>CAWUFW010004544.1:1131189-1518058 GCA_963921515.1 Calotriton arnoldi | reverse complement strand
GGCCTAGGTGCGGGCTTACATTCCGGACATGGGGGGTAGTTGAATTGGCGACTAGTTGCAGTACACACGGGACACGTCTCTTCCTTTCCACATCTGGGTCATCCCTTGTACTAACTGACAGTGATACAGTCATCTTCGCCCCAGCCCTCATGTCCTCCCCTCGCTCCCCCAATATGCATGCTCACCTGCGAGGCTAGCGCTTGCACAGGCAGCCCCAAGCTCGCACCAGAGAGGGCAAGGAATGTATGTGTGGGTCCAGTTGCACGAGTGGGCTGTCTCAGGGTATGATGTGTTGCGGGACGCCGTCCACCTGCGTGGTGCCCCAAATGGAGACCCGGCCTGCATGGACTATGCATCACAGTCTTCGCCTTCCGGATCCGCCACCTGCGACACCCAGTGGCTGTGGCTGCCCTTGCGGCCAGGCCGCGTCCGTCTGTGGCTGATGGCCCACACATTCACTCTTTGGCCTCTCTGGGGAGGGCTCGGGGTGGTGGCGCACGCGCTTGCACTTAGTCGCAATGGCATGTGGCGTGGTTGGTATGATGGGCAATGGATGGGATGGTGCGAGCCACCTCCCGTGACGTCAGTGCTGCTCGTGCTGTGGTGCGTCCCCCATACACTTCCATGTGACTTGTGCCATGCTAGACGTTGAGGTTCTATTGCCTGCGTGATATGACCAGGAGGAGCGCGAGGAGACCTCTCACACACCATGCTCCACTGCCATCCCGTGCCCTGTATCGCCTGTGCGGATTGACTATGTTGGGGTTACACCTGGTCGACTGGGGCTGTGTGTGCCTTGTCAGGGGCATGGCGGGCGCACAACAGGATCCAGCTTGTCCACAGAGGGTGGGCTGAGGTGCGCCTGGTACCGCTTTGTACGTGTGCCCGGCTGCTATGCACACACGTGTTCACTCCCCCGACAGGTGTCCTCTCACAATGCCCAGGGAAGCGGTGGTGTACTGTTCATGACCCCTCCCAACACGGCGTGCTCCAACTTGGCATGTGCGCATCTACCCGTCGCACCCACCCACCTGAGCACTGCGTCCATACGACTTCACACGACACATGTGTGTCTTCCACAGTAGTGCTACTCATTTGCGTTGACATCCAATACCAGTGACTACATGGTCATGTCACGACTGCCGTGTACTTCACATACTCTCATCCTCTCTCATTCGTACTTGTGAAATGAGTCAGCGGAGACAGTTTTGGTTTCAAACATTATATTGAGTCTTCTGTCCTCTGTGATGCAGTATAGTGGACACTACTGGCAGCGGAATACATGTTGAGGATATACTGAGCATTATTGCAAATGGGATAGGGTGTGGGGTTACATGTGATTGGCTGTTGCATGTGGGATGTGGGCTTCAGAGTGACATCTGCTTGGCCAAGGCTGTGCTAATGTACATTTACGTATAGCTGCGGAGCTGCGGACTTTGACACAGACGGTATACATGTAGCCTACCAGACCGCTTGGCATCATGGGCACAGTCCATCTCAGTTCCATGTGACAGGTTTGCTGCGGTTGTTCCTCATGCACGCGTGCATGTGAGATGACATCAGGGCATGTGCTTGCGTGCATGCAGCGGCGTGCCACTTGTTGTTGCACTGTGGTGGTTACTGGACATGTCACAGTCACTGGGGTCGTGTTGTTGTTGTATGCACTTGTCGTCCATGCAAAGGTCCTGGTATGGGATTCCCGGGGCGGGGGTGGGAGGGGTGCAGCACCCACAGACTCCAGGCGACCTATTCATGTCCACTGAGCGGTGTGTGTGTCCATGGGCGCTGGATCCATGTCGTGTCCTGGTTGTTCGTGCAGTTCCGTCCATGTGGGTGCGATACACAGACCCCATGCCACTGCCTCCCACGATGCATGCGGTGTTCCTGGATGTGATGGGGAACAGTGTGCATGTCCCGGTCATATCCGATGTCATGGCGATGTCGTTGATGGTGTGGTTACAGTTGCCGGTCGTTTGGTATGGCTGTTGTGGTGGTGACTGGCCAGTCCGTGCGGAAGCTAAGCATGGGTGCGGGGTTGGACATCATAGGTCACTCGGGGAACCTGCGTTGTGGTCCGACGTATTTACAGGTTGTCAGGTATGCGATGCCGCCCAGCAGGGCTTCCATGTCATTGGTGGTGTACATGTTTGCCAGCCAATGAAGCGGATGGTGGCTGTCAAGGTGTTGTTCGTAGGTTGTCCCTTGGAGGACCATGATGGGGCATGCTGGGTGACATTCGATGTAGCTGTTCTCGATGATCCGTCGTGTGGAGGCACAGTGGTCCCATTTCAGTGCGGGTGCGATGTTGGCCACATACGCCATGCCCCCATAGGCAGAGCAGGCCCTGTCGTGTGCGTCCAGAGGGAGGAGTAGTGGTAGCAGGTCCGCCTTCAGACATGCCGGGTTGGAGAGGCATATCTCGACGGGATGCTGGTAGGGACACCTCCGACAGTAGAAGACGGGCATGACGCAGCTGAACAATGTGATGCGGTAAGTCAGTCGGTAAGTTACGTTCAGCAGGGACAGGAGATCGCATCCCAATGTATGGAACAGGTTGGTTTTGTACAGCTTGAGCTGTTCGGCGTAGTTGGGTAGGTGTGTTGCGGTTGCCATTTCGCAGCGGTTCGTTGAGGTGGCGTGCTCCGGCTGTGTGTGCAGTCTGCAATGTGCACGCTCCGGGGTTGCTGTGAGCTCTGTGTAGTCGTGGGGAGACAGGACTTGTGTTCTGTTGGCTTGTTTGGAGGACACGGGCCCTCTTCCCACATGCTTCTCAGACAGTTCAAGGTCAGTGCTGTGTGACTCCTTCCAATTAACTTGCATGTGGCCGACATGGGGAGTGTTTTCTTCTTTCTTCCCCGTCCGTTGTGTGCTTCTGTGATATGCGCTATCTGCCCTGTGGTCGGTCTCCTCGGCATGCCTGTGTTGGTCTATTCTTGGACAATGGCTGTATTCACCGGCTTCTGTCGTAGGGCTGTGGTTTCGGAGTTGGAATGGAAGGTCATTCAGTGCTGTCTGCTCTCCCTTGTGTGGGCGGCAGGCTGCCTTTCCGCTCTGCGTTGGGCCTTGTGTGTGAATGTTATTCTTGGGCCACCTGTTGTCGGTCCCCGGGCTCTTTGGTGTTCCGTTTTATATGTCTTGTTCATATGTGCAGGGTGGTATGGGTGTTTCTGTGTGGTACTGGCGTTCCTCTTCCCGAAGGGGCCCTGCTTCTCCTAGTTGGTGTTGCCGCCGCTGTGTGCTACGCCATGTTTGTTACACTGGGGTGTGTCCTGCTGTTGCGTGTCTTCACTGACATGTGTGCGTCGGTTGTGTGGCGTTGGGTGTTGTCCGTGAATTGGGCGTTGGGGACATGTCTGTGGCCGGCCTGTCACGTGTCATGTGCGTTCGGGTGGGGCTGATGTGTGTGCTGCTTGGTTGTGTCCCTGTGTCTGTGTGCGACGCATGCATGGCGCTGCGGTTGGCCTCTGCGCTGTGCGCATGTGTGGCGGCGTCATCGGCGCTTTGGGGCCGTGACGGGGTGGTTGGTTCCTAGTCCCAGGTGGTGTGTACACATGTGTTCTGCGATGTTACGATTTGGCCTGTGTGTCATCTGTGGATGCGATGGTGGATGTGTTGTGTACACGCGCTGGTGGGGGTTGTCCGCTTTTCCGCCCTTGCACTGTGTGCGCTGTTTGCGTGCACTTGTTGTGTGTGTGCCTACCTGCGTCTCCGCGGTACGTTGCGTCCTTGGTGGTGCATCAGCAGAAGCATGGGGAGGGCCTGCAGTGCTGGATTCATGCTCGGGGAGCCGCTTCTTCGTTGTCCGTGCTCTGCGTCCGTGTTACCGCCTCTCTTTCACGTGCGGTGTCTCTTAGCCGTGGGAGCCGTTTGTTTGCGGCATCGTAATTTATGCGCCGGGCGGGACGTGTTTCGTCGGACGGTGTGTGTCCAGTTGTGCTGCGCCGCTACGTGAACGGGCGCACTTTGATGGCGGACGGTGTTGCTGGCTTGCCGGCGGTGTTTGGTCTACTTTTCGCATCGTAATTGGGCGGGCGTGTGGACTGCTGCGTGCCGGCGGTAACTGGTGCTTTTTGCATCCGCCAGCACGGCGGTGGTGCTTCCGCCCGACATCGTAATGGGCCCCTAAGTTTTTTGATATTTTCTTATAGAATTGTGTGAATTGAGCCTTATTATATCATGATATACATTGCATTCAGAATTATGATGATGGCTGCCTTAGGAATTGAAATAATAATATCAGAATCCCTTTTAGATCACTTTGTGGAATTCTTTAAGTGTTAATATACTCATCACATGCATAATGTAATGTTGCTGCCAAATCATTGAGGCCACATCCGGTAGATTTTCTTAACTCCAAAAGGTAACAAAGGCCCTTTTCAGATAAAGCAAAACTGTCAGGTGCCTCTTACTCCTTCCCTACTGAGTTATGCTTTAGTAGGTGAAAGTGTTAAGATTCAGACAAAATCTGTCAAAGAAACTTTCATCTGTTGGTGGCATATAGAGTCCCACCCTATACCCCAACCTCAGAGCGCTTACACACACACACGTTTTCTCTCTCTCTCTCTCTCTCGCTCTCCTTCCTATATGGGTATTTACTGTACTCTGTCTGCACATCAAGTTCCTTAGAATGATTGTGGATATTATAAAGAACTTAGCATTCATTATACATATTAGGCCAATCGTTATATAAGCCCCAATCATATTTTATCACACATCCCTATCCAATTAGTCCTAAACCTTATTTGATTATTGCCAGCCATCTCTAACAGCATGGTTATATTAGTCAGTTATAAAATGCCAAGTCATGTAAAGTCTCCCCACATACTGTTGTTCTCTATTCAGGCCTGAAGTCAGACCTTTGTATTTCAGCATCCTTCTCACAACCTATCTGTGACTCTAATCCTACCACTACACCGGTATCTTTTATACCTTTCTTATATGTAGCTGTCCATGGAGGGAAGAGAGATCAGCGTATGCGTAGTTCCTGTTTTGTTCCACAGAATAGTGAACAATGCTTCTTGGTCTAAATATAGTACTAGATGGAAGCTTATTGCTACTTTAAAAAATCTGTGAGACAGTTCTTGTTAGGTGTTTCTCGCCATGTAGCCTCATTTCATCTGACTTATGAAAAGATGCTTGTATCAGAGAATGAAAATTTTCCTTCTCTTCCTTGTTAACATGTCTCTTAGAAAAACATGCCAATCGAGCACGCATTTTATTAGTGGCAATGTTTGAACAAGTCATCAGTCTGCTTTCTGGGTACTGCACCCCACGCACTCTAATATTTGTAATGCACAACAGTGACCATTTTAGCATACAACCAGACCTGCTTTGTATGTAACACTAAAAATTACATATAGAAGTCCTGCCACACGTCACTGTAAGCTTTCTGTCCAAATAATAAAACGATGGTGCAGGGCCAACTGAGGCCCAAGATGGCCGCTCACCTTGTGGGCTTGGACACCTGGCGTATTGAACGTGTATTGAGAGTGAGGGAAAGAAGGAGACCTTGCAGGGGCAAAATTGAGGTTCCAGCACTGAAGGGGCCTACATCGGCAGACCCTTCCTCTTCCTCTGGCATGCAACTATCAGAGACACGTACTGCGCACACAAAGAGCAGAGTGGCAGTGGCAACCCTGGGATGCTCATCCATTTTAGCGGCATGCAGGGGGGGCGCTGACTAAAGCGGAAGGAGGAGACGAAGTGAGCATCACAAGCTCTGTGGCTTAACCAGGGTTGCGGCAAACAAACTGAATGGCGCCTGGAAGGCACACGGGCAGCCGGTAGAGCCTGTGAGAATGGGGACTCATCTCTGGCAGCTGATCACCAGCTTGAACCACCAGGTGCTACTAGGTGCTGGGTCGCTCAGTAATGTACTGCATTACACCAGAAAGCCACGCTGGAAAGCTTCAGCTGAAATCTAATCAGCAATCACAGTGACTGATATCGTAAGGAGAGTACCCTAAGAGGTACAGATGATGGCTGGGTGTCAGAGAAAGAAAGAGGACCTGTGCGGGATGTCTTTGGGTTGGGGATAACAGTACTGAGAAGCATGAGGTGGAGGAAACTTTGGATGGGACACAAGGGGGGGGGACAGCGTTTACAACGAAGGCAGAACAACGACAAGGTCTTTACCACGAATATTTTTACAACGATTTTATTTTTACAACGAGTATGCCTTTATCACGAATGCCTTAACAACAAATTTAGTTGTAAATGCATTAAAGGTAAAGGCATACTCGTAGTAAAAAAAAAATTACATTTAAATGTAAGTATTTTGATAAGTATTAAAGGTAAGTATTATGTGTATTATATATATATATATATATGGTGTCAAGTGTATTTTTAAGGGTTTAGGGTGAGTATGGGTTTTTGGGTGGCAAGGGTAATTTTAGGATTTAGGGTGGGTATGGGTTTTGGGTGGCAAGGGTAATTTTAGGATTTAGGGTGGGTATGGGTTTTTGGGTGGCAAGGGTAATTTTAAGATTTAGGGTGGGTATGGAGTTTTTGGGATTGCAAGGGTATTTTTAGGGTTTAGGGTGGGTATGGGTTTTTGGGTGGCAATGCTAATTTTAGGGTTTAGGGTGGGTATGGGTTTTTGGGTGGCAAGGGTATTTTTTAAGTTTTGGGTGGGTATGGGTTTTTGGGTGGCAATGCTAATTTTAGGGTGGGTATGGGTTTTTGGGTGGCAAGTGTTTTTTAGGGTTAAGGGTGGGTATGGGTTTTTGGGTGGCAAGGGTAATTTTTGGGTTTAGGGTGGGTATGGTTTTTGGGTGGCAAGGGTAATTTTAGGATTTGGGGTGGGTATGGATTTTTGGGATTGCAAGGGTATTTATTGGGTTTAGGGTGGGTATGGGTTTTTGGGTGGAAAGGGAATTTTTAGGGTTTAGGGTGGGTGTGGGTTTTTGGGTGGCAAGGGTAATTTTAGGGTTTTGGGTGGGTTTGGGTTTTGGGTGGCAAGGGTAATTTTAGGGTGGGTGTGGTTTTAGGGTGGCAAGGGTAATTTTAGGGTTTATGGTAGGTATGGGTTTTTGGGATTGCAAGGAAAGTTTTAGGGTGGGTGTGGGTTTTTGGGTGGAAAGGGAATTTTTTGGGTTTAGGGTGGGCTTAGGTTTTTGTTTTGGGTTGAAAGGGAATATAAGGTTTGGGGTGGGTGTAGGTTTTTGGGTGGAAAGGGAATTTATAACATTAAAAGTGAGTATGGGGGGGGTGTGTGTGTGCGTGTGTGTGTGTGTGTGTGTGTGTGTGTGTGTGTGTATATATATATATATATATATATATATATATATATATAGTGGTAATTCTTATCAATATTAATTTTACAACGCATATGTCTTTAGCATGCATGCCTTTACCATGAAATGTAGGTTTTTTACAGGTACATACAAACCCATTACATATATATATATGTATATATATATGTTTATATATATGTTTATACTTACCTGTAAAATAGATACATTAATGGGGTAAAGTCAATCGTGATAAAGGCATAGTAGTTTTAAAAAATAGTTGTTGTTAAAACTTTAGTGGTTTAGACTAAGTAGTGGATAGCCTCTTCCGTGCTCATGACGGTCCCCGGCCGTCATGAGTCACGGGCGTGTGCTCGGGACGCGCGGGGGCCGACCGAGACACGCCCAGACTTTAGAACGCCCAGCACCTGGGCGGAATCGGCCGCGCAGCGAAGCGGTTAAGGAGTCGTTGTTTAGCCTGTAGTTGTTCAAGTGGTCGTTGTTCCATCATACAACCCCTGCTTTAGGCTTTGGAAGAAAAATACTACACTGCACTCACCATCTGGAGTACCCACCATGTCCGCCTCTGCGACTGGAACCCGTGCAGCATACCAGGTACTTCTAATAGGTTCTCCTCTGGGACTCGCAGGGAGGCCAGTTAATATGAGAAGAGGACCCCAGTGCAGGTAATTCTCCCCTTGTGGGTTGTGAGTGCAGTGTAGTATTTTTCTTCCAAAGCCTAAAGCAGGTTATCGTGGCTGGTGGCACAATAATGGTTGTGTTAAGTATATCGGAGAGGAGGGATAGCAATAAAAGAGAAAGAAGTACATTTGGGTGATCATCGTGTCGTCCTTTTTGCCGGCCTGAATCCAGCCACTTTGGCAAGGAAGAAGGCCCTCTCTGTGATAAAGAAGGAGCTGTGTTTGAAAGGACTTGCAGGCGTCAGCGAGTTACCTGACATGTATGCAGGTGATATTGAAAGAAAGGCGTGGCAGGGTTTCCCAAATGAACTCTGCAAAGGCTTTCTCACTATCTCTGGGTTTTAATTTTTTTCTTTGGAGCTCGATGGGATAAGCTGACGAATGCCTCAGCGATGGTTAGGCGCAAACCCTATAGAAATGGACTGGGGGTTCTCCTGCGAGGGTGACGTGCTCAAGTATGTTTGTTGTATACGAGGCTCTGTCACTTTGCTTACTTCTTGTCCCTACTAAAGATCCTTTCAAACGCACAGTGCTTAAATTGTTGAGATATTCTGGTGCGTGGTTAAAAGACTAGTAGGTGGTCAATTTAGACCAATGATGTTAGACGTTATTAAGCAGTACTTTCTTTTGTCTTGTGTGTGTGAGAAGTTCCCTTTTCCTTCTTTAGTTATAGTGAAGACTTATTGTATTATCTAGAGCACCTACTACCACATTAATATACATTTTTGCGTGATCTGATCTGCCTCGTGGGTCTACTTGCATCCTAGTATAGGTGTTCTACAGAATTCTTGTAATAGGGGAGTAAAGAATCCTGAACAACTGCAGACGTTTTTTTGAGTAAAAACCGATAACCAGAATTCTTGGGTATAAATTTGCCAAAAGTCAATTAAGTCTCATACAGACTGTTACATAAGTTTGCCTTAATTTGATACTGCTGTCTCCTTTTTGTATGGCAGGTGAATCAGTTGGAACCATTTTAGCATTCCAATCCTCACCAGTAATGTACGATCCCTGAATTATTCGACAATTAGGTAAACATTCTTAGTAGAGGCGAGGCACAGTTTTGGTTAGAACTATATATTTTACTGACTCTAAATTTCTCTTTTTTGTTGCTTTTCCTCACAAGCAGTAACTTGGCAAGGGATAGATCAGCCAATATTTAATGTATATTGGTTGAGCCTTTTATATTGCCCCTTTACTAGTTTTACCTCCGCTGTACAAAAAAAATAGGTTGTTCAACCAAGATATTTGCAGCCATTTAAAATACGTAGTTGTTAGGCAAATTGCCTGTAGAAAAATAATTTCTTATTTAGATTCTATTGCCTCCATAATTACAGATCTTTTTCTATGTTAGTTAATACTTTTCACGTTCCAACTAGCTGTATTTAATATGCTACTCAATTAAAGATTTTTATTTTTTGTTCATATTTGGCAAGGATCTACTTTTAAAGAACATTTTAATCCAGTTCCTTGCACCACCACGTACTGCCTGAATCATAAAGTACCCCTTGCACCCTCGCCCCACACAACCTCTTATCATAAAGCCCTTTTTTTGTAAAATGCTCTTTCTGATGGATAACTCTAACCTGGTGGTCTCCAACCTCTTCTGTAGTGAGAGCTACTTCTGATCAATGAAAATCGTGAGTTACTGAAGGCCAAGCCACTTGTGAAGTGTTACCGGACACCCCCATGCCCAGCTTCATTGACTTTAAGCCTAATGTTCATAGAGCTAGATGCCATGGTTTGAACAAAATACTTAGATTAGGGGCATTATGACAGGGCTGCCATGTGTGTCAGTGAGGGCCTTTAGGGGTGTATGAACATATGTGCATATGAATGGGATATATGTGTATGGGTGAGAGGGAGCCTGTGTCATATGTACTTGTGGCACTGAACATACCTTTTGCCATATGTGGCACCATTACATGTATAACACAAAAATACAACTATTTTTATAAATGGGAAAAAATTAAAGTGCAGAAAAATGTTATGGCAAAATTTTGGTAATATGGAACGTTTTTGTGCACTTTAATTGTCTCCCACTTAAAACAAGCACTCACAAAACCAATAGGTACTTGCATACGCGAGAGCTATTGGATTTGGCAATGTGTTTTAGCCATGTTGTACACCAGTGTGGGTGCTGTTCAGCATGGCTAAAAGCTAGTGGCGTGGAGTGGGGTACATTAGAGTAGAGGGGAGTAGAGTAGATTGGGTAGAGCGGAGTGGGGTAAATTGGGGTAGTGTGGAATGTGGTAGAATGTGGTAGATTGTAGTGGGATAGAGTGGGGTAGACTGGAGTGGGGTAGATTGGGAAAGATTGTAATGGAGTGGGGTGGATTAGGGTAGATTGGAGTGGAGTGGGGTAGAGTGGAGTGGGAGTGGATGGGGTAGAGTGGAGTGGGGTAGATTGGGGTGGGATGAGTGGGGTAGATTGGGGTGTAGTGAAGTGGGGTAGATTGGGGTGTAGTGAAGTGGGGTAGATTGAGGTGGAGTGGGGTAGATAGGAGTTGTGTATACGGGTAGAGTGGGGTAGATTGGGGCGTTTATTTATTTGAAAAGTTTTATATAGCGCGAACATGGCCCTCGTGGGTATCAGAACGCTTTACAGATAAGGAGCAGAGACGTAGAGAACCCATAGTGTCATAAACAAGACAATAGTATAACAGCCAAAGTGGTTCAAGAAATGATTACAGAAAAAACACCAGTAAACTGCTAATGTTTTACATAAATAAAACACAAATTTAAAGACAATAGACATAGAAAATCACGAAATAAATTATGAAAAGGTACCCAACACAATCGATCAAAGAACAGTGAATTGAATGTGTAAAAAAAAAGTTTCTTGGCCAGAATCCCTGTTTTGTAGACTCGTTCATGCTGGATCCTTGGTTTGATTTGCGTCTGATGCAGATGATACTAATGACATCGATTGGTTGCTCTTGAATTTTCCTTGTCCTGAAGATGACCTTATGAACTAAATAGGTCGAAACGCCGTTAACACTTTTCCTTGGCACATATTAAAGAGGAAGCATTCATTCCATTTTCTGTTCCTGTTATCTGTTGGACTTGTTTTGTTTTATTTCTTTCATCTGCCATTGTTTCCTTGTTTACACTGTAAATTGTGTTTCTAGTCATGTTTATTGCGTAACCCTGTGAGCACCAATTGTGCACTGTACATTTGTATTGTGTAACTGTCCTCCCTTTTTAAGTAAAAAGATGTTTTTGCATTAATAATTGTTCTTTGATCAATTGTGTTGGATACCTATTCATGATTTGTTGTGTGATTTTCTAGGTCTATTGTCTTTAAATTTAATTGTGTTTTATTTATGTAAAACATTAGCAGTTTATTGTTGTTTTTTCTGTAATAATTTCTTAAACCACTGTAGTTGTTATAATATTTATTTGCTCCAGGTTCGGGTAATAGGGCTGCCCCTGTTTGATATAAACAACAAAATAGCAGGACAAGCGAGCACTAATAATAATTACAAAAACGGGCACAGTACAGGTTAAGGCAACACCCCCGAACAGAGTGGCGACACCACACAATTAATATAGGTAGCTCAAAAAAGGCAATAACATAACAAACAAGCAATAATCCTAATGTTATAATCTAGAAAAGAACAGGATCAGGATACCCCCAGATAAGGGCTGCGTCACCACAATGTAGAGACAGATAGCATAGACCAGAAAGCAGTAATCATGAGAGTAGTTGACGGGTCATAATATGCTAGAAGGATGGAGTTCTTAGGGTCTAGGGCAGAAATTTGTTCATAAATCGTAGTTTAACTTCTTTCTTGAAAAATGTAGTTGAGGGGTTCAGTCATATTTCCGGGGGAGGGAGTTCCAAATTCTCGGAGCGATGCCAGAGAAGGCTCTGTTGTAGGTTTTCTTTTTGGAGAATCTCTGTTGTTTAAGCAATAGAATGCTGGAGCTTCTAGAGGATCTAGAGCCTCCCAAGAGTTCAATACCCATATCTACCTTGCTCAGAAGTTTGAAGTGTAGAGCTTTATGGGTCATGCATGCAATGTTCAGTTGAATTCTTGTTTCATAGGGGAGCCAATTGAGTGATGTCAAATCAGGGATGATGTGATTATTTCTTTTTGATCCAGTGATGAGCCTTGCAGCAGTGTTAAGAAAGGCCCTTAAGGAGGCTATTTTGGATCTGGGCAAGCCACAGAGTGTAGCACTTCCATAGTTCAACATGGGTATTACTAGTGCTTGAACAGCCGACTTGAAGTCGTCGTGGGGAAGGAAAGGTTTTAATTTCTTTAAGGTGTTTATTTGGAGGTTCGCTCCTTTGGTGGCAGCACTGACATGTTTCTGCATATTAAGATTCTTATCGAGAGTTATTCCCAGTGATCTTGCTGAGTCAATACCTTGTGTTAAGCAGTTGAAAGCTGTTAGTTGCTTCATCCATTCATTAATGATTGGTACCTGAATGGGTGGGGCGATTAGGAGGAATTTGGTTATGATAGTGTTAAGTTTGAGGTGGTTGAATGATAGCCAGTCTTGAATATTTTGTAGTGTTAGGTTGAGGGCTATGAAGTCTTCAGGGGAGGAGACTTTCAGATAGAGTTGGATATCATCAGCATACATGTGATATTGGATGTTGGTTGAAAACAGAATTTCTGTTGGAGGCTCCATGAATAAGTTAAAGAGAGTGGGCGAGAGAGAGGAACCCTGTGGGACCCCTGTGACCGAAGCGGTCTGAGACAGTTACAGATTTATCTTGACTTTTTGAGTTCTATTTTGGAGAAACGAGGGGAACCAGTTCAGGACGGACCCTGAGAATCCCATCCTGTGTTCAAATAGGTCTAGTAGGTAGTCATGCTTAACCAGATCAAATGCAGATGAAAGATCAAGGAGGATTAGTAGGCATGATTCATTTTGATCCAAGATTTTTAGTGCATCATCCATTATGTTTGTAAGGGCTGATTCGGTGCTATGCCTCTATCGGAAACCAGATTGGAATCGGTCAAGAAGAAATAATTGTTCAATGTGGTTACATAGTTGGATGTTTACACATTTTTCAAGGAGCTTCGCCAGAGTTGGAATGTTGGAAATGGAGCGAAAGTTATTTAGTTCAGTGTGGTCTGCCATTGTTTTTTTTAAGATGGGGGTGACCTGCCCAGACTTTAGGCAATCGGGGATATTGCCTTGACTTGGAGAGGCGTTTACAATCTTGGTCCAAAGTGGAAGTATAGACACTTTGATCTCGTTGAAGAGGTTAGAGGGAGGGTAGTGGGTCGTTGAAGTGGTTTGAGGGTTTCAAATCTGATAGAATTTTGAGAATGGATGTTTCCTCAAAGGTATTAAAGGAGTTACACGAGGCGTTATTTTTTTGGACGGGTCATGGTAGGCTAGAGGGCACAGCTCTCGTGGCTCTGGAAACGCTGGAGTGAGGTAAAGAAGGACGGAGCTTCACTGCCCTCTGCAAATCAGAACTCATATTTTCTATCTTCTCAATGAAGGAGGAGGCAAATTCTTTGCAGTTAGGTAGTGAACTGGATTCAGCTGGGAAAGAGTTGGGTAGGCCAGTTGATTGAAGTTTATCAAGCTCAAAAAGTTTTTCGGCTGTTTTGTAGCTTGATCAAGTTGGTTTCTGAAGAAATTTGCTTTTGAGTTTCTGATGCTTTTGTAGTATGTATTCCTCAGTGATCGCAAATGTTTGAGGTGTTCAAGGGAAGGTGAGGACCTCTATCTTCCTTCCGCTAGTCTCAGGTTGCGTCTTTCAGTATTGTAGCTACCATTGTACCAGAGTTTAGAGTCTTTGGAGGAGCTCTTTTTAGCTCAAGGGGTGCTATCAAGTTTTGAATATTCTTCGTGGAGCTAGAGTATTGGTTTGTAAGATTATGGGCATCAGACGTGTCTGCAGGAGGGGTCCAGAGATGAGGAACGTGATCCGGTAGTGGTCAGACCAGTCACAGGGGAGGGCAGATACCAGTTGGATAGAGTTAGCCTTCGCAATGATTAGGTCTAGGGTCGCTCCCTTGTTGTGTTTAGGGCTTTCACAGATTTGTGTTAGGTTAAGGTCAACAGGAATGGTTTTTAGGCTGTTAACTATAGGGTCATTCAAATCATCCCAATGGAGGTTGAAGTCTCCCAGGAAGATATGGGTGCCATGTTGACCAGTGTTGGTTCTGATGATCTCCATAATTTGTTTTAAGAAACTAAGATTATCTCCAGGTGGATAGTATATCGATGCAATTTGCATATTGATCTGCTAATGCAGGCGATCTCGATGCAGAGGTATTCGCATTACGATAAAACGGGATTGTGACTGTTTGACTGAAAGACTGTTACAATGATTACATGCAATGCCTCCACCTAGTCGACTAGATCTATCTAATCTAGTGAGGTCATAACGAGGAGGGACTAGTATATCAAGGATAGGAGCATAGGAAGCATTTAGCCAGGTTTTGGTCAGGATTAGGAGGTCAAGGTCCTGGGCAAGTTGAAGGTCAGCAAGGTCCACCGCATGTCTAGCAGCCGTTCTGCAATTGAGTAGCATACATTTCAATTGGGATTTGGACATAGCTGGGGTAGTCTGAGTAAGGATCATAAGGATCACTTGCTTAATGTTGTTCTTGTTTATTGCTCTGTGGTTGTGCTTAGATTCTCCATGTGGGGTCGCAAGGAAGGATTGGATTTGACCCTGATTGTTTATGATCACAGAGTGAGCGGTGTTATATGAAAGGAGGGTATTGAATCAGAGGTTTTTAGTCTCATAGGTCTAGTGGGTGTATTAGGGTAGGTTAGGGTAGGGTTCTCCAACTCAGGTCTGGGGACTTCAACACGGGTGAGATCTGGTTGGTTGGGAAGTGTGTTGGAGGCAAGAAGAGAAGGTTGATGGGTTGATCCTGGTTAAAATGAGTCGATCAGTCAATCAATCAGGGGTTTGTAAAGCGCAACTACTCACCCGTGAGGGTCTCAAGGCGCTGGGGGTGGCGGCTCCGTGGGGTGCTGGGGTCATCTGAAGAGCCAGGTCTTGAGGTCCTTCCTGAACTGGGGCAGTGTAGGGTTTTGCTGGAGGTGGAGGGCGAGGTCGTTCTAGGTCTTGGCTGCGAGGTAGGAGAAGGACTTTCCACCCGTTCTGGTCTTGTAGATGAATGGGATGGTGGCCCGAGAGAGGTTGGCTAATCGGAGGTTTCTCCTGGAAAGGCGGTTGTTTAGGTATGCTGGTCCGATGTTGTGGAGGGCCTTGTATTTGTGCGTGAGGAGCTTGAAGGTTATTCTTCTTTCGATGGGGAGCCAGTGGCGATCACAGAGGTGTTGGGTGGGGATGTCTAGGATCAGTCTGGCTGCGGCGTTCTGGACGGTCTGGAGCTTGCCAAGGAGTTTTTTGTTGATTCCGGCATAGAGGGTGTTGCCATAGTCCAGTCTGCTATTGATGAGGGCGTGTGTTACCATTTTTCTGGATTTTGAGGGGATCCATGTGAACGTTTTTCGGAGTATGCGAAGGGTGTTGAAGCAGGCCAAGGATACGACGTTGATCTGGCGGTTCATAGTGAGTGATAAGTCCAGTATGATTCCGAGGTTTCGTGCATGGTCTGTTGGTGTGGGGGGATTTCCGAGGGCGGGGGCCACCAGGTGTCGTCCCATGCTGAGGGGGTGGAGCCCAGGATGAGGACTTCTGTTTTCTCAGAGTTTAGTTTCAGGCAGCTCTTCTTCATACAGGTGGCGACAGCTTTCATCCCTTCTTGGAAGTTGTGCCTGGTGATGTTGGGTTCCTTGATGAGGGAGAATATGAGCTGGGTGTTGTCGGCGTATGAGACGATGTTGAGCCCATGGTTTCTGACGATGGTTGCGAGGGGGACCATGTAGATGTTGAAGACGGTGGGGCTGAGGGAGGATCCCTGGGGTACTTCACATCTGCTCTCTGTCTGTTCTGAGATGTACTGCGGGAGTCTAACTCATTGAGTTCTGCCTGTGAGAAATGAGCTTGTCCAGTCGAGGGCCTTTCCTCGGATGCCGGCGTCGTGGAGTCTGGTGGCTAGTGTGCGGTGGGAAACTGTGTCGAAGGCAGCTGAGGTGTCCAGGAGGAAGAGGGCTGCCATTTGGGGAGGGCATAGATGTCGTCGGTGGCGGCGACTAGGGTGGTCTCGGTGCTGTGGTTGCTGCGGAATCCGGATTGGGAGAAGTCCAGGACGTTGTTGGCTTCGATGAATTTTGCTAGATAGATGTTGACGGACTTTTCGATGATCTTGGCTGCGAAAGGAAGCAGTGAGATGGGCGTGAAGTTCTTGAGGTCCGTTGGGTCTAAGGAGGGTTTCTTCAGGAGTGGGTTGACTTCGGCATGTTTCCAGTCGTCTGTGAATGTGGCGGTCTCGAGGGAGCAGTTGATCGTCCGGCGTAGTTCGGGTGCGATGGCCATGTCGGCTCTGTGGAAGATGTGGGGGGTCTGAGGGTGCTCCGGAGTGGATGCTGTTCATGGTCTTTAAGGTGTCTTTTGACGTGAGCGGGGTCCAAGTGAGTAGGGTCTGTTGGGTGGCATTGCTGGGGGAGGGGGCTGAAGCGGTGCAGTGGTCTTGGTTGTCGAAGTTGTCGTAGAGCGTCTTAATTTTTAGGTCAAAAAGGTTCTGAGTCTGTTGCAGAGGTCTTGGGAAGGTGGGACGTCTGTTGTTTCGCTGCCGGGTTTGGCAAATTCATGGATGATGGAGAAGAGTTCTTTGGAGTTGTGGGCGTTGGTGAGGATTCTGTCTTGGAGGAAGTTCTTCTTTGTGGATTTGATGAGTTGGTGGATGCTGTAGGCGGTGCTTGCTTCTAGGGTTTTGCTGTTCCTCCATGTCTTTTCGAGTCATCGGCAGGAGCGCTTGGATTCTTGGAGTGCAGGGGTGAACCAGCTTGCTTTCTGGTTGTGTCGTCCTGTAGCTTTCTTGAGGGGGGCAAGTGTGTCAGCGCAGTTAGTGATCCAGCGGTGGAGGTTGCTTGCCACGGTGTTGGCGTCTGGCGTCATTGGAGGTGGAGTGCTGGTGAGGGCGGAGGTGAGCTGTTCTTCGGTGACTTTGTTCCAGCTTCTGCAGGGGAGGCGGAGTGCGTGCTTATGTACAGTGGGTTTTTTGAAGGAGAAATGGATGCAGTGGTGGTCCGTCCAAAGAAGTTCCTTGGTGTGGCTGTAGGAAACGCTGTTTCCTCCTGCGAAGACGGGGTTGAGTGTGTGTCCCGCTGTGTGCGTGAGGGCGGTGACGAGTTGCTTCAGTCTTATGTTGGCGAGATTCTCTAGGAGGACGGTGGAGTTGGAGTCGTCGTGGTTGTCCAGGTGGAAGTTTAGGTCTCCGAGTAATATGTAGTCTGTGGAGGCGAGGGCGTGGGGTGCGATGAGGTCGGCGATGGTGTCAGTGAAAGGAGCGCGGGAGCCAGGCGGTCTGTAGATGAGATCTCCAATTCCTACCTGGCCAGCAATTATTGGTGGATTGAATGGTGATGTGTATAAGTTGTTGTAAGCTTTGTGTAATCTCGTCCAGTCTGGTAGCTAGCGAGGTGTGGGAGTAGGTTGTAAGGCCCTGGAGTAGGGGGAATGGAGGCGGGGGTGTATTGATGTTTGTGGTGAAGGAGGATTGTTGATAAGTGGTGTTTAACAGAGGGGGAGTGGAGTTAGAGATGGCAGGAGGCTCAGAGATGCGTGGGGGGAGCACAAGAATGGGAAAAGAGGAGATGCTAGGGGCATATTGCTAAGTGAGTTAGAGGGTTCAGGAGTGTCATAGATTGAGGCATAGAGGCGATCATAGGTGTTGTTGGGGGAGGTGGTGATATCCATGACCATAAGACTCAGGAGCTTGAGGTGTGGGAATTGGATATGGTGAGGTATGGTTATTAGTAGAATGGGGCTCGCCCCCCTGGAAATGTAGGTGAGTTCGTATTGCATGCTGTGTTAGGAAGGGCTTGAGAGGTAGCGGTTATGTTGCTATCTGCAGCTTTTTTGATGACAGGGAGAAAATCCTCAAATAATTCAAGGTTACGATCTGATGACTGGATGAGGATTGTTCCATTATTGGAAATGGAAATGTTTGCTTCTCCTTTGTAAACCGCTGAGGGAGCCACTGAGAGTCTTATCCCATGAGGAGTTTTCCTGGATGAAGAGATCGAGAGCAGTGAAAGAAAGGCTTTCCTCCATTGTGCACGTCTTTTAGTGAAAAGAATGAGGTCGCTTGTAATAGTACCCTTGTTTATGCAGAAATTGGCATCAGCTATAAAAATTTCTGGATGAGCTTTGAGGAGTCTGTTTTAAGGTCTTAGAGGCCTTTTTTGAAAGATTCGGGGGTAATTAATTTTATAAGCGTATCTTCCTGATTTTTCCATATTGGTGTCAGTTACAGTCTGTGGATCCATGTCAGAGCGAGGAGGGCCACTAGGTGGGAAGGAAAACCGTCTAGATCAAGTGGCGGGGGTTAGCGAGGGGTAAGCGTAGAGATGGTCAAAAGAGAGTTGTAACTCGTATGCAAACCAGAGCCTAAAGTAGGAGATATTGGGGTCCTGATGGGCAGAAATGATGAATTATGCTAGGGGGAATAGGTCTAGTGAATATGAATTGTGGTTTGTTCCGGTTATAGTGACTACAATGAGGAACGTGGCTGACAGCACTGAAACATCTAGATATTCCTTAAATAGGATGTGTAGGCGAGCTATTGATAAACTTTCATAAATATGCAGGATAGTGCGGGAGATCAGTAGGCTACATTGAGAAATTGGATGGCTGTGAGAGGGTATATTAAATAGGGGAACAAAGAATCAGAAGGATCATGAGCAAGCCAAAAACGTACAGGATTTTATGTAAGAGAGAGCCCAAGTTCAAAGAGTTGGCAAATGCAAATATCACTGCAAGATGGCCCCGATGTATGAGCTAATTTTAATGAGCCATCATCATTGACAGTAAAGCAGTAGGGTGGATTGGGGGAAGATTGGAGTGGGGTGTGTAGAGGAGGGGAGTGGGGTAAGTGGTGTGGAGTGAATGGGAGTAGAGTGAAGGGCCATAGAGAGGCGTGTTGTGTCATGGAGTGGAGTTGCGTGGCATGTCGTGGAGTGTCTTAGAGGGGAGTGGCATGGCATAGAGTGGAGTAGAGTGTTGTGGAATGGTGTAAAATTTGGTGACGTAGTGTGGAATATGCATTCTGTGGTACAGACAATGCATTTTTAATTGAAATTACCATTACATTTGCACAGGCATTCAGTTTTACTGCGCAGAAATGAAGATGTGTGTAAATGTCATCACCTAGTGTATTGATGTGTTTTGATCGTATTCAAACATTTGTTTCCACCACACTTCAGAAATACAAAAAATATATGCTTCATTTGTACTTTCCTAATTCTGATATATTCTGGAATATCGGCACAGCTCATTTTTGCTGTGTGCTAGAAAAAATAACATCCTACAGTCTCTCTCATGTGGGTGCCCAGCAGGATTGTCACATAAATTCTCTCACTTTGAAGTCAGCAAATGAAAAGTGAACGCCGAGCTCTCTCGGAAGACAGAGCCTGACATTTGACTTCTGTCTTTGAATGCACAGCACATGTGACAAGATAAGAACAAGATGTAAAGGCCTGTTTACAGAAAGAGAGTACTCAGAAGGATACATTAAATAAGGAATGCTCCACTGGAGGCACAAACTCAAGCTGGATAGCCTAAAGCAAATAAAGCCAGCAAATAGAAAGCAATCAACTGTGAATTAGAAACCACAAAATCATTGTAAGCAGTGGGTGGAATGCATTCCCAAGGAAGCTTTCAGAATGCCCACAAAACGTTGTTAGCAAACCAGACAGCGGTTCTATCTAAAAAATGGCACGTGTCTACCAGCCACAGGAAGCAAGGTGCCTGCTGTGTGTAAATGTGACACTTTGAAATGGGAGAAAATTAAACTGAAAAGTTAACCTTGTATGGATTCCATAAAACTCATCATTTGAATTTTCTCCCATTTCAAAGTGTCGCATTTACAAACAGCAGTCATCTTGCACCCAATGGCCTTATAGACATTGTGCCATATCCATAGCAGAAAAATACAGCCATTTGTTTAAATGGAAGGAATTTGAAGTGAAGAAACATGCTTCATAAAATATTCAAACTTAATTGGCTTAATTGAAAGTGGAGAAAAACATTAAGACTTGACCATGATTTAGATATCGGCAGACGAGTTTCTCCATCACAACGGTGATGGATATCCCGTCCACCCAAATATGAATCCCCTAGGATTTAATGGGATTTATATTTTGGCTGACGGGATATCTGTCACCGTTGTGACGATGTAACCCATCCACAGATATCTAAATCAGACCCTTAATGTTTCATAGAAACATTTTTCTTCACTTTAAATATCATCCATTTAAAAAAAAAAAAAAAAAAAAAAAATATTTTTCAGTTATAAATATGGCACAGTGTCTACTGGCCACTGGGAGCAAAGAGGCCTGCTGTTTATAAATGTGACACTTTGAAATGGGAGAAAATTAAATGAGGAGTTAACTTGATCATTAAGTTAACTCTTCATTTTAATTTTCTCCCATTTAAAAGCATCCAGGAATATAATTTTGTTCTCTCCAATATTAAGTTGACAAGGACTTTAAGAGTTACCTCAGTGCTTTAGTTCTTCACATCTGTGCCCCACCATGGGTCATAAATATGACTCGAGCATTGCTCATTATCATGATCTGCTTTCTGCAGACTGATAAAAATGTAAAATGAGCACAGCCTTCCCTTCACTTTAAAAGGAAAATGTGACCAGGTGCTTATTTAAAAGTGAATTCAAAGCTGTGAGCTACTCTGAAGGTGTCTTCAAGTTACTGGTAGCTAGCGATTGACCGGTTAGAGGCACCTGCTGTAACTGCAGATTCCTCACTTTATAATATCCCCAAGCGCCAAAATGAATCTGGGGAATTTTTAGAACAGTGCCCCTGCACGCCGATATGTAATGCTTTGTTGCTTTGTGATGATTCCATAGTGCCGCAAAAGTGGGGGTGCATACATGAGCCACCTCTGCACGCTCAAATCAGTTCCTTTCTATCCTCGCCTTTCAACACTGATCCAGAGTACCGCCTTCAATTTTGTCTGCCTTATGATGACTTCAAAATTGACTTTACAGTGTGCCAGGGAGGATGTCTCCCCCATAAACAACAGGATTCATACTAAGTCACAACTACAGGAAACAGATATTGGCCACAAATCTGCACTACATATGTATTTGGTGTTTCTACATGATGAGGAGATTGATCCCAATGGCAGATTTGTGGTAGTCAGATGCCTTGCTGAGGGATTTGGGGCTCGACTCGTGAATATATACGGGCCTAATTATGACGACCCACAATTCTTTCAGGCAATGGCAGCGCGCCTGCTCAGGACAGATGACCTGCCGCAAGTGTGGGGTCGGGATTTTAACTGTATACTTGAACCCAATAGAGAGAGATTGCGGGGCCTACAAAGGAGGCCTGCTGCGGCTGCTGGTGCTATCACAGACCTGATGGACCAACTCGGCCTGGCAGATGTCTGGAGGCAGCGGCCCAGTGCGTCCCCGGGGTACACTCACTACTCTACCCCACACGACACACAAGGATTGACTACTGGTTGGTCTCTAGAAGCCTACTCCCTCAGGTCTCGAACTGTGAGCCGCTCCCTAGAACCTACTCAGACCACTCTCAGGTACAACTGGAATTGACAATCCCCACAGTATGGCATGCTCCATTTACATGGAGGTTTCCCCCATATTCCTTACTTGACCAGGCATTTCGCTCCGAAATGGCTACAGCCATTGAGACTTTCTTTGGGGAAAACATAGGATCAGTTCC
Organism: Calotriton arnoldi; assembly: GCA_963921515.1. Taxonomy (NCBI): domain Eukaryota; kingdom Metazoa; phylum Chordata; class Amphibia; order Caudata; family Salamandridae; genus Calotriton; species Calotriton arnoldi. The sequence continues at coordinate 1,496,358 of CAWUFW010004544.1, read as the reverse complement.
CACCTTCTCAACTGTCTAGGAGGCATTTAAAGTGTTCATCAGGGGGGAGACAATAGCTAGGCATGCAGGGGTACTAAGGTCTATACAGAGCAGACTCACAAGACTAGAGGCAGAAATTATGAATCTGGAGAGGGAGCACCAGCTCACTGGTGATGTCAGTAAGTTAGATATTAAGAAAACGCTTGAAGGGTATCAGGACATGGCAGAAAGTGAAGTTAAACACTTAGGCAATTACGCCACGGCGCGGGTGTATGGGGAAGGCGAACGTCCTGGTGCCCTCCTAGCTAAGCTGCAGTGACCTCCTAGGGAAGCTAGTACCATAGTTGAGATCATGGGCGAGGACGGTAGAATGATATACGACTCATCAGGAGTCGCGGACAGATTCCGTAGATACTATGCAGAGATTTATAGATCACGCATCTCCCTTGCCGGTACTGCCACAGAAGACTACTTAGCACACATACAGATGGCTTGGCTCACTGATTCCCATAGAGAGCATCTCATGGCTCCCTTAGACCCAAGAGAAGTTAAGGTTGCATTGTCATCGATGAAGAGCAGCACCGCTCCGGGATCGGACGGGTTGACAGTCGCATTTTATAAAGCCTTCCAGGACCTACTCATACCGCATCTCGTTACCTTATTCGAGGGGATGGCAGAGAGTAAAGTGATGCCCCCCACAATGCGTGAGGCAATAATTGTAACCCTCTTCAAGCCCGGTAAACCCACCAGCGAGTGTTCATCATACAGGCCCTTGTCCTTTGGCTAACCGAATCTCGCCCCTGATTCCGGGACTGGTGGGAGTCGAGCAAGCGGGATTTGTCCCTGGGCACAACTTAACATCTAATCTTAGAACAATCTTCGCAGCAATTCAGCACATTGACCCCAAAGTTAATGCCGCAGCAGCTTTTCTGGATGCGGAAAAGGCGCTGGACTCCGTTGAATGGCCTTTCATGGAAGCGGTGCTTAGGCGGGTGGGTGTCGGAGAGGTCTTTCTTCAACTGGTGAAGGTCGTATATGAAGCCCCAGTAGCCAGAGTCAGGCTTGGAAATATGGTGACGTCCCTAATCCCTATCTCCAGGGGCACTCTACAGGGGTGCCCTTTGTCCCCTCTATTATACGCCCTGGTCTCCGAACTGCTATGTGCTCTCAGGGAATATCACAGCCATAGAGGGGTGCGCTTCCCAGGATACCAGCTAATAGTGTCTGCGTACGCAGATGATCTGCTCCTATATGTTAGAGATCCGGCTACCCACCTCACCCCGGTCTTGAATGAAGTGGTCCGATTTGGATAGTTGTCCAGACTAAACATTAACTGGACCAAGTCCCTGATCTTTCCACTAACCTCATCCACTCATCCACTGCCCATGCAATTCCCTCTGACCTGGACTACGGTCCTCGCCACTTAGGGATCCAGATACATACAGACTCAGAAGTCGTGCTCACGGATAACTATGGGAAAGTACTAGATAGGCTTGAAGATGACGTGACCAGGTGGATAAGATTGCCACTCTCATTCCTGGGGCGAATCTCCTTGATGAAGATGGTCGTCCTTCCTAGGCTATTATTTTTATTCCAAAACATTCCTATGGTGCTCCCATTGCACTTATTCACTAAAATGAGGTCCCTCCTGATTAAGTTAGCCTGGGCGGGCAAACAGCCTCGCGTGAAATGGGAGACTCTCACTTTGCCATACTCCATGGGCTGCCTCAACGTCCCAGACCCAGATTTATATTATAGAGCAGCACAGTGCTCACACGCCTTTGCCTGGATACATGGCCCTGAGTCCCTTCCACACATAAATATGGAGAAAATAGCAGCCAATGCAGATACACTCCCGCAGGCACTATTTAGAACTTCAACTAGAAGACATAGTATACTAGATTCCCTTAACGCCACCACGCACGCCTGGCGCAACCTGCTTGACAGACAGGCGGGTGCTATTTTGTATTCACCGCTAACTCCCCTGGAATGGTGCACTTGGCTCCCAGCTGGTATAGATAGCGAGGTGTCCAAAGCCCTGCGCAGGGTTAATGTTAGTGTTATTGGTGACCTCTTCGAGAAGGGAGAACTTCGGAACTGGGAGCAACTGTTAGCCGATGGTCATACCCCTACACCATTGGTAAGATTCCAGCACCTCAGAATACAAAACACTCTGAAGACACTATTGGGGAATTCCCCCCAGGAACCACCTAAGATGCTGGCTCTCTCCCACGTTATTAAAACCCCATCCCCTGCAAAATTAGTCTCCAGAATCTACAACATTACGCAAGAAAACATAAGATCGCAGCTTTTGAAATCCAGGCAGGATTGGCAAAGAGACCTGGGGCGGGTTATTGGGGATAAAGAATGGCAATACTGCTGCGAAATGATGAAAAAGGTATCACTGAATGGCAGGCATTGCCTTATACATTTCAAATACATTAACAGAACGTACTACACCCCAGAGCGCTTGCTTACATATGGTCTGCGAGAAACTGCCTCATGCTCCCGGTGCACGGAACCGGTAGCTGACTTTAAGCATCTGGCCTGGAGCTGCCCCGGCATTTTAGAGTATTGGGGGAAAATATTCCAGGTGATAAATGAAATTACCGGCCTCACACTGGTTTTAGACCCGTTTTTAGCCCTCCTGGGTTATAACAAAGCAATAGATAAAGACGTTAGGCAGTTAGTGGCAATGGGGCTTCTGCTGGCTAAGAGGCGGGTAGCGATGAGGTGGGGCAGGGGCCTGATCCCTGCAATCGAGGAATGGACAAGGGACATGACTTATTGTAACACACAATCTGACGCATACGGCGAGCTCCTTCTGCTACAGTCTAGGCCAAAGGCGTTCTGGAGTGTATTTCAACAATACCTGGTGGGCAAGGAAACCGGTGAACCTGAAGGCACAGGAGATAGCGAAGAATCCACGTATCATAATGGGAGCAGGGATGGGCTGGTAACCCCGGTTTGAGTCCGAGAAGTTAGGGGAACTACCCTTCTGTAATAGGTATAATTTACTATAGATTCTTGCACTATTATGTATGGATTTGTCTCTCTCAATGCTCTCTCATATAAGTGTATAAGATGCTCTTTGCGATGAGGCTTGCCCTGCATTCCTAATTTGATAATGTATCAATGTATTTGTGTTGTGTTAATTAAAACCAATAAAGAAAATAAAAATAAATAAAAAATAAATATGTATTTGATGTTTGGACTCCTGTCATGACTCTAAGTCGTATGATGAATATGTCCCCATGCATCCAAAGGTGATCTGAGAGAGGGAGACAAAAGTATGTCATCAAACATAAGATGTTGTGGTTGAAACCGAACGTCCTGCTCCAGGTCGCGATGCCACTTTAGATCCTGTTCAAGGACTGTATTCCGCATGAAGTCCTGTTCCTGCTTAACGCCTTCTGGTAAGTTGAAGACTTGCCGTAGGTGAAAGAAAGCTAAGCAGAACTCATCCCCACTGTGTCACTCCAATTCAGGGTAAAAGACACAAGGGCGTTGATCCAGCGCTAACAATAAAAATAATTCTCCTATATGCTTTGGTCATCCAGGTGCAACTATTCCTCTAACACACACACTATATCCATATGACGGTGGGGCCCATAACATCGCATATACATTCACTTACTCATTTGTTCTCTGGATTTCCTCCGTCATTAACCTAGGAGAAAACGATTCGCTGGAAGGAGACGGGATACCTCTTTTATCATGTCATAATATTTCTCATTTGCTCTAAAGTATTCCGCTCATTGGTCGATGGACCAACTAGTAGGAATCAGTTGATGGTGATTAAGACCAGCTCAATCACAATAAACTCTTTAATATTTCTTTTTTAATCATTGAGCTAAAGAATCACTGAGTCATTTGTTTAAAGAATAATAAAGTTTATATAAAGTTTTGAATGCAGGAAATGAGGTTAAGCTTATTATTCAGATCATTACATTTATCATCAATATAAGAATATCTTGAAATTGCAATGCATTTTTATTAGACGAAAAAATAAGGTTGTCATAGTAAGAACTCTTAAAGATAAATCTATCTATCTGGGGAAAATCTAATAGTTCTAAAATAAAAATCTATCAGGAAAAATTCTCCTAAAGCAGCATCTTATACTCAACTGGAAAAGAAAAATAGCAGCAGCAGCATCAGCTCGTCAGCATCAGCAACCGCAACTTCACCCATCTACAGCATCTAACTTCTCCAGCAACTCCCGCAGCATCTCCCTCAGCAACTCCCGCAGCAACTACCGCAGCATCTAACCCCTCCCACCAAGAGTAGGTCTTCTTATACCCTAATTCTAGCTTACAGCATAACATGTTTCTTCTTCATGGCGTGACTCTTTCTCATTGGTCAAAACTTTGGCCCATATACATTTTAATCAAACTTCCTGGTCTTAACCAGTTCCTCGTGGAATGTCCATGCAAGCATAGTTTCCCACAGTTCATGCAATTGCTCATCCGTTTCGATCAGTCCAAATTGTATCTTTTTCTGTTACATTTTGGGTTTAACAGTTCCGTCTATTGATTCAGTTGGACTTCTCACGCTTCTTGCTGATCATCTTGGCACACATCTGCTCAGAAAGGTCACAACAGCCTTGACCATACTTCCATCTTAGCCTCTCAGCATCGGCACGTGATCATCCCTTTTCCACAGCCTCTCTCCTCTATCACATGGTCCCCCGCTCATGCGTACTCTAGCAACTGGCGGCCATTTTATATCGATGCTTGACAGGCCTAAGCGCACTATTTTTAAAGATAAACAAAATATTGTTAAAACAAAGAAATATAAACCTTTTCGTTTCCCTCCCGTCTTTCTACGTACCCCAATTAGGTATTACCTAGCAAAAAGCAACATATAAAGCTGTCCCTTACTTACCATCGCTTTATTTTGCAACCACACGTTTTATTTAAAAGCACAGATCATGCGTTTATTATTTAATTAGTACGCAAATATTATGTTATGTTAGACACGTAAACAATTATAAGTTGATTAATTTGCACACGGAATAGCGTGTTACCTTTAACCCTTAACATGTAACATACATTGTTAATTATTTACTTAAACGAACATGTTTATTAAATATTTTACGAAAATATTAGGAGGTTAAAAAAATTTCAAATACCCTGCTCCATCAACTCCCCCCTTTGGTGATTTTTAATATCACCACAAAAACACAAGTTATACAATTTGCTCAGACCGCATATATCTTTTATCCGTTTGCTTTTTGTTAGTTTACACAACTGTATCCCTTTCAACTTGTCTCTTCGTTTTCTTGTACATGTTCTCTTTTATTTCTTCTAACTCTATTTCACCCATTTCTCTCTCTCTCTCCTTGTTTATCATGTTTTCCTTTTCTATTTTATTCTGCCTTCTTTTTCTCTTTATACATGTTATTGCAAGCTTCAGTACTAATATTATTATTATTATCACGGTTGCTATTATTATAACTTTCCCTATTATTAATCCACTCATTCTTGTTAACCAATTTATTACTGAAGAAAACCCTTTACCAAGTTTTCCCCATGCACTTTCAACCTCCAGTGGAACAAGTTCTTTGTGCAAACTTGTAATATTTGTTATATACTTCTGTATATTTTCACTTTTATCTGGAATGTAAGTGCAACAATGTTGGACTTTCAGCATTCCACAGACTCCGCCCTCTTTTGCCAAAAGAATGTCAAGGGCAAGTCGATTTTGCATCACCATAGCTCTCATGGCAACCATCTCGGTATTTACCATCAAGAACCCTCCAGCAGTATCTGTAGATAAACGATCTACCACTGTGGATAATTTCCGAATTCTAAATGCATTCAAAGATATTCCCACTGCTGGTATCAATGCTCCAAAAATATCACCTACTATTTCTGAAAAACTTTCCCTTTTTCTACGTGTAAAGGTATTTATCATTTTGTGTGTTCCTTTTTCTTTTCTATCCATATGAAAAATCTTTGGAAAGACCAGGCCTAAATAACATGACCCATACCAATGGTCCGGCAACCTATAATAAGCCCTATTTCCGCAAACATAATAAATCCCTGGAAATATTGGATCTTTTCCCCCTTTGAATCCCCATCCACCTAAAATTTGGTAATTGTCATGGCAAATACTGGAACCCACAAAATAATTGTCATATCTTGTCTTATTTCTTCTAATGCACAACCTTCCCTGTTGGGGCCAATCCAGAGTCATAGCTGCATTTGTCTTTTTCTTGTCATGATTGTCTTCCTCAAACACCCAAAGAGGTGTTTTTGTCTCTTCTATCACTTTTCTTTGAAATTTCACTCTTCTCTCTTCAACCATCTCTAAAAATACCTTTTCTTCCTTCTTTAACTCACAGGTAAGGTTGTATCTAATTATACTATCTAATGTTAAAATCTTATCTTCTAAAAAATATTCACCAAACGTTTTTCCCTCTTTTATTTTGTTCAGCTCGGGAACTACAGAAACTTTCGCAAAAATCTTATTTATGTCAGTGTAATAATATTCTAATCTACCTGTTTTATAAAATAAACTTGCTAAAACGCTACATGTTATTCCATACGTCAAAGGGAGGTGATGATAAGTCACACCCTCTGCTACAGATGCAGGCAACTGCATACAAACATAGCAATCTCTTACATCCATTGTTTCTACATACTCATATAATAATTTAGTAAAAACATTTTTTGAAAAATCTGTTATTGATTTGTCTTTGTGTAATTCTGCACTACTCTTTAATATAACTGGTTCTTGAGTGTTAGCTCCTTTTTCTTTCTCAGTGTTATTAGACGTTTCTACTACAGCTAAACTAATTGGAATAGTGATTGCTAGAACCACCCATACTGTCATTAATAATCCTGTACAAAAGCAACACATCTTGCACCATCTACTTAAAAATTCACATTTACATTTTCTATCTCTAGTATTCTCCATTTTTGTTTTATAACCTTATTTATTTGTTTTCCAGAAAATTGTGTCACTACACCTCAAAAATGACTTATTTGCCACTCTGTACTCCAATGTTTTGTCTTTACTTGGTACTTTCTTTTAATTCTTTCTCAGAATTCTTTCTTTGTCACATCCGGTAAAATTCGTCAGATCCAGTGTTTTGTCAAATCCGGTAGAACTATTTAAACTTCTTCAGGTTTGTTGCACTTCACTTTCTCCCATCAGGTTTCTTTGTTCTGGGTTCTCGTGAGTGTTCTTTTCTTCTTTGTTACTAGTCAAAGCAAGATACAACCATTCAGGCGATCTATACTTCGGATTTACCTTCTTTATTCTTTTCGTTTTCTGCAAGTGTTTTCCACCTTGTTTTCCTTGCTCTCTCTGACTTGTTATTTCATTCACTTGTTCAGCACTTTTCCCATCCAACCTTATGATTCTGTATCTTAATTTTCTTACTTCGTTGGGCCAATTGTCTCCTTTCCTTGGCCTTTTTGCTTCACTTCCTTTTTCCTCTCTTTCTGTTTTCCAATTTCTTTTTCTTGACTCTAGTTTTTGGTTTCTTTCTTCTCCACTTTCTTCAGACTCTGTTTCAATTCTTTCGTCATTGCCTCTTATTTTGAAACTTATAATTTCATTTTCTTCTACTTGTGGTTCTTTTCTTATCTTCCTTCGTTCACCTATTTCTGTCCCTCCTCGAGGTTCTTCCGAATTTGTGTCAGTCTCTCTATCTGCTTCTAAATTTCCCTGTTCTCGTGTTTGACTATCTGTCCCTACTGCTCCTCGGGGATTTTCCGATTTTTCTAGCTTTTTGTTTGAAACTCTCCCTTCTTCATCTATCAATATTATCTCCGAAGGATTTTTACCACAACTTGTACTTGGTTGCTCACTGTCACTATCTTCTGGCTCAGTTTCTTCTCTTATGCTCTCAAAATTCCAATTTCTTTTTAGAATTTCTTCACAATCCGAATGCTCTGTATCAGATTCTGAACTGGTGTCTGATATTTCCAGATGTCGACTTACAGGTCGATCTTCAAGATCTGGAACTTCAGCTATTTCTTCTACTTCTTCTACTTCTTCTGTCGTTGCACTTGTAGTTGGGTCTTCCAGATGTCGACTTACAGGTCGATCTTCAGGTTCTGGCACCCTGTTTGTTTCTTCTTCTGTTTCTGATGCTGAACTGTTATCCAATACTTCCAGATGTCGACTCACATGTCGATCTTCAGGTTCTGGAACTCTGATGGTGTGACTGGCATGTACCCAGTGTTTCACTCCTGCACACTTGACTGCAGTGGTCGTCACCAGGATCACTTGTCGTGGTTCGTCCCAGCGAGGAACCAAACAGTTTCTTCTCCGGTGGACTTTTATGCGGACCCAATCTCCTGGATTCAAGTCGTGAGCTGGTTTTCTTTCAAGAGTGGTCGCATCCGGTCCAACCTGATGAAACACAGAACGCACCACATCAGCCAATCCTTTGCAATAATCCAGCACTAGATCATCAGTTATAGTCAGTAGTTTGTTGACAGGTACTTGTGCTTGTCTCATTGCTCGTCCCATAATTATTTCATGGGGACTGAGTCCAGTTTTCCTTTCCGGAATACTTCTGATTGTCATTAGAACTAATGGCAAAGCATCTGGCCATTTGAGTCCTGTAGCTTGACACATTTTTCCTAACCTGTTCTTGATTGTTCCATTCACTTGCTCTACGATTCCAGAAGCCTCTGGTCTGTATGCACAATGCAGTTTCTGTTTAATACTAAGTGCTTCACAAATCAGTTTAACTAATTCATTTTGGAAGTGTGTTCCTCTATCTGTTTCAATCGTGACTGGAAAACCATACCTCGGAATGAATTCTCGCAGCATAAGTTTTGCTACCGTAATACCATCATTCCTTCTTGTTGGGTATGCTTCCACCCAACGGGAAAACAAACAGACGACCACTAGGACATACCTTAGTCTGTTGCAAGGTGGCATTTCAATAAAATCCATTTGCATTCTAGTGAAAGGACCCCTTCTCGTCCTATTGTTCCTAGACTCACTACTGTCTTCCTTCCTGGATTTAACTGTTGACAAATAAGACATCTCTGACAAAGACTCTCAGCTATGGCTCTGAATTTTGGATTGTACCATGTTTGTCTAAAAAGTCTGATCATTGAATCTCTCCCAATATGGGCTTGTCCATGGTACATCCGTGCCATGTCAGAAATCATGCTATCAGGCATAACTGGTCTCTCATCTCTATAAACCCAAACATCATTTTCTTCATGTTTTCTACATCCTGCTTTTATCCATGTATCTTTTTCCTCATCATCTGCAGCTTCTTGTAACTGTCTCACCTCATCCCATGTCTCAATAGAGTTAGTAAAAAGCAAAGGACAAGAAATATGCTCTCTTTCCCGACATTTGTTTAAAGAAACCACATTCTTTGCACAATACTGTGCCATTTCGTCAGCATATTTATTACCAACAGTTATGTAGTCTTCCCCATTTTTATGTGCATTGCACTTCACAACAGCAATCTGTTTAGGCAGCTGTATCGCCTCAAGCAGCTTTTTCACAAAATCTCCATTTCTAATGGGCGTTCCGGCAGACGTCAAGAAACCCCTTTGTGACCAAATCTGACCGAAGTCGTGCACCACCCCAAAGCCGTACTGGCTATCTGTCACAATCGTAACCCGTACATTTCTTCCCAACTTACATGCTTGAATCAGAGCTACTAATTCAGCAACTTGGGCAGACCGTACCCCTTTCAGACAAGATGCTTCCATTACAGTTGCTACTGTGCAAACTGCATATGCTGCACTTAGAACTCCATCACTCGTTCTCAAACATGAGCCATCCACAAACAGAATATAATCTGATTCTTTCAAAGGCTCATCTCGTATGTCAGACCTTGGTTTTGTACAGTATTCGAGCACATTCAGACAATCGTGATCTACTTCATCCATTTCAATCACACTCTCTTCATCTGGCAATGATGTCGAAGGATTCACATTCATACATCTGTCAATGGTCACATTATCTGCACTCAAAATTACTTTTTCATACCTAGTCAGCCGACTATGTGTCATGTATTGGGTTTTCGTTCTTGTCAAGAGAATTTCCACAGAATGGGGAACATATACTCTCAGTGGATACCCCATCACTATGCCTTCACTTTGTTCCAGACTCACACAAGTAGCAGCAACTGCTTTCAAACATCCAGGCAATGCTTTCGCTACAGGGTCTAAAACAGCCGAAAAATATGCAATTGGTCTTTTCATAGTTCCATGTCTCTGTACCAAAACTGAAAATGCACATCCATCTCTTTCACTGCAATACAGCTCAAAATCTTTCTCATAGTCAGGCATTCCTAATGCTGGAGCTTCACATAATTTCTTTTTCAGCTCTCTGAATGCTTTCATTTCTTCATCATTCATTTCAAAAGGATCTTTAACATCCTTCTTTGTCAGTTTCTGCAATGGTTTAGCAATCAGTGAAAAACCGCTTATCCATTGTCGACAATATCCAACCATTCCCAAAAACATTCTTACCTCTCTTTGTGTCATTGGAGCTCTCATTCCTTGAATCATTTTTATTCTTTCAGTCGTTACCTTTCGCACTCCTTTCTCAATTTTATGCCCTAAATACTGGACTTCTTGTTGACAAAACTGCAATTTTGAAGGGGACACTTTATGTCCTCTTTTTGCTAAATGATTCAGCAAAGCAATTGTATCATTGACACATGCTTCTTTCGTTTTTGATGCCACCAGTAGGTCATCAATATACTGAACCATCACTGACTTTTCTGGCATTCTTAAATCTTCCAACGATTTCTTTAGAATCTGATTAAAGATTGAGGGACTTTCTGTGTACCCTTGAGGAATTCGGCACCATGCCAAAATACGCTCTCCAAACCGGAACGCAAATAATGGCTGGCTATCTGGATGCAGTGGAATAGAGAAAAATGCATGACATAAATCAATTACTGTGTACCATTCTGCTTCACGTGGAATCTGGTATAGAATCACAGCAGGGTTCGGTACTATCGGGCAACAAGGCACAACAATTTTGTTTACCTTCCTCAAATCTTGTACAATTCTATATGTTCCGTTTGGCTTTTTCAGTCCCATTATTGGCGAATTACATGGACTGCTCAGGATTTCTTTTAGAATCCCTTGTTCAATCATTTTATTTATTACTGGCGTTATTCCTTCAATTATTTCTGGTGTCAATTTATACTGGGGCGTATTTGGGTAACTCGTTCCCTCTTTCACTGTTATTTTAACGGGATCTACTCCTTTCATTAATCCTACATCTTCTCCTGTAAAGTCCCACACTTCTTCTTTCACTGTCTTTTTCAATTCAATTGGGATTTTCTCTGCATCAAATACAGGAAACAAACCATTTACTTCTGGTTCTAAATTCACCATTGTCATTTTATACAGCACATCCTCATCTGGAGTCTGAAATGCAATTCCGTCTGGGGTACAATAGATAGTGCAGTTCATCTTGCACAATAAATCGCGTCCTAATAGGTTCACGGGACTACAATCGCATACCACAAATCGGTGCATTTCACTAAATGGACCAATTCTTACCTTCACTAATTTAGTAAGAGGCGTTTTAATTTGCTGATTTGAAACTCCAACTACTTGGATATGTTCACCTGAGAGAGGAAGGTTTGGAATTTCCACTGACCTAACAGTAGAACGGGTAGCTCCAGTGTCAACAAGGAATGTTACATTTGCACCATTCACTTCTCCATCCACAAATGGACCAGACTGATCTACCTCTAGAGTTGCGCCAAGCACGCACTCTTCCCCCTCTCCTAGGCACCGTCAGGAACTTTCATCCGTGTCATCCTCATCCTGTCGTAACCAATATTGAGAAATTGCAGCTGCACGCGGCAACTGTGTTACCTGTTCTCCTCCGTAGAATCCTGTTTCTGCACTGTATTTCTGTTGGTTAACACTCTTGGGAAGTGGTGGTTGTGGCACCTGACCTTGTTGAGTAACTACCTCACTCTGCACCTGTGAATTTAATGATTGATTTTCCACATTAGGTTTTGGAGGAAATTTACACTCGTTTCTCCAATGTCCTAGCTTTCCGCAGTTGTGGCATGGCCACTTTTTCTTTGCCTCATCTATGCTCATTTGTCCTTTTCCTTTACCTATATTAGGTCGGGATTTAACCTGTCCTGTTTCATTACCAGTATTACTCAATTGAGCTTCTTGCTTCTCTGCAACTTTCACCTGCGCCCACATGGCCTTTTCTTTCAATTTACGCTGTCTACTCTCAATATCATCACTGCAATACTTAGCATATCTCAAAACCTCATCCACTGTGCTATTCTGCCAACCAATCATGTGCTGCTTAATCATTTCACTTATCTCTGGTTTCAATCCATACACAAACCTATATACAAAATGACTCATATCCTTCTCATTCAGTGTCTCATAACCACTATACTGTTTGAAAACCAACAACAATCTCTCATAGTAGGCGTGCACTGATTCTTTACTTTCCTGCGTTGTTCTGTCTATTTTTACCCAATCTGTTTCTTTAGGTGGAATTTTATTCTTCAAAAAGGTAATTACTTGGTCGTACTTCCTCATCACTTCTGGTCCTGGCGCTCCTGTTTTAGCGTCCCTTGGATATTCTACAGTTGGCCAATCAATAGTAATCTTACATTCTGTCCACAAATCAGCCGGCACTACTATATCAAACAATCCATCCAGATCTATCCACAGCACTTTTGACACCTTAACAAATCTTTCCACTTGCCTGTACCATTCTACTGGTTTCTCTCTCAATTTGGGGAAGTCATTTGTAAATGACAGTATATCCTGTCTGGTCCATGGAACATGCACATAACTACCACCTGGAGTTTCTCTCATCGGGTATTCCCTAACAACTGGTTCCCTATCTGTCACTGCAAAAGCCAAAGATGCTTTATCTGTTGTTTTCTCATTCCTTTTTGACCATCTATTTCTCCATCTATCCACATCACCCCATTTTCTCAATAAAACAATTAACTCTTTTATTTGGGTCAGTCTTCCTGATGTGTTCAAATTCTCTATGTCTTTCTCACAAAAATCTACTCTGTATGGTTTCTGCAACGTTCTCACTTTTACAAATTCCACTCCTAGTTCACTTGCTGTCTCTTCCAATTTGTCATGTAAATTTCTAGCTCTCCAAGTAAGACTTTTGCACAAAAACATAATCTCATCATCCTGATAATTTTTTAATTTTTCTGTACCAATTGTTCCCAAAATCAATTCTTCCATGTCTATTTTCAACCTAATTACATCTAATGGTTTCTTTTCCGGTTCTTTTGTTTTTAGCGCTTTCATCCATTCATTTAACTCATCTGGAGTCGGACCTACAGGTGTACTATTTAATTCTATCCAATTGCTACTTCTTTCTGGTGTTCCTGATGCGGACTCCGTCACCATAGGCATTCTCCTAATCTCATTTTCATTTATCGTCAAATTTGTAGGTGGGCTTGGTCTATAGGTACTAGCCAAATTGTGTGCACCTTCATTATTCATTTCCATCCCTTCTCTTTTTCTTTGCAAATGTGAATTCATGGGAATCACTAAAGAGCGTTCATCAATTTTCTGATTCTCAAAAATTGGCATTACTGGACCTATCGTTACTGGTACAGTTACAGCTTCCATATTCTTTGTCAGTTCTCTTATTTTCTCAGTCAATTCTTTTGTCGTTTTTGCTAATTCAGTTGCATTGTCACTTTCTATCTCTTCATTTTGTGAAGTTTTTAATTGATCTTGTGACCTATTTGTCTCATCTCTTCGTTCGGGTTTTTTATTCCTCCCAGTTTTCATTGGCGGTGCATTAGGTGTCACCACCGCACAAGTCTGTTGGTATGGAGGTGGATTTCTGTTTAAAATATCTTCCAGCAATTCGTCATCCGTTTCACTACTACCATTCACATACTTTTCTACCACTACATGTTTCTTTTTCTCTGTACACTTTCTCTTTGCTTCTTCCTCAACTGTAAAAGCTGGAAACAAACCTCCTGTCATGTTAGCATATCTCCAACGCTTTATTCTGTCCTCATGATTTACTCCCCATAACCTTCCAGGCACAAACTCATGATTCTTTAATCCTCTGAATCTCTCTCGCTCATACATCTCATCTTCCCATTCCGTTAAAGCTTCAAACTGTGTCGGTCTAGGTCTAGGTTCTAACATTACCATCTTTTCTCTCAAGTTCCGTAGTACAGCTACATTAAATGAACCATTCTCAGGGAAAGCCAATGCTCCATCATTCTTGGTGTATTTTGTCCAATTTTCTAACCATATGCATGTATGATATCCATATTTCAGCATCATGTGTGAAGCTGGTGATTTCGGCGGAGGAATTATTTGTCCCTCTCTAGTCACTACCTTTTTGTCTTTCTTAAAGAAGTTCTTAACTTTCGACATCCATGACGTTTTCTCTCTACCATACTCATAGTACGACATGATTCACAATCGCTTTTTCTCCTCAAACGATCCGCAATTCAACACTGTTCTCTATGCGTTATTCGGACCAATACTAGCGCGACTCACACTAACACTCCAATCACAAACTTCCACGTCACTAGGCTATTCGACCAATCCTAGCGCGACTCACACCAAAGCTCCAATCAGAGCGATTTCTGTCTACGGCGCACTGTCCAATCCCAGCGCGGCTTCTGTCTACGTCAGTTCTGCTCCTGTTTCCATGTGACTAGCGCACTGTCCAATCCCAGCGCGACTCTTGTCTACGTCACTTCTGCTCTTGACCCCTCCTTTACAAAATTTATCGGCAATTTCTTTTTCAACAATTCTTTGTTAGTTACAACATTTAAAACACATTTCCATTGTCTGATTCGCTAAACCGAAGAGATAGCTTTGACCATTTACACAAGAACTCTGTATTTTCCAGTAGGCAGCGCTTACCTCTACCCTACCACAGAATTTTTAGTTTCGCCGATAAAGTAGTACTTCCCTCTACCTTACCCTTCTTTCAAGCAATCAGTAAACCCGTTTCTCTGGGGATAAAACACATGTGGAGACTATACTGCTCCTGAGAATTAAGGCCAAAGTTTCACAAGAAAACCGATCACTATTTCACTTACACACCTTTTATACGCAAAATGTCCCTATTATAACACAACCTGTGTTATTACCAAAAATGAACTCAGACAATGTACAATTCCATGCGACTTCTCTTGCCACACGTGTTCCACTTCCTACTTCCCGGAAGCGTGAAAACTTACATATAACATAACGCGACTCAACAAAAAGTGTTAGACATGAACTTATCAATAATCAATAATCACCAAACTAATCTATAGTAACCATAACTCTGCTACCAAGAAATCTGATCCAGCGCTAACAATAAAAATAATTCTCCTATTATGCTTTGGTCATCCAGGTGCAACTTTTCCTCTAACACACACACTATATCCATATGACGGTGGGGCCCATAACACCGCATATACATTCACTTACTCATTTATTCCCTGGATTTCCTCCGTCATTAACCTAGGAGAAAAACGATTCGCTGGAAGGAGACGGGATACCTCTTTTATCATGACATAATATTTCTCATTTGCTTTAAGGTATTCCGCTCATTGGTCGATGGACCAACTAGTAGGAATCAGTTGATGGTGATTAAGACCAGCTCAATCACAATAAACTCTTTAATATTTCATTTTAATCATTGAGCTAAAGAATCACTGAGTCATTTGTTTAAAGAATAATAAAGTTTATATAAAGTTTTGAATGCAGGAAATGAGGTTAAGCTTATTATTCAGATCATTACATTTATCATCAATATAAGAATATCTTGAAATTGCAATGCATTTTTATTAGACGGAAAAATAAGGTTATCATAGTAAGAACTCTTAAAGATAAATCTATCTATCTGGGGAAAATCTAATAGTTCTAAAATAAAAAAATCTATCTGGAAAAATTCTCCTAAAGCAGCATCTTATACTCAACTGGAAAAGAAAAATAGCAGCAGCAGCATCAGCTCGTCAGCATCAGCAACCGCAACTTCACCCATCTACAGCATCTAACTTCTCCAGCAACTCCCGCAGCATCTCCCGCAGCATCTACCGCAGCATCTACCGCAGCATCTAATCCCTCCCACCAAGAGTAGGTCTTCTTATACCCTAATTCTAGCTTACAGCATAAAATGTTTCTTCTTCATGGCGTGACTCTTTCTCATTGGTCAAAACTTAGGCCCATATACATTTTAATCAAACTTCCTGGTCTTAACCAGTTCCTTGTGGAATGTCCATGCAAGCATCGTTTCCCACAGTTCATGCAATTGCTCATCCGTTTCGATCAGTCCAAATTGTATCTTTTTCTGCTACATTTTGGGTTTAACAGTTCCGTCTATTGATTCAGTTGGACTTCTCACGCTTCTTGCTGATCATCTTGGCACACATCTGCTCAGAAAGGTCACAACAGCCTTGACCATACTTCCATCTTAGCCTCTCAGCATCAGCACGTGATCATCCCTTTTCCACAGCCTCTCTCCTCTATCACATGGTCCCCCGCTCATGCGTACTCTAGCAACTGGCGGCCATTTTATATCGCTGCTCGACAGGCCTAAGCGCACTATTTTCAAAGATAAACAAAATATTGTTAAAACAAAGAAATATAAACCCTTTCGTTTCCCTCCCGTCTTTCTACGTACCCCAATTAGGTATTACCTAGCAAAAAGCAACATATAAAGCTGTCCCTTACTTACCATCGCTTTATTTTGCAACCACACGTTTTATTTAAAAGCACAGATCATGCGTTTATTATTTAATTAGTACGCAAATATTATGTTATGTTAGACACGTAAACAATTATAAGTTGATTAATTTGCACACGGAATAGCGTGTTACCTTTAACCCTTAACATGTAACATACATTGTTGGTTATTTACTTAAACGTACATGTTTATTAAATATTTTACGAAAATATTAGGAGGTTAACATTTTTTCATTTACCCTGCTCCATCAGCGTCAATCACAAGATCATACCTCACAAGCATCTTCTGACTCTGATTCTGTCCCTCAACTGGTCCTGGCGCACCTCGCTGTTGTCAGCCCCACAGCAAACAGTGGCCTTCAAGGAGGCCGTGTTGCTGCACTCTCTGATGCTCCTGGCTCTCTCTGGGGTGCCTACAGACCCCACATAGCCACAAAAGCCTCCAGTTGGACTTCCGCAGGAGGGCCTTTTCTTGGTGCCGACTGACCCACTGGCACTTATTCCTGGGCCTGTCCCTACAGTGGTTCACACTTCCACCCGGGCCTAGAGTTCCACTCCAGTCCTTTCTGTGGTGTGCCAATGCAGATACCATCTGCACTGACCGTGTACCGACTCTTATACAGGTCTCTTTCTCCATGTTGTTGTCTGCCTGATCCAGGTGTAAGTAGCGCTACAAGATTACAAAATGACAACCAGTCAGGTTGCAGCCAGACTCTGATCCTCTGCTTCTGCCTGAATGCTAGTACTATCAGAGTTTAGAGGCCTTATTCGGATCTGACTCTGACACAATTCAGGGGATGTAAATTGTTTCCCATAGCATGATGATGATCAGTAGGTGGACAGCCTATTTTCCCTTCATTATACTTATAGCTATACCTGGATTTAAAAAATGCCAGTGGACTACATAGGTCTACAGAGACTGAACTGGACTCGCCACTTGGGCCACCATTGGAAGTGCTTTTCACTGTAGTTGTGGAAGGGCAGCAGAAGTGCTAAATTTACAGTTGCATGCTGTTGAAACTAAGGCAGACTTATTAACTCTGATCCTTCAACAAGTTCCTACCTCTTCTGAGTCAGTGTTGCTGTTCAACACTCTAATAGCCACCTGTTTTAACTGTGCTTGCGCCCCTCCATTAGTCGATTTGTGGACAGGTGACACAGTCGGGCCCCCAGTGACCCGGATTTAACAAAGCTTACTTTGCCTGGAAGCCTGGTGGTACAGGCATTGACAAGCAAATTCATGCCTAATGCCATTGCCTAATGCCTCCGGATATATATAGGGCCATATGTATCAACACATTTCCCCATAGATACAGAGTGGGCAAAACCCTTTGATACATCTGGCCCATAGAGTCGAAATGCATTGATGCTTTCGGACACAGAATGTTTCTTTGGCTAGTTTAACCTTAAGATCCTTGAAAGCAACATGCCCTCCGGCAGGTACACTCTTTCTATAGCCAGCCAGCCAGATTGTGTCAGCTGCCTTAGAAGGCTTCAGAGACTCGCTGGCTCAAACCATACATGAAGGCCTGGACACCTCAAAATATGTCTTTAGTGCTGGCTTGAAAGGAGAACCATAGTGTAGTACCTGTACCTCCTGAAAGAAAAGGACTGTGCTAAAAAAAAAAAAAAAAATTCTTATTGGTTATGAAGGACAAAAATACAACTGGACCATATAATATGTCAAGTACATATTTCACAATACAAAATGGTTTTCGTTCGTATACTCGGGACAAGGTTCTTGCTCTTTTTATGTATATTTTTTTCTCATTTTATCTGTATTTGTCTATACTTATTTTGCGCTTGGTAATAAAAAAATTTTTTTTTTTAATTAAGCTGCAATGGGTATATTTTTGCATTTATTTAGCTGACAAATATTTACTCATGTTTGAATGTCCAATGAGTTTTAGCCATTTACAGTACAATACAGTCATGTTAAATCATTTGCATCGTAGAACAGCTTAAACAGCTTTACTGCTTTAGTCAATCAATAAAGTTTATTTGAATAAAAAAGATCCATAAAATGTAAATAGTAAAGAAAAAAATGCAATGATTTAAAACAACTCATCTACAATACCCAAATCTTTCCCCATCAATTTTAGCAGATAGACCGAAACATTAAATTGTATAAAAGGGCTAAAAAAACTAAAACTTGATACAAAACCTATCAAACACTAACTTTTATCATTACTTTATTTTTTACTCATTCATTTACCAGGTTCATACTTGAGGACTAACTCTTTTGCCCTGCAGTTAAATAGCCATCAAGCATTTATTGTGGATTAGCCACGCAGCTTACAAGAATTTAGCCATGCTAACCACAATCACCTTCCTTATGTCAAACTTCAAAATTTGAAGTGCAACATCACATCTTCTCACCTCCATGAGACTGAACACTGGGACTATCCATCTTTTTTGAGGGGCCCCATAAGCTGGGTAAAAAATAGAAAGTGTAAAATGTATGCTGGCGATTGGGAGAATGCAGGGCATGTATCATTGGAGCTATTCCCACAGCTTCACCTTGAAGTAAACCCAAAATTCGGAAGTGTGCCATGCCTAAATTTCAGGTAGAGTTGCCTAGCTTGGGAACCTTGTATAGCTTCAAAAGATGTTTCATACAGTGGGAAGTTCCTATAATCTAAAAATGTATCAGTCAAGTTCCCTGGCCTGCAGTTCTTAATCTTATCTCCTCAGAGATAATCTCTGCACTTATCTTTTCTCTGCTGTCTGGATAACTTGGTGCCTTTTTCTGGATTAGCCCAAAGAGAATCAAGGCCAAGATGCTGAAACATATTCTTTATATAAGGTAGCCATGAAATTCTTAAGTGGTCCCTATGGCCTAACAATTCTTTAATTGGTTGTATGTAGGTTTCCAACTCTGAGATAGACTAGAGCTTATGCCAATATAACATAGGTTTTATTTTAACATGCAAGGAAATGGGAAATTATCCCATATCTTGCACTAAGGGCAACTGAGGTGTACTTGTTGGAAGATTTGCCAAACTCCTTAGAAATTTGTTTTCTACGTGTGTCAACTTCTTTGAATCCACATGACCCCAAAGTTTGGCTTTATATAAAACTGGGTTTTTAGCTTTGACCCTGTAAACCTCGAGAGCTGGAAGGCAGTTTTTATATTTCAGTTTTTACTGCCATTTTAAGGATCCCTCCTGTCTCTTGGGTCAACCTTAGCGCTCTTTTGCCCACTTCATGCTTCAAACTAAAATTATGTGACAAGTTTACCCCCAAGTAGGTGAAGTCGTATACTTGGCCAAGAGACGCCTTACACACAAAAATGTTTGCCCGAATTGACTTATATGGATTTACGGGCATACATTTTGATTTACCTATATTAAGTTCCAGGCCACGATCTGAACAAAAGGACAAGAAGTGATTTACAATGGCCTGGAGGCCTACAAGGGTTTTACATATATGCAACGTATCATCGGCGAACAAGAGAGTGGCTATCTTAGCTAAGCCTATCTTGTGTTCATCATTATTTTGGAGGTCAAGTGCCTGAGCCAGATCATCTGATAGAGACTTCTAGCTGCAGATTCCTTACCTTTGAATTTCCCAGGAGTCAGCCTGGATCCAGAAACCTTTGCTGAGCAATACCCCTTGCGCGACCGTCGGGTGGCTCCATTCGGCTCCGCGTGATGTCGTTGGCGTCAGTAGCATTGTTTTTTTTTTTGTGAAAACAGATTTTATTGGCATTTAGTATGCATAGTATTCACAGAGGTTCTCTTACATCCCGAGTATCAGACATTTGTTCCACATCGTACATTACATTGTACTTTGAGTATTCCATGCTAGGATCCGTTTAGTTTAAATTGGACAACAGGTCCATCCATTTCTAACCTTCAACTCCCTCCCTCTCCCGTTCCCTAAACGAGTTGCTTAGTGTCAGTTATATGTGTCAGCGGTGAGTACTATTTCCTCGGCTATCCGGATTGTTCGTACTTTGGGCGGTGCTCGATAAGCGGGTGGGGATTGGGGAAGCGAGGGGTGTCGCATTTCTCGCCACTGCGTGGGGTCTTTACCTCCCTCAGGCCTCCAGTGTCCCTATAGCCCTGTCCCTGTTCTGCGGTTGTGAATCCGGCTGGTCATCTGCTGTATCATCTAGGTCTGGAGTTTGTAGGTCATTCACTAGATTACCCCAGGCCCTTACTGTTTCTAGGTTTCTTATGCCTCTGTCCGCTGTGCGCAATAAGACCCTATGTTCTGCAGCTGCCCATTTCTCCATTTCCCTTCTCCAGCACCTTATTTGGGGGCCTCTTGCAAACTTCCAATTCTTTGTGATTTCCCTTTTCGCCAGTACAAATGCTGTCTTGGAATCTCCCAGTAACCTTCGTCTTGGTCGTGTGTGGGAACCAGTGCAGTATGCAGCGACTCGGCATGTGGTCAATTGTCCTATCTATGACGCTCTCAACGGTCGCTAGTACCTCCTCCCAGAATTCTCTCAAGCCTGGGCAGTCCCACAACATGTGCAGGATGTGCGCCTCCTCATCCCCGCAGCGTGGGCATGCTGCCTCCTCCATTCGGAAGTAGCGCCTGATTCTGGCTGGCGTTAAATACGCCCTGTGAAGCACATAGTAGTTTGAGTTTGAACCTTGCGTTCCTAGAGACCTTCAGGGTGTGTTCCACAATAGCGTCCCAATCTTTTCCTATAATAGGTATTCCTAAATCTTCCTCCCACTGTGCTCGCAGCCGCTCCATGGGCCTCTGAATGTCCCGCCTAATGGCTCTCTATATGCAAGAGACTGTTTTTATCCTACCTGCAGAGAGGACTACATATCTACAACAGTCTAGCGCTCTTGGCTCTGTCGTCCCCGTCGCCCAGTGTTTTCGGAATGCCGCTGTAACTGCCCTGTGGAGCAGGAAATGTCCCTGCGGGA
Source organism: Calotriton arnoldi (assembly GCA_963921515.1). Classification (NCBI taxonomy): domain Eukaryota; kingdom Metazoa; phylum Chordata; class Amphibia; order Caudata; family Salamandridae; genus Calotriton; species Calotriton arnoldi. The sequence continues at coordinate 1,474,817 of CAWUFW010004544.1, read as the reverse complement.
GGCTTAACTCCTCTTATAGATCCTCGAATGGAACCATTTGGGTTTCTCTGAAAAGGTTTCCAACTACCTTCAGCCCTGCTTCCTTCCAATCATCTAGCCCAGCCCAGTTCCCTCCATGTGGTAGTTGGCGGAGCATATGAATAGGTATGTCTGGAGAGTAGGAGACCCTGCAGCCCGATCTTTGGAGCCATCTCGCCCAGCACTTCATAATTACCATCTCTTCATCCGTCTTCCGATGGGGCCCCTGCCTCAGCCTTAACAGCATTTTCGTTAGGACTTGAGGTTCTGGTGCAAACTGTGAGTCCATCCTTTCTGGGTCTCTACTGCCCACCAGCCATCTTACGAACCATTGCAGCTGTGCTGCCAGGTAGTAAGCCTCGAGGTCAGGGACCGCTAGTCCTCCCGTGGCTGTGGGGCGCTGCATCGTGCGCAGAGCCACTCTTCTGCGTCCTGACCCCCACAGAAAATGTATAATCTGTGAGTTCAGTTCGCGGAACGTCGCACATGGGATCCAAATCTGGAGCGTCCCAAATATGTAGAGTAGACGGGGCAACGCCACCATCTTCAGGAGGGCCACCCTGCCTGCCACTGACAGCGGAAGGGACTTCCAAAAGTCCTTGGAGGCACGGAGAGCACGTATGCCCTTTCCCACATTGCCCTCTATTTGGTCCGCTGTTTCATGATATACCCTCAATCCCAGATATTCTAGGCATGCGGGCTCCCATCTTAAGGTCCTGAGATCGTGTGGAGGGCGTCCCGTAGGCGTGACAGGAAATACCTCAGATTTCTGCCAGCTTACTCGTAATCCCGATAGTGCTCCAAATATTTCCAACATACCCCTGGCCCCCTGCAAATCTCCACCTGTATTTTGCAAGAATAGGAGTAAATCATCCGCATAGAGTGCTATGCGGTGATACAAGCTATTGATCGCCAGCCCTGCGTAGTCCCATCCTGTTCTGGCCCGACACGCCAGTGGCTCCATGGCCAACGCGAAAAAAAGAGGGGAGAGGGGGCATCGCTGCTGAGTCCCTCTCTCTACTCTCAGGCTCTGGGAGATTACTTTCCCCGTCCGCACCCTCGCCCGGGGATCCCCGTATAGCAGTTTGACCCAGCCTATGAATCCCGCCCCTAGACCCATCGCTTCCAGAACTCTATAGAGGTATTGCCATTCTAGGCTGTCAAAGGCTTTTTCGATGTCTACTGCAAATATTGCAGCTTCTTCTTCGGCATAGTCCTCTGCCCTCAGTATGGCCATGAGGCGCCTGATGTTGATGGCCGTATTCCGTTGTGGTATGAATCCTGTTTGGTCTGCGTGCACTAACGCATGTGGGGAAGCAATCTATTTGCCAAGATTTTGCTTAGTATTTTATAGTCCATGTTCAGCATGGACAGTGGCCTATACACGGTTTTATCATGAGGTGGTTTTCTGGGCTTAAAGTACTGGGATTATGAGGGCCTCCCTTGTAGTGTCGGGCAAATGGTGCTGTTCTCTCACTGACCGGTATAGTACAACCAGCTTAGGGGCCAGTTCTTCAGCATATGTCATGTAGAACTCTGCCGGGAGTCCGTCCGTCCCCGGCGTTTTGTTCCGCGCCATATGCTTGATGGCCACCCTCACTTCCCGCAGTGAAATGTCCGCCCCCAGTTCCTCTGCTTCCTCGGGCACTAGCTGAGGGAGTTCCAGCTCAGCAAGATATCTCCTAAGGCCTCTCCCCCCCTCCCCATGATACTGCTGTATAGCTTGGTATAGTATTTGGCAAAGATGTCGTTGATCTCGTCTGGTGTATACCGCCTCCATCCATTGTCGTCCTCCAGTTCCATCGTCAGCGACCCCCTGTTGTGTGGGTTGGCGAGCCACGCCAGCAGTGAGCCTGATTTATCGCGCTCTGCATGCGTGCGGTCTATGTATTGCCGATAATCAAAGGCTCGCAGTCTCTCTGTTTGTCGTGCTACTGTCTCGCGCGCTTCTAGGAGTGCCACTTGGATATCGGAGTTATATAGCAATGGGGTAACCCAAAAAGGCCACTGGACCCGGGTAGATTATGGTACACAAAAATGTCACAGTGGAAAACCGTTACATATTATACAAAGCACAAGAAAAACAATGTTTACTTCGCTCAAAATTAGACACCACCATTCAGTCGTTCACCGTCAGTGGTTGTGATTTTATTTCATCACAATGTTGGATAATATCCAGATTATAAACAACAAAACATTTCAGGTTTAAACATTTTAAACAACGGTGCAAAAGGGAGGGTAGTGAGTGCATGAAAAGGATGGTGAAGGTGAAGTGCAGAAGGAAGGTAGTGTGCCTATGTACATCAACCATCAATATTTACAGCCTATCCAGCCAGATGTCTGGCATGTACAGAAATGATAAATCATAACTCCAATATATCAGAAGCAGATAATGAATCTCTGTCATCAGTGTCTGAACAAAGGAAAAAGCAGTTTCGACTCTAAGCAGAACAGCAGATTTGGCGCCTTGTGAGTGGGGTATTCATCAGGACTGGGGTGAAGGAGGTTAAAATGCACCTAAGGAGATGGAGTAGGATTAATGTGGTGGTGTGATAGCATGAGGACATAAATTCTTCACGCCGCCACATTAATCCTACTCCATCTCCTTAGGTGCATTTTAACCTCCTTCACCCCAGTCCTGATGAATACCCCACTCACAAGGCGCCAAATCTGCTGTTCTGTTTAAGGGTCGAAACGTCGACACTGCTTTTTCCTTTGTTCAGCCACTGATGACAGAGATTCATTATCTGCATCTGATATATTGTGTTATGATTGATCATTTCTGTACATGCCAGACATCTGGCTGGATAGGCTGTAAATATTGATGGTTGATGTACATAGGCACACTACCTTCCTTCTGCACTTCACCTTCACCATCCTTTTCATGCACTCACTACCCCTCCCTTTTGCACCGTTGTTTAAAATGTTTAAACCTGAAATGTTTTGTTGTTTATAATCTAGATATTATCCAACATTGTGATGAAATAAAATCACAACCACTGACGGTGAAAGACTTGAATGGTGGTGTCTAATTTTGATCGAAGTAAACAGTGTTCTTGTGTCTTGGATATCGGGGCGCTCCGGTCTTTTCCTCTCTATCCGTCGTAACTCCTTTTCAGCAGTTATGACGTCCGCTATCAGTGTACGCCTGACGCCTGTTATTTCTGCTATGCAATGGCCTCTAATGGTCACCTTGAAGGCATCCCATTCAGGGAGCGGAGAGGACGCCGTCCCTTCATTGTCATGGAAATATTGTGTGATCTTTTCTCTGGTACCTTCTCTAAAGACCTGGTCTTCCAACGTCTCAGGGTGCAGTCGCCAGGTAGGGATGGCCGGAGCTCGGCTCGCCCAGCTGAGGCCCAGCAGTAAGGGGTTATGATCAGATATCGTCCTCGTCAGGTCCTCAGTACTTGTCACCTGCCCATGTGTGTCTGGTGTGCATAGGAACGTATCCAACCGCGTGTGTACCTCATGTGTCGATGAAAAGAATGAGTAGTTTCTGTCCTGGGGGTGTAGGGTTCTCCATGAGTCCACCAGTCCCCAATGTCCCTGCCAGTCTCGAAACGCCCTTGCATGGCGGACCGTCGGGGAGTCTGGTAGTGGCGGGTGTGACCTGTCCAAGTACACATCAGCAATGGCGTTAAAGTCGCCGCCCATGAGCACTGTGGTCGTCAGATATGGGGCCAGCTGTCGGGATAATGGCGCCAGAAATAGTGGTTGGTCCATGTTCGGGGCATACACATTGACAATGCTTATTTCTCTGCCCTCTAGTCTCCCTCTCAGCGCCACATATCGGCCCTCTGGGTCTATTAATTTGCTGGTAACCTGAAACGGAACGCCCGCCCTCACCCAGATCATGGCGCCCCTGGCAAAGGCAGAGTATGTAGTGTAGAATGTTTGTCCCCGCCATCTCTTCTGCAGAGCTTGGCCCTCTTTTGCCGTAAGGTGTGTTTCCTGGAGGAGCGCTATATGTATCCCCCGTCTGTTGAGGTAAGAAAAGACTTTATACCGTTTAGTCATTGTGTGCATGCCCCGTATGTTCCAGGTTAGGCACTTGTACTTTGTGTCGACTGCCATCTCCCAGTCTCTCCTTTTAGCGCCCATCCCTCCAACTCCACCATGCCTCTCGCCCAAATCGGATGTGTCCTCTTACAACCACTAAAATGAGTGTATGGTGCAACTGGTGTTTCCCTTTCCAACAATTCAGTAACATTATAACGAAATCCCCAACGCCCCATCCCCAGGACAAGTAGGCAAAACCCTCCCATCCAAACCACAAAGTCTGAGTCCTGGACTGTCGTCCACAAAGTTAGGGGGTGAGTCTATGGACGCTTCCGATGCGTCCGCCCGCCCGCCCGCCGCTCAGCACACGTATTGCATTAGATCATCTGTGTGCCCTAGTGTCTCTCTCGCCTTCCCCCTCATTGAAGCTCTCCTACCTGCGCCGTCAGATGATCTCATCTGCCGTGCCAGGTGTCACGATGGGCAGTTCCACACTCGGGGCCTCCGAGATGGTAGAACCCCGCTCAGAGCTCGAGTCCATCCCTGAGCCGCCCAGTTCTGAATTGCCTCGTGGGAGCCCTTTCCCACTGTTCAGAGCCACCACGTGCATAGCATTCCGTCGCTCCTGCTGCGTCTCTGCCCGCGTCGGCGCCAACATGCCCCGCCCAGCGCCCCTGCTGCAAGACCTCCTGCGTCGGTTCCCTCGGCGTCCTGGGTCTTTTGGTGGCGATATTCCCCGATGCTGCTCCAACCATGTCCATGCCTCCTGTGGGGAGGTGAAGAATTCCGTTCCGTCTGGGGTGGACACTCGTAGTTTCGCAGGGTACTGCATGTCATATTTGTATTCCAGTTGGCATAGTTTGGCTTTGACATTCATGAAGGAGCTCTTTTGTTGTTGGACATCCCTCGAGAACTCCGGGAAGAGACGCACCACTACATTGTTGACTCTTATTTGGCCTTTCCGCCGGGCTTGCGCCAGTATGTGGTCTCTGTCACGGTAATGCAGCAGACGTGATATCACCGGTCGTGGTGGCGCCCCCGGCGCAGGCGGCCGCGCCGGCACTCGGTGTGCTCTTTTTAAAGCATAAAATGGCGAGAGGCCCTCCGGGGCCACCGCTGTGCAAAGCCACTCCTCAAGGTACCTCACCATGTCCGTTCCTTCTATTTTCTCAGGGAGTCCCGTTATTCTCACGTTGTTTCTTCTGGAGCGGTTTTCCGCGTCTTCCGCCCGGATTTCAAGCACTTTCACCTTCGATTCCAGCCCTGTGAGTCGTTCCTTCAGTTCCGAGATCACTGGGCCCGTGCTAGTGAGTTGACGCTCATTGGCCGTAACTCTTTCCGTGAGGCGGCGGTGATCGTCTCGCTGTAATCCCAGGTCCGCCCCTATCGAGTCAATTTTGGTCTCAAGCCTCTCGCTTGAGGCATTGATGGCCTGCAGGATATCCTGTAGAGTCAGACTCTCAGGGGCGTGCAGAGCTACGGATTGCGTCGCTCCCTCCTCCGAGGGTATGTCCGTCTGTACATCCTCCTTCTTCTTAGTCTGCTTCCCCATTCTCTACGTGGAAGGGCCGTGAGCCCCCTGCGCCTCTGACGTGGGCAAAGTTGGCTCCCACAGGGGATCTCAGGGCCGCGCCGTTCTCCTCCGTTCTCTGTACCGGGCTTCTAGGCGTGTGCCGTCAATGCAGCGTGGGCTCTGTTGCCCCGCTCCGTCCAACAGATCGGCTGTTCCGGTATGTTATGGCTTATCTCTCGTCTACAACGGGCGCAGGGAGGCGCCGCACCCTGATCATGCCCACCACATCCACAGTCCCGGAGGCAAGCACATCCGCGCCGGCGCGGGGCAGCCAGGCCGCAGGATCCCTGCCACAACGCCACCAGCAGGCTAGGCGGCTGCGCCCCGCTCGTTGCGTCTCCCCGTTCTCTTCTTGTGGTTTGGCTATAGGACAGGGGGGATCTCTCTCACAGTGGTCAGCTCTATGTAGTGCTGGTCTCCTCGCCCCTGCCCTTCACATCAGGGGCTGGCGCACACTCCCCGTTCTTCTTGTCCTGCCTCCGCTGTGGCTGTCTGTAGCGGGTGCCTCCCCCCAGTTAGAAGGGGCTTCTACCGCCAGCCAAAGCCGCCATCCTGCTCTCGCTCGCTCTTCTGAGGCCCTGCGCGGGTTCCGAGGCGTTATTAGGGCTCTCGCTGGACCGTGGGCTTCCCACCAAACTCAGCATTGCTAGTAGTTCTGTGCGCGTTGGGGCATGCTGTCTATTTATTTGAAACGGGGCCACCTCAGCCCTCTCCCCGTTATCTGCACCGCCACGGCGTGCTGCTGCCTCCAAGCTGGCAGACCGCTAGTTTGTCAGCCCTTCCACCGCTCATCCGCCATCCAGGAGTGGACCGTACTCAGCGCACTTAGCCCGTCGTGGTGGCTCGACGCCGGCCTACCTATGTTCCGGTCGCCTCAGCTCTTGGCCCGACAGCGCCAGCGGGTGCCGCCATTTTATATTCGGGGCAGGGTCCCCTCTGCCCTCTTGCCGTGAATTGCCGCTCCTCAGTGGGCCGCCTCTCCCCAGCGGGCGGTCCGCCACCGCTACAACTCCCCCGCCGCTCACCCGCTGTGCGCGATGTCCGCTTGTCTGCGGTGTTCTGCTAACACGCCCGTCTTGGCGTCGGCGGGTGCCGCCATTTTATGTGCTCCTCGTCTCCGCAGCAGCGTTTCGTTCTGCACTGCTCGTCGTGCGGCCCAGTCACTTCGGAGTTCGAGAAGTCCCCTGCCTTATCCTGGGGTGTAGGGCTATCGATGGTGTCGTTTTTGCACCTCTTGGGTCGACAGGATGGGTCCGAACGGCGGCCGGCGGGACGGAGCTCACAGGCTCTGCCGCCTACTCCATCGGCGTCCAGGCCACACCCCCAGTAGCATTGTTTATGACATTGTGGTACCTTTTATAGGCGCCACCCAGGAGCGCGGATGTCAGCTCTTTTCTTTCCATACCAGTTAAGCGCCGATCTGGGAAGAGTTACCCCTCTGTCGCTTTTTGACAGGTTTTTTTCTCGACTTTTTGTGCGAGGGATGTCTTTGAGGCAGACAGGTTTCAAGCAGTGCCCGCCACTGCATGATGTTGGTTACCGATCCCCACCTCGTTTGTCTCTGGTGTCTCGAGTGCGACTACGACTCGAAGTCATGCTCGAACTGCCGGGCTATGGCTCCGAAGGCCTTGAGGGAGCGGGTGATGAAGCTCCTTGCGGCCCGGCAGTTGACACCATCGAGCGAGACTCCGTGGAGGTCCCGGTCCTGATAGAGGAAGAGTAGGTCGCGGGACCGCTCCCGGAACCCTAAGTCCTCTTCGTCCCACTCGAGATCCTCGGGACACTCAGGGAAGAGGCATAAGAAGAAGAAGTCCAAGCAGACTTCATCTTCACCTTGGCTGTCGTCCATCAACTAGAGAGGTAAGGAGCACTGACGCTCAAGGCACGGTTCCGCTGAGCCACAGCCTAGGTCGACTTTGCGCCTCCCTCCGTTTCCGTGAGCCTGAGCGACCCCTGCAGCGACCCCTGCTCAGATTAAAGAGTTTTACGAGGCCATGCTACGCGTATTTGAGCAGGCCGATCCCCCTGGTGAGCCTTCGGGCCCCGCGGGGTCAGAAGAGGCCCCATCTGGTTCGTCACTGTTGGCTCCGGCCACGGTGCCGGTGGGGCCTCATGGATCCGATCCATGTCGACGCCGGTTGTGACAACGCGACCTCCTCCAGCGTCAGACTCGAAGTCGCTGTCTGCGGCGCTGCCGGTGCCCATCAGCGGTGCCAGCCCCAACCTTATCCCAGACGACATGGAGCCGGAGCGACTTCGCTCAACGCCGATTGAACCAAGTGGTTCTATGTTGTGGCTTGAGCACTTTGAGGATGTGCTAGGCTCAGGAGAGGAATGGGAGATGTCAATGGACCCTCAGGAACACCAGGATGACTCTGCGGAGCATTTGGTCTGGTATGGGGAACTTGCGGAAGCCAGTGGACTGAACACTTCCCCAGATACTGGCATGCTCCCTCCACCAACGGTGGCTACGGATGAGGGGACATCCTATGCTGTGGTGGTAAAAAGGGCAGCTGAGGTCCTTTAACTAGAACTGCCCTCAGGGCAGGTGAGGACTAATCTCCTGACTGAAGTGCTTCAACCTGGGGCTTCCACTTCCGAACCACTTTTGCCCTTTAATGATGCACTTACAGACATCGTTCTAGGCACGTGGTCCAAACCTAGCACAGGGGCTGCTGTGAATAGGACGATTGCATGCCGCCATCGCCAGGTGATCGGAAGTTCCACAGCCAACACCCCACCCCTGAAAGGTTTGTGGTGCAAGCCTCTACTTCCAGGGCGCGTTCCTTTCCGCCCCTCCGGATAGGGAATACAAGAGGTTGGATGCATTTTGGAAGAAATTGTTTCTTCCTCCAGCCTGACATTGCGGTCGGTGAATAGTGAATGCTTATTGGGACGTTTCTCCCACTCCCTTTGGGAGACAGTTGCGCAAGTACTGCCACAAGTCCCGGAGGAGGCCCAGGCTGTGCTCTCCCGAGCAGTCAAGGATAGGAGAGATGCAGTAAAATTCACCATACGGTGTGGCCTAAATACGACAGATTCGCTGGGCAGATTGATTTCAACGACAGTGACCTTGAGGTGCCACGCCTGGCTTAGGACAACTGGCTTCTCGGGCGATGTACAGGCTAATCTGATGGACATGCCCTGTGATGAAACTCATAATTTTGGGGAAAAGGCAGGTTTGGTCCTGGTCAGGTTCAAGGACTCTTGAGCTACAGCCAGATCCTTGGGCCTCTCCTCTACTCCTCGTGGCCAGTCTTCCTTTCGCCCCTTTAATGGCAACAGAAGGGGTTTCCAGCCATGTCAGCCCTATCCCAGCCACCGTCCAGCACAGACTGCCCAAGCCTTGCGGGGACGTGGACACGATACATTCCCATCCAGTAATGGAGGCCAAAAGTCGTCGGCCACCCTGCCCCCGGCAGCTGTAGCCTCCAAGCACTCCTAGTCAGAGTCTGCAAGACCTCACTACCCCAGTTGGCGGGAGAATTCGTCATCATCTCCCCCACTGGAGATCCATAACATTGGACAAGTGGGTCTTGCAGATCATTCAGGAGGGCTTTTCCCTGCCTTTCCTCTCTTTTCCTCCTCCCATTCTGCCAAATCAGGAACAGCTGATGGAGGATCATCTGAAATTGCTCCAAGAGGAAGTTACAGCTCTCCTGGCCAAGGGAGCTATAGAAAGGGTCCCGGTTTCAACAGTAGGCAGTGGTTGTTATTCCTACTACTTTCTGATTCCGAAGAAGAACAAAGGGTTGTGGCCCATCTTAGATCTTTGGACCGTCAATCTCTTCCTCAAGAAGGAGCAGTTCAATATGCTCACTCTAGCTCAGGTCTTGTCTGCCCTAGACCAAGAAGACTGGATGGTAGCGTTGGACCTGCAGGATGTGTATTTTCACATCCCCATCCTGCCGGGCCACAGGCGTTACTTGCGGTTCAAGGTAGGCCGCAAGCACTTTCAGTTTACCGTGCTTCCCTTCGGCCTTACCAGTGCCCCCCTCGTGTGTTCACCTAGGTGATGGTGGTGGTCGCAGCTCATCTGCGCAGGTTAGGGGTGTCAGTCTTCCCCTACCTCGACAACTGGCTGTTGAAGGCATCCTTACCCCAGGCTGTTGTCTCCCACCTTCAGACTACGGAATACCTCCTGCATTCGCTGGGGTTCTCTATAAACGTTCGGAAGTCACATCTGACTCCTTCTCAGACCCTCTCTTTCATCGGACCAGTTCTGGACACAGTGCAGTTTCGGGCCTATCCTCCTGAGCAGCGAGTCCAGGATATTCAGGTTATGATTCCGATGTTTCAGCCTCTATCCTGGATTTCGGTGAGACTGACTCGGAGGCTGTTGGGCCAAATGGCCTCCTGCATCCTGTTGGTAAAGCACGCCAGGTGGCATATGCGGGCTCTGCAGTGGGACTTGAAGTTCCAGTGGGCACAACATCAAGAAAATCTAAACGACATGGTCCAGATCTCAGAAGGAACTGCGAGAGATCTGCAGTGGTGGTTGACGAACCGCGATTGGGTAAACAGCAGACCCCTCTCCCTTCCCCAACCAGAACTCGCAGTAGTGACAAATGCGTCACTTCTGGGAAGGGGCGGCCATCTGGGAGAGGTGGAGATCAGGGGACTGTGGTCTCCAGTGGAGTTGGGGCTCCACATACATCTGTTGGTGTTCCAAGTGATTCAATTGGAATTGAAAGCATTTCTTCCCTCTGTCAAGGGAAGCTAGTGCAAGTGTTCACGGACAACACCACTGCCATGTAGTACTGCAACAAGCAGGGCGGGGTGGGGTCGTACACTCTTTGTCGAAAGGCCCTGCATCTCTGTACATGGCTGGAACAGCAGCGCACAACCCTGATGGTTCAACACCTGGCAGGTTCTCTGAACGCCTGGGTGGACTAACTCAGCCGTCGATGCCTAGCGTATCACGAATGGCGTCTCCAGTCGGAGGTGGCGCAAGGTCTCTTTCAGCAGTGGGGAGAATCTTGGTTAGATTTGTTCGCCTCCGGAGAGAATGCACAGTGTCAGCAGTACTGCGCACTGGAGTTTTCAAGGCGGCTATCGCTTGGCGACGCCTTTCACCGTGAGTGGAGCTCAGGCCTCCTGTACGCTTTCCGCCCATTCCATTACTGCCCAGGGTCGTGAAGAAGATCAGGAGCGACCGGGCCCAAATCATCCTTGTGGCTCCGGATTGGGCAACGAGAGTCTGGTATCCAGAGCTTCAGAGAATGAGCATCGATCCTCCGATCAGGCTACCCCTTCGGGAGGATCTTCTGTTGCAGCAGCAGGGGAGGGTTCTCCACCCGAACCTGTCAACTCTGCGCCTCCATACGTGGAGATTATTCTGTCAGCCAGGCGGCCCTCCACTAAGACGGTATACGCCTGCTGTTGGCAAAAATTTGTATTATACTGTACAGAAAGGTCTATTGGCCCTCTTTCTGCATCTCTTTCTACTGTCCTTCTATTCATTCTAACCATTGCCGAACAGGGCTCTGCTTTGGGACCTCTTAAGGGTTATCTCTCTGCTCTGTCTGCTTTTTTACGGCTGTCAGACCAACCCTCTCTCTTCAAGTCTCCTATTGTACATAGATTTCTAAAAGGGCTGGCTCACTTGTTTCAACCCACACTCTTTGTTATGCCACATTGGGACCTTCATTTGGTCCTCACCTACCTGATGTGTGCTTCCTTTGAGCCTTTACACAATTGTCCCCTCCGGCTGTTGACCATCAAAACAGCCTTTTTAGTCGCGATTACATCGGCTCAGGGGGTGAGTTGCAGGTGTTATCTTGCTCGCCTCCCTACCTAATGTCCTTTACTGACAAAGTGGTGCTTTACACCCGACTTCCTTTCTGCCACAAGTTGTGACCCCATTCCATCTGGGCCAATCCATCACATTGTCCACCTTCTTTTCTCCCCCGCATCCCTCTAAGGAAGAGGAGCGTCTCCACCGACTGGACCCAAAAAGAGCGTTGTTGTTCTCCCTTGACTGCACAAAACAGTTCCGGGTGGACGACCAACTCTTTGTGGGGTACATGGGAGCAAAGAAGGAGAGGGCAGTGCAGAAAAGGACCATCTCTCACTGGCACGTTCTCTGCATCAAGATCTGCTATGCCCTGGCAAAGAAGCAGCCCTCTGAGAGATTAAGGGCCCATTCCACCAGGGGAAAGGCTGCGACTACGGCCTTGGCTCGGGGTGTCCCAGTCCAAGACATCTGTCAGGCAGCAATGTGGGCATTGTTGCACACGTTTGCAAAACACTACTGCCTGGACGGTCAGGTCCATAGAGATGGGCACTTTGCCCACTCAGTCTTGCAGGACTTTCTAGATTAAGGTATTGGTCCCCATCCCACCGCCGGGATGGTATGGCTTGGGTATCTAATTCAAAGGTAAGGAATCTGCAGCTAGAAGTCTCCATCAGATGAACAAGTTACTTACCTTCGGTAACGCATTATCTGGTAGAGACTCTATCTAGCTGCAGATTCCGTACAGCCCCACCCATGCCTCCCAGCTTTGTGGACTAATATCGTAGGGCTAGGGTTACTCCTCCTTTCAGAGCCCTAGTTTTGCACACGGCGCGTCAGTTACCTCGTGGCTCTGTGCTTCTGGCATGGAAAAAACTAAAAGTACTGACGTCCGCGCACCTGGGTGGCACCTACATAGGTACCGCGATGTCATAACCAACGCTACTGACGCCAACGACGTCACATGGAGCCGAATGGAGCCACCCGATGACGTGCACAAGGGATATTGCTCAGCAAAAGATTCCAGATCCAGCCTGACACCTGGGAAATTCAAAGGTAAGGAATCTGCAGCTAGATAGTCTGTACCAGATAATGTGTTACTGAAGGTAAGTAACTTGTTCATTAATGAACAAGGAGAAGAGGGTAGGGGCCAGGACACAGCCCTGCCTCACTCCTCTTGTGACTTCAAAGTAGTCGGTTTGTTCGCTGTTCTTCCCATACCTAACACGTGCGAGATTACCAGTGTGAAGTTGAATCAGAGTATCTAAGGTGCTTTCAGGTACTCCCATATTGCCTAAAACCTCCCTCAACTTTTTCCAGGGAACCAGGTCAAAGGCTGCTCTAAGGTCTTCGAATACTACATAGAGATGACCTTTCCCCAGCAGTAAGGGTTTCCAATAAATCGCACAAAACCTTAGTAACTGGTCAAGTGTGTTCGTCTTTGTTCTAAACCCTGCCTGTAGCTCTGAAAGGATGTAGTTTTTTAAAGCCCCACTCAGTCAATTTCTCTAATATATGACGACAGAAGATCTTTTGCATCCTGTATATAAGGCTTATGGGTCTGAAGATAAAAGGGGTGTCAGGCCGCCCTTTCTTATGTATTGGGACGATCTCTGCTTGGTTCAAAGATGTTGGTATTATTCCTCCCTTCAGTATTGCCCTAGAAAGTGTATTTATTTAGGGCACCCAGATATCTGGCTCATAAGCAAATAAGTCAGCGGGGGATACAATCCGGGCCTGGGGCTTCCCTAGGGATAATTGACTTCATGGCTTTAACAGAGTCCTCTTGAGAAATTTCAAGCGGCTCTAACTGCCCTGCCTCATTCTTCCTCACTAAGGTATCCCCTCCATACGCCTCAGCTCCAGGTTTTCATTCATATACTCTGGACAAGGTTCTTGTTCTTTCTATTTGATATGTATATTTGTCCTTGAGAACCAACTAACCAATTAACAGTAGTCACAGCCTGGTGTCAGAAAATAAAAAACTGGTATCTTTGGATTTAAATAATTTATTAATTTGTTTGCTGGAGAGAATTAGTTTTTCATTTTAGTGTTAGGTTGGATTTTACAGACTGTGTTGGCTGAGCTATTGGCACCAATGTTAAGCTTAAATGGCATGCCTGAATGAAATCAACCCGGTTTTCAGGAGAAGTCCATGCATCCTTGATGGATGTGCCCTTTCATGGTTCCAGATTGTTTGGAGACAAGCCTAATTCTGCGCTGAGACGATTTAAGAACAGTCAACTATAGCGCGATCCTTGAGCGTCTTGTTTCCTGCCAGGCAGTTTCGGCAACAGTACAAAAAATGTAGGTGTTATTCCAGATAGCTAGCTGATAGATAGGGCTCACAGTTTTATGGTGTTTATACTTTTTAACATTTCCGCCTGTATTTATCCATAATTTATGTTTTGCTTGTTTTATCTGTATTTGTCCATACTTTTTTTGTGCTTAGTCTAAAAAAAAAAAATGAAATTAAGCTGCAATGTGTGTATTTTCACATTTATTTAGCCAACAAATATTTACTCGTGTTTGAATGTCCAATGAGTTTTAGCCACAATACATTTATGTTAAATTAATTGCATTGTAGAACAGCTGAAACAGCTTTACTGCTTTAGTCATTTAAGCTTCACTAGGATTTTTTTTTTCTTTTTTTAGCTCTCATACCTGTCTGCCTGCTCAGCTGTTGACCTAGCACGCATGATTGACAATAGTGAGAAGCGTCCAAAAGAAATCCTATTTTCTGTATTTTCCCATATTTAAAAATAAATACAGACCGGGACATAGATTGTTTTCTGTCTGTATTTATCTGTAAAAATCAGTAAAATCTGAAAACTGGGATCTTTACTTATAGACCATGCCAGACCTAACAACCAGTGCAACCGCATACCTGGTCTTTTCGGAGCAGAGGCACAAGCACTAACACTTCCTCCGCTGCTGCAGCAGCTGCGAAGTAGCTTTAACTTGCCCTCAAATGGCCACGCCCAGCTGATAGACAGGATATGACATTTCCTCCCCAACTGGAGATCAATCATGTCAGGCCTATTTCGAACACAGGATTACATATAAAATTGACCTTTACGCCACCTACCCATGAGATGCTTCCAGAAGTATTTGCATTTAACGTGCAGTAATCACATATTGATGGATTAAAGGACAGCATGCCTACGCCCTGTTAGAAACTAACTAAAAAGGAGATACCTGCACTCCTTGATCGGTCATTGAACAAACTGATCAAAATAAAAGCCTCCGATAAGGGGGTGCTGTGGTAATAATGTCTATGGACACGTGAAGCAGCAAATGTAGGAGACTCCTGAATGATGGCCTAGTACCCGCGACAGGAAACGGCCCAAAACGCAACGTGGACACATTTTTCCAGTGAAAACTGACCCTTTTTTCGCAATGTGCCTAGCTGTGGATTTTGGACCCTAGCTCTGCCGGCACCTAGGGAAACCTAGCAAACCTATACATTTTTTAAAACTAGACATCCAAGGAATCCAGGATGGTGTGACTGTGTAGCTCTCACTAGGTTCTGGTACTCAGAATCCCTTGCAAACCTCAAACTTTGTCAAACAAAACACATTTTCCTCACATTTCTATGATGGAAAGTTCTGGAATCTGCGTGGAATGCGGAGTTGGTGGAAGTTTGTTGCTACCCTTAGATTCCAGAACTTTCCATCACAGAAATGTGAGGGAAATGTGTTTTTTACAAAGTTTGAGGTGTGCAAGGGATTCTGGGTAACAGAACCTGGTGAGAACCACACAAGTCACTCCATCCTGGATTCCCCAGTGTGTCAAGTTTTCAAAAATGTATGGGTTTGCTAGGTTTCCCTAGGTACCGGCTGAGCTAGAGCCCAAAATCCACAGTTAGGCACATTGCAAAAAAAAGGTCAGTGCCTATTGCCCCGATACGCCCCCAAGGGGGGCAGGGGGGCAGAAAGACTGTGGCTATTTTTTGGGGGGGTGGGGTCATTGGTATGCCCATTCTGAGCAGCCCCCAACCCTATGTTAAAAAAAAAAAGCAGTATAATCCTTGGTGCCTAGTGGGCTATTGCCCACATATCCCTCCAGAGGGGGGGGGGGGCAGAAAGACTGTGGCAAATTCTTTTTGGGGTGGGGGCATTGGCAGGCCCATTCTGGGCATCCCCACCCCTATGTATTAAAAAAAATCCCTGGTGCTTAGTGGGCTTTCTGTCCCCCACCGGGGGCAGATCAGGAGCAATTGCCCCCATCTGCCTCCTCGGGGGGGGGGGCAGAAAGACTGTGGCATTTGTTTGGGGTGGTGGGGGCATTGGCATGCCCATTCTAGGCAGCCCCCCCCCGAACTTAGAAAATATAATCCCTGGTGCCTAGTGGGCTTTCTGCCCCCCCCCCCCAGGGGGCAGATAAGGGGCTATTGCCCCATCTGCTTACGGGGGCAGAAAGACTGGCAATTATTTTTGGGGTGAGGGCATTGGCAGGCCCATTCTGGGCAGCCCCTACCCCTACATATATAAAAAAAAGAATCCCTGGTGCCTAGTGGGCGGTCTGTCCCCCCACCCAGGGGGGGCAGAGCAGGGGCTATTGCCCTCATCTGCCTCCTGGAGGGGGTGGGGGCAGAAAGACTTTTGCATTTTTTGCAGTGGATGGGTTCCGGCATTGGCATGCCCATTCTAGACAGCCCCCACCCCTGACCTATAAAAAAAAAAATCCCTGGGGTCTAGGGTGCTTTCTGCCCCCCCCCCGGGGGGGCAGAAAGACTGTACATGCCATGTTCAATGGGGGGAGCAAAGACCCTTGCCCAAGGGGCCGCTCCCCCCTACCTGGTGCCTAGTTGTGGATCCCTGAATGGGGATCACCTCTCCCATATGTTTCGGTGCTCCGGGGGCTGAGATAGCCCCACGAGCACCAAAACAGTGAAACTGAAACTAAGTTTCAGTTTAATTTTCAATGTAATGACGTCAGAGCGCCATGCGTGCGACTGTCATTACGTTGGAAATAAAAAATAAGCCTCTGGAGGTTGGGGAAGCTCTTCCCACCTCCTGAGGCCAAAAAAAAAAAAGGAAATCCGTTTACGCACGCTTGCAGGTTTTCAAAACACATATATAACCCTTTTGGTGCTCATGACGGAAAGGTTCCGTCATGAGCACCAGTGCTCCTGTGCTCATGACGGAACCATTCCGTCATGAGCACCAAAAGGGTTATATATGTGTTTTGAAAACCTGCAAGCGTGCGTAAATACGCACTTTGGACTTATAGTCCTTGCTTACGAGAAGCAAGGCTGACCGTAAAATAGGCGCAGTTACTGACAGCCTTGCTTCTCGTAAGCAACTACTATAAGTACAAAGTGTGTGTTTACGCACTGCTTGCAGGTTTTCAAAACACATAAATAAAAGGCATTGTCATTTACAATGCCAATAGCTCAATCTCTCCCCAATGCGAGACCGATTGCAATACAAATACTTAATTATTATAGTTAATTATTGTTATGCATTTCAGTATATAATTTAAATGTATGTTGTAAATTATTTTTATAATTATTGTTTATTTTTTAATATAGTAAAATTTTTAGTAGTTATTCAATTTAATGTAATACATTTTTGTGATTTTTTTTTTTTATAGTACTGTAGCGGGTTGTGGGTTTATAGTGGTACAGGGTGGGAAGTAATTTAATTATAATTCATTAATAATTAGTTCTTAATTAATATTCATTATTTAAATGAAGATTATGTTAATTTTGTAATTAATTTTTTAAAAGTTAAATGTTAGGTGCATGTTGTGAGTTTATAGGGGTACAGAGTGGGAAGTCATTACATTATAATTAATTAATATTTTTTTATTTAATATTATTTAATTGATAATTATGTTAATTGTGCAATAAAAATGTTTAAGTTAAATTTCAGGTCTGGGTTGTGGAGTTTATAGGGTACAAGGTGAGAAGAAAATTAATTATAATAAATAAAAAAATAGTTTTTAATTAATAATTATTTAATTGATAATTATGTTGTGCAATACATTTTTCTGAAGTTAAATTTCATGTCTGGGCTGTGGAGTTTATAGGGGTGCAAGGTGGGAAGTAAATTAATTATAATTAATTAAATTCGTTTTTTAATGAATATTAATTATGTAATTGATAATGAATTATGTTCATTGTGCAATTAATTTTACATTTTAGGTGTGGGTTTTGTAGGGTTATAAGGTGGGAAGTAAATTCATTTTAATTAAGTAATTTAGTTTTAATTGATATTTATTATTTAATTGACACGTTAATTGTGTAAATAATTTTTTGTTATGTTAAAATTTAGGAGTGGGTTTTGTAAGAGTATAGAGTGGGATGTAACTAAATTAGAATTTAATAATTAATTTTTTGTTTTTTTAATAATTCTTTAAATGAAAAATAATTATGTAAATTGTGAAATATATTAAGGGGGTCATTACGATGTTTGGCGGAATCACTTCTGACCAACACCGGCTCAATCATGGGACCGACCGCCCCATTAGGATGTGACAGAACAATGTTCGGTCTCATTCCTATATTTCATATGGGAGCATGCATTACAGGCGTAAACCGGCCGTAATGTATGCTCCCATAGTGAAATGGAAGGTGCTGTTCATCCTCAAGGTGCCTGCCACAGGGTGCAGGGATCCAACAGGAGGCCGTTCACCCAAGGGGGCCCTGCTGGGGGCCCCCAAGCACGCTTTTCGACATGGTTTCCGTGTCGGACAGACCGGCATGGGAACCATGTCGGAAACAGTCCTCATAATCTCAAGGGCGAAAAGGCCCGCCCTTGAGATTACTACCCGGCTTCCAACTGGCGGACTGGCTCTCCGAGCCCGTCAGAAGCCAGCCAGAATGACCGGTTGCTTTCCTTTCCGACCACCTCCATCGTAATGAGGCGGTCGGAAAGGAAACCGAGCGGCCCATTACGCGGCCGTAGCTAGACGCATCGTAATCGTCCCCTAAATGATTTTTTTGGGTGTGTGTTGTTGTTTTTGTATGTGTAAAGGTGTGTAAGAAAGTAATTATGCTAAATAATAAAGTTAATTTATAACAAATTATAGAAATGATAAATAATTATGTAAAATATGTAAATATATATTTTTTTGTATTATATATTAGGTGTCAGTTGCATTAGTAGGAGTAAATTGTGGGAAGTTAATTAGATAATGTATTATTACTCAATTATTAGTTATAGATGTTTAATTTAGATTCCATTATGAAAATGATGAAAATAATAATTTCTAAATTTATATATTTGGTGTGTGTTGATTTATTTGTATGGATAAAGGGTGAGGTGGTAGTTAACTACAATTATTTTAGGAATACATAATTCATATCTTAACTAATATTTAATTATTTAACATGTGTACATAATATTATTTTAATAAAGACTTTTAGATATATGTTGTGTACTTTGTTGAAGGATAGGGTTGAAAGTTACTTAAGTAATACATTTTAATTGTTGTTTATGTTTTGTGTTAATTGTGTTTTTTAAATGTGAATAATATTGTATTTATTAGTTATTTTGAGAATATAGTTTTGTGTTTTAATTATATTTGTAGTAATGTTTGATATGTATTTAATAATGTGATAGGTATTTATTTAAAAAATATATATATATTTTTTTTAACATATTTATTTACTATGTTTTTGAAAATAGTTTAATATGTTGAAGTGAATTAGATTTTTTCTAATGTTGCACTGACTGGAGTGGGAATAGTACATTTTACCCCTCCACAGTCCAACACTTTCCCTACTGTTCCACTGACTGGAGTGGGAATAGAAAATGTTACCCCTCCGCAATCCAACACTTTCTCTACTCTTGCATTGGCTGGAGTGGGAATAGTAAATTTTACCCCTCCGCAATCCAGTACTTTCCCTACTGTTACACTGACTGGAGTGGGAATAGTAAATTTGATCCCTCTGCTATCCAAAACATTTCCCTACTGTTGCACTGACTGAAGTTGGAATACTATATTTTACCCCTCCGCAGTCCAACACTTTCCCTACTGATGCACTGACTGTAGTGAGAAAAGTAAAATATACCCCTCCGCAATTTAAGAATTACCCTACTGTTAAGACTGAAGGGAGTGGGAATAGTACATTTACCCCTGTGTAATGTAACAGTTTTTCTACAGTTGCATTGTGTGAAGTGAGAGTAGTCAATTTTATCCCTCCTCAGTCTAACACTTTGCCTACTTTTGTATAAATTGGAGTGGGGATGGTATATGTATTAAATGTAAAATTGTATAGTTTTATATTGTTATAATTTATATTATTATATTTTTGTTTAATTAAAATGATAATATTTATAAATATTGCTTTTGTGTTAAATATTTTTGGTAAATAGTATTTTTTTATGTTTACTTTTTATTTGTAATTAAAGTGACTTAAAAAATATTTATCGGTATATCTATAAATAAAAATTAGTTTAATACTTTTTAACTAGATACATGTAAATATGTGTTTAACTTTTTTAAATAAGTGTAATCGTTAGATTTGTTTAAATAAATATATTATTTTTATTATATTAATGTTAATATATTTAATATTTACAATTTAAATTTATATATATTTAAAAAACAATATTTTATACATCGATATTAGTGACGATATATTTTTTCCGATATTTTTGTACTTTCCATTATAAGTATAGGATGATGATGATATTTTTGACTTCAATATTTATGTCCCGATATTTTTGGAGCATAATATTTTAGGAGGTGGTATTTTTTTCAAGGAATCCTGCGAGAGTACTTTAAGTGGGTCCCTCATGTGCAAGGACGTTTTGTTGCATGGGGCATGCAAAGCATCCGTGGTGAATCTTTCTTGCCACTTAAAAGGGTCTCCGGCGGGCGTGGTATGTCCGACTTTCAGACTGCTCTCGAATGGGAGTTACCTGATGTTGAATGATCAGGATTGCTGTGGAATGAATCCAGGGGTTGCCTATGTGGTGACCGTATCTTCCATTGTAACATGTTGCACACAAGTCCTTTTCCGCCTGCCTGTGTAGTTAGGGGGGTACGATGTGGCCTTCGATTAATCATACCAACAAGCGATTTGATGCCCTGAGCAAACTGACAGCCTTATTCTTTCAGAAAGATGTGGCCTTAACTTCGGCCAAGGAGATGTTTGATCTTCAGGTGGGGTGCTCCTCTTCAGAGATACAGGCGTTTCTTCGCACTAACTTCCCATGACATTCTGGGGAGCTAGTCCATCGTATTTTTAATAAGTCTAATATGACTGGAATTGTAGGATTTTTCAAGAACAGGCTCTGGGTTGGTCAGCACCTTCCAGACGGTGTTTGGAGTTATTCCATCCTTCATCCACTCCATCCTTGAAAGCATCTTTGGAGTTCTTCCACTGGTCCTGATCCTAGTTGCAGGGATACTGCTTTTATTATTTTTGCTACCAGTTCGAGATTAAATGGAGTTGGCACTTCCTCACGACCTGTTTTGCCGTGAACGCATGGTGCATTTCTTTGGCATACCTCTGTTTAAAGAACTGGATGAGCATTGGTTTCTGTCTTTCCGGCCTGTATGGCTTCATTGCATACAGCCTGTGTTCCACTACCTCCTGTACACTTACAAGTGTGCCCTAGACCTGTGCTTGGGATCGCAGTTGGTTGAACCTTGGAACATATATGTGCTGGTGGACCCTCTGAAGGCCCATCGGTACAGCTGTCTCCTATGAATGCCTCTGCTCCTGGCCGCGTTCTATGAGCTTCCCTGGGTTGCCTCTGCACCTAGTGGTTTGGATCTAAACTCTGTTTCGAGGGAACATCAGGTTCCTGTATTTTCTCCCTCACAGCTGCTGTGGGGGTTGGATGGGAACATACTTGCTCTATCGATTTGATCCCAGGTTTGCCTCTGGGATCATCATCTGCGGACGCTGGGAACAGTAATGTTTCATCTACCACTCGGAACATGTAAACATCTGTCTTTCCGTGTGGTGGGAACTTTTATTCGGCCCGTTTTTTCTTCCAAATTTGTTTCTAAATTGCCTTTATTTTAAGTTCTTTTATAATTTTTATATACATTTGGCTTTCTTTATGCTTTGGGCTTCCGAATTGCCTAAATTATAATGTAATTTCACAACGATTTTTACTATACACGATTTTAGAATTTTCCTTTATGCTAATGTATTATTAGTTTGCTTTTTGATAGCTTCTTACACCAACATATGTACGAGGAGTGGGTGTCATGTGCCCGAGTTAGGCCCAGTAGGAATTAGTGCCATTTTTACATGTACATGATCCTTTTTTCTAAAGTTGCCTTCTCTTTGCCACATCGACGTTTGACTCACATTTGCATTTGTGATGCTTGGACTGGAGAATGGATTTCTGAATGAAGCGCAGTTTGGCTTTAGGTCAGGCTAAAGCACAGACTGCCCTGGTGGCTGTTTTGGAAGAGATTAGACTTATTATGGACAATGGTGGGAGGGCTGCAGTGGTCCTTCTAGATCTTTCCACAGCCTTCGACACTGTAAGCCACGTTTTATTGCTAGAGCATCTGACCGAAATCGGGATCACTGGCTCGGCACAGGATCTCCTTCCTTCATTTTTGATGGATAGGGGGCAGATGGTGGCCCTTGAGGAGTTTAATTCTAATCCTATTCCCTGCCTTGCGGGGTTCCTCAGGGATCATCACTTAGTCCCACGCTTTTTAGCATCTATGTGGCTCCCCTGGTCAAGCTGATTCATTCCTTTGGATTTGCTACTGTGACCTATGCTGACAACCGCCAAATTATGGTGTCCGTTTCAAGTAATGTAGAGGTCACCTTTCAGATTAACAGATGCATGGGTGCCATCGTTGATTGGATGGCAGGCAACTGTCTGAAGTTAAATTCAAACTAAATGGCGGGTCTTCTCTTTTGGAAGGAGACCTCAATTTGGAATCATTCTTGGTGGCCACAGGCCCTCGGCTCTCTCAGTAAGCCAGTCCCTAAGGCTAGGAATCTTAGAATAGTATTTGACACTTTGCTGTCATTCATAGACTAGATCAACAAATTTACAACATCTTGTTTCTTCATGTTGAGATCCTTGAGGAAGGTATTGCCTTTTATTCCTTTCCAACTCCAAAAATCTATTGTTATTGCCCTGGTTTTATCCAGGATCGACTACTAGGCATTGAACAACTGGCATTAAATAAGCTCCAAATGCTGCAGAATGCAGCTGCCTGCCTTCTCCAAAATCTTCCCAAGTATAAGTCTGTTTCGAAAGTACTGGTGGAACTCACATGCTCCCAGTAAAAAAAAAGAGTTTCATTTAAGGCATTCTGTCTGGCACACTAAGCCCTGTATGGAGTAGGACCAGAATACCTTACAAGGAAATTTAGGTGGTACCGACCAAAAAGACTGTTGAGATCTGCTGCCTTCCATTCAGTTTCTGTTCCAAAATTAAGAAAGCTTTGTGGGGCAGTCGTAGCTATGTGTATTCTACCTGCCAACTCTGGAACAGACTGCTCCGTCATCTTAAAAGTCAGCCCAACCTATACAGCTTCCGCAAACCGCTAACATCCTGGTTGATTTCTTTCCCACTATACCTCCATCCCTTATGGCTCAGTTTGTCTCAGGATTTACCAGCCGCCAAGACGCCTACAGGCATTCGCTTGCTTTCGAAGAAATAAATTCAAATTCAAACAAGAGTTTTGTTTTGTACAGCAGAAATGCTGAACTCACATATTTGAAGGTGCACTCATATATGAGAATGAAGAAAAAGCAAAGTCTGTAAAATAAAATATTTTCCAATGATCACACAATTTGATTCCAGTTTACGGGTCAGGTACATTACAGTTAGGTTGAGTAGATTATTCAAGTTACTCGACCTGCAGGTCTAGTAACATTTTTATGATTTTTCGCGCCTGCTACTGAACAAAGTGCATGTGCTTTATTAACATTAATAAGTGCAATCACCCATGGTTATTTTTGATTATAGCATTTACTCCTAAAATGATGGTTTTTGACATGTGTTTTGTTGATCTTGACCCTCTTTAGGGGCTTCAAAGTGGTTACGCTATGAGGTCAAAAATATTTCCACCAGTCTTATGTATATTTGTAAATTACTGCATAGAATTGAGTAGTGTATGTGTAATAAATGTACTTTTCCTTTTTCAAAAGAAAAAGCACAGACTGGACAATTATTTGAGGGCTTATTATTGTGTGACAGCAAACAGCGATTACCAGCCAACTCTACCTCCCTTGAGTAGGCGTGGATTGCTCTGCTCCGCTACCCTGAGGGAGTCAATCGCTACAATGGGGTGTTTGGTTTCCAGTGGAAGGCAAATGTGGACCCATTATTTGTTCAGGCGACACAACCAATGGCTCGTTTCCATACACTGTGCTACAAACTCATCAATTGACTCTTCCACATTCTGTGGCGGAGTATAAAACATGTACCTTAACATGACTAAATTCTCCTCTCTGGCAAATCTAACTTCCAATCTACTTTTGGCTTCTTTCAAAACATCCTGAATAGGTTCTCCATCGGCAGATTAGCATCCAACCAGTTATATAGTTCAAGGTGTGCATATCACCGTGGACGCTCACAACTCCCCAAGCCACACACTTCCTCTAGGTGGGCTTTACAAGATGGCCGCCATGCACCTCGGCACACATACTGAGACGCAGAGCTCAACATTGTGTAAGATGTGCACTAGTTTGCCTCGCACCTCCACATCTCGTGCTCTGCCTGTGGACGCTGATGCTCTCACTCGCTGCCCTAACGCCTCCTTTACAGAGTATCAATCAAACTGGATTTGTATAGCGCAGCTAATCACCCGTGAGGGTATCCAGGTATCCTTGCAGTCTCGCGCTGCACCCTCACGCCTCCAGTACAAGTTATCCTCACGGTCTCCAGATGGCACGATTTTCCCTCCGATACTGCTCCTGACAACAGCACAGCAACTCTTCCTATTCAACCCACAGGAGTCTGTTATTTCGCCTCCACCAATAATTTCTCTTCCACCAATGGGTCCACAACAACGACCACCACCAGACGCTGTAGCTCCCTCCTAGCCAGCTCCTCACCATGTAAATAAACTGATCACCAAAATCACCACAGAGAGGATACTCACAAGTGATGTATAAGCATCAAAGAGGTGAGTTTATTCAAGCTACAAAGAAACGCAGGCGCTTCCTCTCTGGTCAGGAACCAACTATTCAGTTTCGAATACTACCACACAAACAGCCTACTTGGAACTCAGTGAAGATTCCAAGCATACATAACACTGTTTCAGTTACATTACATTATAACCCACACCCACCAGCTCAGCGCCAGGATACTGCCACAGGTAATAGTACGCTCAACAAATACACTTAACATAAAGCTTTAATGAGTGGGTACAGTCAGAACCTGAGCAAAAGCAATTCCCATTCGTTGTTTCTGAATCCTCAGCACCTAGACACAATTTTAAAACTCTTGTTACCTTTATCAGGAGTGTTATATCTATATGTCACATAATTGTTATTTCTTTTCCTTTAAGACTCTAAGGGACTGCAAAACCTTCATTAGTCTTAGGGAATAAGGTTTTTAAGGCGTTAATGAGTTACAATTATGGAGTTAGTTGTAAATGTGCTTCAATGTAAGTGTTTCCACTCTGACAGCCGTATCCTAGATTGTTAAAAGAGCTCCCCCCCAAAAAGTTGAGAATTCACAGTATTTCAATACACTGTGCTGAAATGGGACTTTGGAGCATGCCACAGATGTACCCTATCTTTATTACAATGAATATTTTTTTTCTCTGTACAGGTCGAGATAATGCTTGTGAGAAAACATCCTACCTGTTTCTGCGAAAGGAGCTTCCAGTGCGACTTGCAAATACTATGAGAGAAGTTAACTTGTTGCCAGATAACTTGCTGCAGAGACCTTCCGTAAAGCTAGTGCAAAGTTGGTGAGAATGAACTTATTTTATTGAAATCTTTCTTTAGGAACAACTCGTACCTAAGCTCTCGATTTAAGTGATCTTCTCAAGACACTCGGCATCTAAAATGTTAATTGTATATGCGATGTTCTCTGTAACATATACATTCTATTGTTCTATGTAAACCGCTTCCTTATAATTGTTTGTAAGAAATGTTTTATGTACTTCGCATGACATTATTTATGTAAAGTGCTCTTACTCCCGTTGGTGCTATGCACTATATAAAACCGTTACATAAATAAATACAGTGCCAGTCATCCAAAAATGGACAAGAAGGTTTAATGGTAAATTTGTGTCCAAAATAAAACTCAGAACACTTCAGGGACAACACAAATTGTCACACAGGCAAGCTCCTCACCCCAAGGAGTGTGCTTACAAGAGGAACCTTGACTCCATATGTTCACAACCCAAGCTCTGCCATGCAAAGACATAAGACCTGACTGGAAAGTGAATGGTTATTGGTAAGGGTTGGAACGTGAAAGAATGAATTAGAGTAAGAAGATTACTGGTATGCGATCAGATCATTACTGCTGCATCAGTTTGTTTGCCCCAGTACTTACATTTCATGCAAATTCACAAAAGCTGACTTATGCTTCAATAGTTATACCACAAAGCCAAAATACATGATATATTCAGTGCATTGAATGAGCTAAAATATTCGTTAGGGAAGAATTGGTGGCAGAAACCTGTTGCCTAATTCAAAAGCTTCTGCCAATAGTGCTTCAAGAATGTCAGTGGAGCTGCTTTGAGGCACCTTGAGCCGAGCCCTAAGGCAATGACATCCCTCTCATAGAGCCACTTAGAATACCCTGTGCTGATTTTTGATCAGATAAGTCATATATCATTAAGATGACCGATGGGAATCTTTGATTTAGTTAGGGTTGGCCAACTTAAGACCCTGTAGGCCCAAAGCAAAACTGACAAACATGCTGTCACACTGTCTGGTGTTTTTTGTGCAGGTTCCTCTGTGTGGGACAGCATGTGACAGCTGTCCTGTGAACATCCAAAGTATGGAAGTGCGCTTCCTCCAAAGATGAAGGGTTAGAACAAAATGCAGGTAGAATGATCCCTTTATTTTTGTAAAAGGCAGAAGCCATCTTTGGCATGATCTGTAGATAATGCAAGAGGATCAATAGATCTATAAAAATATGGATCCAAGGACTTGAATGCTAAATAATCTTGTTCAGCTAGGTGGTGTTCAGATAACATCTACCTCATTTTGAGTGGCAGGAGCTGGAGATGTATGGCATGTAGAGTTTCAAAGGAAGACCTTCTAGAACAGGTAACACTTGGGACAAATCCCAGCCCTGAGCAGAGGATTTAAGTCTGGCTCATAACAAGAAAACCCTTTTGACAAGCACATAGTGGAGCTCTTCACCTCCTGCTTTCCTCATGTGGATTTCTAACCAAACAAATGATAGCACGCTGGACTCTTATCTGTAAAAGTAGATAGACATAACTCAAAGCCTTCCTAGGGGAAGAGCTGGATCTACCTCCGTTTAGTCACAGGGACGTATATCCCTTTTCCCACAACAAGAACGGAACGAGGCTCAGTGCTGATCCTGAGTCTTGATTGATGAAGAATGACTAGAAGCATGGACAGCTACAGCTAATACAGATAGGATCTTGAAAGGTCCTGTTACTGTTGCTCCGGCATTTCACCTTTCAGACCAACAGACTACGTCCCTGGCATATTTGTGAGGGTAACAGTGCGAATCTAGAAAACATCAACTCTTCGGAAAGTCACATTCTGGATCTCAGTGGCCACTCCTTTCTCCTCATTTTGGTAAGCATGTGGGGAGTCAGGGTAAAGGAGTGAAATGTATAAAACAGAACTGTCTGTCAAGGCCACAGGAGTGTGTCCACTCCTCAGGAATCGGGTGCTGAATATGGGGGAGGAGGCGAGGGTTGTAGTACCACAATATTATTGTCCGCGAATTGTCTGACAAAAATATTGTGTGTATTAGTTTTAAAATGATCACGCCAATGGAGTTAAAAGAATATCAACAACCAATAGGGCTATCTAAACAGGTTTTTCTCTGCCAAGGAGATGATATATATTGCCTATAAAGACAGAACCTGTGAACCCTATCCCCTTCTTTTTAAATGTTCTCTTGGTGTCAACCTTTATACCATTCCACCACTGACCTCTTTTTAAACTGACAGTACAAATGTCCCAGAGCTAGAGGGATTCCTGGCAGTTTATTCCAGTTTGAGGACATGTGAGCTTTCACTTCAGACCACTGCCTTTGTGTTGGAAGGGTTGTCAGGTAGAGCTCATCCTTGTCTCGAGGCATCAGTGGTCAGGTTCACTAGGGGAGAACCTCCTGCCATATTCATGGCACTCACAACCACCACCACATCACCCTGAGATTTTGCTGGAGTGCGAGTTCAAAGAACAGAAAATCAAATTGCTTATAACTTTGGAGATATGTTGCCATTTGTTTTAAACACACTCTTACCCACAGTACCATGAACTGTGTTGCTTCCTACAAAGAAAGGGAATGAACCTGCTCAAATCCTCACATGATCGTGATGGGAATATAACCCAGTGATCTCGCCCTGAGCACATTTTCCATGTTCTGCACTCTGAGTCACTATCAAGCTTGGACCGAACTTCCCTGAAGAAGCAGTAGCAGTTGCAGCAGAGGTATTTCTGCTCTGGCATATTTCAGAAGTTTCTCCTCCAGATTTGTCCTGAACCTGTCACAAATAGGTTGGTTATCTTGGCAGGTAGTCCCATAAGACTTCTTCAGTTTGATTTAAAAACGGTGCAATTTCAAGAAATTAAGGGCCAGATGTATGACGTATTTTTGCATGCGCAAACGGGTTTGCGCATGCAAAAATACATAAGGGCCATGTACAAACCCTAATTAGCGAGTCGCAATTTATTTGCGACTCACTAATTAGGATTTGCGACTCGCTATTAGGAAGGGGCGTTCAAAGGCGTCCCTTCCTAATAGCGAGTCTGAGCCCTATGTATGACTGTTTTGCGACCACAACTGCGGTCGCAAAACAGTCGCAATTTACCACCTACTTCAAGTAGGTGGTAAAGCATTCACAAACGGGAAGGGGTCCCCAGGGGACCCCTTCCCCTTTGGGAATGCATGGGAAAATATTTTTTAAGGGCAGGCAGTGGTCCCAGGGACCACTGCCTGCCCTTAAAAAATTCAACGAAAACGTTTCATTTTTTTCTTTAAATGCATCCGGTTTCCTTGAAAAACGGGCTGCATTAAAAAAAAAAAAAAACTGCTTTATTTAAAAGCAGTCCCAGACATGGAGGTCTGCTGAGCCCAGCAGGCCACTGCCCCTGGGAGGGCCAGCCATTCCCAATGGGGTCGCAAATTGCGAGTGGCTCATTAATATTCATGAGTCTCGCATTTTGCGACCCCATTGGGAATCGGTAACAGTGTCTCTGACACTGTTGCACATTTGCTTTTGTGACTCGCAATTTTTCGCAATTTGCGAGTCGCAAATGGTCGTACATCTGGCCCTAAATGTCTCTGAAGTGGCTCACTCTGCCTGTTCGTGCTCTTGGCTAACATTCATTCTTCTTTTCTCATGACTTCCTGTACACTCCTGTGTTATCTGGATTGTGGTTGTTGATATAAAGTCAGCCAACTCAACCGTTGTCATGATTGTCCACTACGTTTGTTTGTACAGCGATAAAAACATTGACTATGTGCCTATTGCTGTATATAATGTTACACAATTGTTTGTTCAATAGAAATGTCTCTTTTTGCTTTCTCTGTGCAATTCGATTCTCTGACTCAGAAAGCAGTCGACTCGAACCCGGTTTCCCAGATTTGAGATGGGCTGCCCTAGCCGTTAGGCCACATTCTCTCCTTCACACCGGTGTTTGCACTTGCTTTATAGATATTTTATTTTTCCTTTCTCAGTAAATCAATTAATGAGGGATATGAGAGAACACATTAGATATGTAGAACCGTTCCTCCAACTTTGTACTAATCAGCACAAAAGAGGAACTTAAAGTTTGAACAATAAAGTTTAAGCCTTTTCCGTGAGAGTAGTCTGAGCATTTACCAAGTGGCATTCATCCAAAGGTTCTTGATGTCCTCTCCTGCTAAATGTGACGTGCTACGACAGTGAGCAGCACCCCATCTAACACAGGGATAACCAATGATGTGAATATTAATTAATGTGCCTAATTGTAGGTCAGTTGTTTTCCCAAGAGATAACAGAGAGGTGTCAAACTTCATTATTTCGTCTCCAGCCCAGCTAGACATAATCTAGGTATTCACTTCTGAGTCAGTGTCCATTCCAGTGCTATTCTTTGTATAGATGCTCTTTATTAATGTTGTTACTTGAATGGTGTGCTCACACCCTCTGGTCTGTATCCTAAATAAATATGTAGTAAATAAATTCATACACTTATTTTTGTAAAGTAAAGTCAACATATCTGAGCTCTCTTGAATGTTGATGTTTCACCAGGACTAAAAAACAGGTATAGTGTATGTAGAATACACCCATGTTCTGCGTTAACTTTGTTGCTTAGCTGACGCTCCGTCGTCTCACTCGCATATCACACAAGCATTAGGCAAGATCCCGGCCCCCCACACATGGACAGATAAACGCACACCATGTATTGTACCTCTTGTTCTTCTTTACTATTCGACCGGAATATTTCTTGAAATGTGTTGCATTATCTGTTATGACGAATCTTGAACATTATGGTAATGGAATAAAATGCATTGTTCTAAATTTCGTACTGTTACTGTATTTGTGCTCCTACCAACTTTAATATGGGATTCTTGCACTTTATTGAACCTATGCACAAATGTGTATACCCTCTTGGTTTGGAGATCTGTATGCTTCTCAGACAATAAATCAAGAGATATTCCCCAAAAATATATATACTTTGTTGCTTAGCAAGATCCATCCTGACTTCACTACATTTCTCATGGCCCCATGGAAGTATATGTATACTAACTTACCACCAGAGCAGGTAAAACAGACAAGTGGTGCTCTACTAAACCCCAATGCACTTAGCAACAGGAGGTTGGTGTTGAAAACTTAACATTACAGAGACGTATGTTTTTAAGTAGGTTCCCTTCACTCATTCTTCCAAGAGGCACACAAGAAATCTCAACTAGCTTTTGTATAGTTCTAGTGCAGAGTATGTGCACAAATATTACAACAAACATAAAAAGGCAAAGTTGTGATTATAAACTGACAGAGTAAATGATTTAAAAGCAGAGAGCATATTATATTATCAGAATATGTAGGTAGAATGGTTTCTAAGCATATGGCCACAATTTGTAAATAGATTTTAATGTCCATATTGAATAGAACAATTGACTTCTAGGAGTAACAGAGTTTGGGGTCTTTCCTTTGTTTAGGAATCAGAGTGATTATAACCCCCGCCATTGAGGCGCTGACCCCAGAGATCTTTGTAAAAGTATTGAAAAGTTTAGTAAGCTGGAGGAATCAATAAATATACAAAGGTGTTATAAAACCCTCCAGTGAAACCATCCGGCCTGGGTGTTTTAGAGATTTTTAAGAAGTCAATAGCTGCCTTTACCTCAGGTTCTGCTATCGGGGAACCAAGTAGCTCCCTCTGGTTAACTGAAATTTGGGGTAGTCCGCCTTTATCTAGATAGTTTCTCTGCATTGATGAAGGCAGGGAATCAGGAGTTTCGAGTCTCTCAGAAATACTTAAAAGCCCTAAGTTTGGCATTCTCTATCAACCAACTCATCCCTGAGTTGTCTAGATTTTCTTTGACAAACCTGCCCTCCTGGCGTGGTCTAATTTGTTTGGCTAGGAGGGAGCCCACTTTATTTCTTGTGCATGATAGGCAGCCTTCAATTTGAGAAGGGCTGTCTTGGCTTTTTTTGTGTCTCGAGCCCATAATTGTCCTCTAAGGACTGTTACCATATAAAGTAGATGTGGGCTAGAAGCTGCTCTACAGTTAGAATCCGCTATCCTGAGCTCATCTTCTAGGTGGTCCATACGGAGTCAGCGCACTCGTCTGACATTAGCAACAACTACCCCAAAGTACTGCCTTGAAAGCGTCCCACAAGGTTGCACTTGTAACCACTTCCTTGTCTTTATCTTGGAAATATTGTTTAGTATGTGTCCGCAGTTCACCTTTTAGAACTGGGTCTCTGAGAAACATGGGATGTAGAATCCATCGCCCAGTTCTAATCAGACTGCAGCACCACTCCCAGTGGATCATGAGCAGAGCATGGTCAACAGTCCTATTTGACCTGTACCAGAATTTACTATTAAGTGCATAGGGCCTTGTTAGCTAGAATATAATATATCCTTGAGTAGGTTCCTTGGACGTGAGTAAAGAAAGTGTATGCTTGATCATGTATGTGTTGTTAATGCCAAATGTGAAGCCACAGCTCTTACAATGAGTTTTTGTGTTTTTTAGAAAAAGTACCTGTGTGTCATATGGATGGGGCCCATTCTATCTAAGGCAGCTTCCCAGACAGTGTTCAAGGCCCCATTACCAGAAGAAAAGTTTGCTATTGCATCCAAGAGGCTACAGAGAAAGGCTTCTTGGCCTGAGTTAGGGGCATATACTATGATCAACATTTTGCTCTCCAGTGTCCCGTTAACCATTAATATTCGGCCCTTTCTGTCTCACTTAATCTCTTTCGGTTTAAATGGGAGTGATCTGTAAAGAAAGAAAGTAACCCCATTGTGCTTTGTCATGCTGCAGGAGTAAAAAGCACTGGGGTATCTCTTTTTACGTAACTGTATTTGTAACATGTGTTGGCTGAAGATACACATGCTATGCACACTCCTGCCATCTAGTATTGGTCTCAGACTCTATAACTTGTTTTTCTCAAAGACGTTTTTTATTGGTCCATATCGCTGACGAGGAAGAAGAGGACATTGCAACGGAGGGTGGCGTCATCTTGTGGAGTCCATACTACCTCGCATTCAATGACTCCAACCAACACAAGGTGGAGGGCCAAGGACGAACAATCGCCCCCTGCCATGGAATTCCTCAAGGAACCTACTGAAACAAGATCAGGACGAAGACGTCTCCACGGGCTGTAAGTCCACAAAGTCCCCAGCACCTCACATAAATAAAACGATTACCACCACCACCCTTACAACACCACCTTGGTGCGCCACACCCTTCGGTTTCTAGCCTAGACAGAGCGTGTCCCTGAGCCGAGACAGGAAGAAACTCTAATCGATCCAAATCATTCTCCAGGCCATAAGGCCAGATATGTAAGGGACGCACAGCCTTCGAGCCGCAGCAGCACTCAGTGGCAACAATGTCTGCGCAGCCCATGACGACATCAAAACCATCAACACCACGTCCCCTCTGGGGGCCGTTAAAGCCGTCTGAGCTATGAAACATACAGCATTGACACAACATACATCGTCAGAGCGAGCCACACATTAGCACCTAAAAGACATCGAATGCAACAGCATCGACAGTCCACTCTCCGCAAGAGCATAGAAAGAAAAAGACTAAAAAGGACATGACGGAGGGGCGTGGCCAAGATGGCGGAGTAGCAGCTAATTTCAGGAGCTCCGCTCGCCGTGGCCGATTAAAGCATATAATCTGCACATCCCGGGACCCCATGCTTCACTAAAGGGGCGCCCAGACGCAGCCATCCAAGCGGACGAAGCAGGGTATATCTCCGGGGTCCGTGAAGGATCCTAGGAGCGAGACGACAGCACGGCAGGCTGCTGGAGAGGAGCCCTGCGGTGCGGCCTGTGCACAGACGAACCGCTCGGTGCAGTGATTCACGCCGGCGGGGCGGTCGGAAGCCCTGTCCTCGGCGGGGAGGAGCGGAGGGGTGCAGGAGGCGAGGAGCGGCTTCCCAGCTCAGTTGACGACGGATAGACGCGCAAGATCCGGAAGCACGGAGTGCGGCGTCGGAGGACACGTGTGGAGAGCCCGAGCCGGAGACCATGCCCGGCATCTGGTGGTGGAGGCGACGGCCTGATCCCAACAGGGCAGCGAGGAAACAGGCCCAGACACGGGCAGAGAAGGCAACCACATCGGACCCGCGGAGGCGATACCGGACTAGGCGTGAGAGGTGAGCGAAAAGGTTCCGGCTAGACCCCCCCCCCCTCCGCGCCACCCGCACTGATTTGGTGGGGCAGAGAGGAAAGCCGCATTTGGATCGAGCCATGAGGTGCTCAAGAGAAGCGTTGGCCCGCGACGGCCCAAGGCTGAAGTGCGCTCGTGTACGCCCAGGCGGGAGCATCGGGCGAACTGAAAAGGCCGCGGATATATTACAGGCCGGACTTAGCACACTGTGCCTAATCTTGCCCTTGCGCTGGGGGAGGAAGAGTGAGATGGGCCCAGAAGGACTACGCCACAACTGCAGTCCTGGGGTATCTGCCTGGGCCTGGACCGTGAGGCCTCGGTGAGAACTGTCTTCAGGGGCTCCAGAGGAGGCAAGGCCTACTGCTCAGTGGCGCGCTTGGAGTCCGGGCCCTGGGCGCCTGTCTGTTTGCTACACCAGTCTGCATAGGGATAGAAATCAACGATTCACCGGGGTGTCCGTTGCCGGCCCGTGAGTGCCCTGGTCTGGTCGACCGGAGACACCACAGGACCCAGCCGGTGTGACGTGGGACTGAGTGGGAAGGTCAACTTGCGACTTAAGCCTTGTGAGAGGAATCGGTACCAGTCCTGCTCCCGACCTTGTTGTCTCGGAACTCTACATAAACAGCCCACTGTGATGTCCACCCACAGGGCGAAAAAGGAGTCCACGATCAAAGAACTCCTGCAGAAGCCGGGCTCCAAAAAAAGCAGAATCGCACAGGCCCAAGCAGCCTCCGCTGCAACCTCCAGAGAAAGGGATGGAGCCGGTGAGCGACCAGATGACGGAACCGATAACGCAGGGCTTCATGGAGCAACTCTTTGGCACACTGATGGAGGATTTTGCGGCCCTCCGACAGGACGTTGCCTCAGACATAAAACAACTTAAGATAGACGTCCAAGAAATTGGGGACCGGGTGGACTCCCTTGAACAAGCGGGCGATCACAGAGATGAGGAACTTATGGAACAGGCGTGAGAACTACTGGAACTCCAGGATCGCAACGAAGAACTACACCTACGTTTAGAGGACTTGGAAAACCGCTCTCGGTGGTCCAACATCCGCATTAAAGGTGTGCCACTGCAGGCGGATGGGGGGGAAGCTGGAGGACTGGGTGGTGCACTTTTTTCACCACCCCGCCTCGGAGCTCGGGGATGGTGATATTATTTTAGACCGCACTCACCGAGCGGGAAGGCCAGCGCCGGGCCCGGGTCAGCAACAGGATATTCTTACCTACCTCCACTCGTACAGACAGGAGCTCATAAAGAACGCTACCAGGGACAAGGCAACCATCGCCTTCGAGGGCCTCCAGGTCGGAATATATCAGGACCTCTCGCCCCTGACCCTCCAGCGCCGTAGAGCCCTGAGGCCGGCCAGACGTCTCTTAATGGAGAAAGGATTCCGCTATCGCTGGAGAGACCCCTTCAGTCTGTCTTTTGTGTGGGATAAAGAATTGCGAACGATAAGGTCCCTGCAGGAGGCCCGAGAAGTTCTCAGCCTCAACCTAGACGAGGATGAGTCCGAGGGTCGTCAACAAGAGGCCACAGCATCCCAGAGGCAGTCGAGTCCGAGACGACGTCGGGGAACTGGAAGAGGGAAACCCACAAAACCCACGGAACTCGAACGGCAGAAAGAAAGAGAAGCCCTGCTCTGACAATTGCAGAACAGGGGGTACTCCGAGGAACCCAAGAGCGACTGATCCGGGACGCCCCGCAGATAACATGGGCCCTGGGCCTGGAACTTAACTAGATGTCCCAAGATTAATAGAAATCGGCCTGAGGCTGGGTGCTCCCCTTTCCTGTGATGACGACCGACCATCGGACACATGGACCCATACACGTTTGTGTGCTTAATGCCCGATGGAGGGCATTCACCTTGTTCCTTTTGATTCTCTACACTGTTTTATTGTGGTTTTCCCCTCTTTTTCTTTTTTCTTTCAGAATCTTGGATTTATTCCCGGGATTAACAGAGATGAGCCTTCAGTCAGATAAAGTGAGGACACAGGCGAGGGTAGGCAGTGCCGAGACATGGCAGGTTGGGGGCAGCCATGGGTGGTTGGAGGGAGAGGGGGCTGGAGGGTTGTTGTGTAGGTGGGAAACATTAGGAGTCCCTTGTGTTGGGAACCAGCGTAGACCCACCATTCAGGCCTCATGACCGTACTTAAAATGAGTATCTTGAGCTTTAATGTCGGGGGCCTTAACTCCCCTGTTAAAAGACGTGCACTACTGGGCTTGCTGAAAGAGTCCAAATGTGATATGTCTCTCTTACAAGAGACCCACTTAGTAAGGGCGGGCTGGAAGCGCCTCCGTTCCAGATGGTTCGAAAGGCAGTATTTCTTCTCTGCGGTGGGGAAGAAGGCGGGAGTGGCAGTCCTTTTTGCTACACACTTTTTGGGTTCAGTCCTGGACATACATACAGAGGTGCCTGGCAGGGTACAGACTCTGAGAGTAGTTGTGGGGAATCACACATACACAATTGCATCGGTTTATGATCCGAATGAACATCAAGAAGTATTCCTTAGAGACACACTGAGTGCAGTACTAGAATCACCGGATGAGGATCTCGTCCTGGGGGGAGACTTTAATATAGTACCAGACGCGCAGCTAGATAGATCTAAAAACGACTGGGACATTACGGGGCACTCTCAGATTCCATGTTGCAAAAATTGAG
Source organism: Calotriton arnoldi (assembly GCA_963921515.1). Lineage (NCBI taxonomy): Eukaryota > Metazoa > Chordata > Amphibia > Caudata > Salamandridae > Calotriton > Calotriton arnoldi. Next base: position 1,438,886 of record CAWUFW010004544.1, on the reverse strand, counting down.
AGATGTTGGGCTTACAGACGCGTGGAGACATCACTATCCCAGTGCAAGAGAATATACATTTTTCTCAGCGGCCCATCAAACATATGCACGCATAGACTTGTTTTTCACCTCTCCACGGGTCACAAGAGATACACGAGAGGTCACGATTGGGACCGCGGCGCTCTCAGACCATTCACCGATCTTCCTAGAGTTAAACCTTCAGGGCTGACCCTTCAGACAGAGATCGTGACGGCTTAACCCCAAACTGATCACATATGAGGCTAATATTAAAGAAATATGGGCAACAATACAGTTGTACCTAGAGCTCAACGACGATGGCATGTCACCGGTCTCCCCATTGTGGGACGCGCTTAAGGCCGTCATCCGAGGGCGTTTTTTAGCAATTGCCGCGGGGGTGAATAGGGACAGGAGAGAAAAACAGGAACACCTCGAATCGCAGGTTAAAGAACTAGAAGGGGTGCACCGTCGTACGGGAGAGGTCCAAGTCAGGAGGCAGCTTAAAACTGCGAGACAGCAGCTGAAAGCCTTGGACTATGACCGGGCGGAATACTCTCTCCTGCGGACTAAACAGAGCTATTACCGGAATATATAGCCGGAAAGCTACTGGCAAATTTGCTCCGCGCCCAAACAAATGCACACCGTAACGCAGGGATCAAAACCCCCGAGGCGAGACTCTACAATCTGACTCTGATATCGCGGCCACTTTTGAGTCCTTTTATGCTGAATTATATGCGGCTGACAGCCTGGATCCGGAGGCAGCTGAGGCCTTTGTGCGGGATGCCCCGGTGGCGTCCCTCCCCCCCCCTGGAGGCGACAAACTTGGACGCAGATATCCACCTAGATGAGGTTCTTAAGGCCATCCGAGGACTCGCCTCAGGGAAGGCTCCTGGGGAGGACGGGTTCTCAACTGATTTTTATAAGAAATTTGCCCATCGTCTGGCCCAAACGCTGGTTCGATTGTTTAACTCCTTTAGCGACACTGGAAACCTGACCCCGACCATGACCATGGCTGAAGTGGTCGTAATACCTAAGCCTGGCAAAGATCCACTGGACTGCGCTTCATACCGACCCATTTCCTTACTGATCGTGGACCTGAAACTCTTTACGAGTATCCTCGCTGCTCGACTAGCACCCCACATGCAGGGTCTGGTGGATCCAGACCAGTCGGGGTTCATCCCTGAGCGGGGCTGCAGGGATGGGACGAGGAGGATGTGTCACCTACTGGACAAAATCAAGCGCACTCAGCAACCCGCGGTGCTTCTCTCGGTAGATGCCGAGAAGGCATTCGATCGGGTCCACTGGCCTACCTGAAACAGGTTTTGCGCAGATTTGGGATTGGGGACCAATTCCTGGGTTGGGTGGACTGCATATACAGAGATCCACAAGCGCGGATCAGGGTGAATGGGGTGGCCTCTCGACCCTTTCTAATCCGGAGGGGGACAAGACAGGGGTGCCCTCTATTGCCCCTGCTCTTTGCTCTATATATGGAGCCGTTTGCGGAGAGAATCCGCCAAAACCCAAATATCTCAGGGATTAGAATGGGAGACAGAGAGCATAAAATATCGCTCTATGCAGATGATGTGGCACTATTCCTTACACAGCCGACGACTTCATTGCCTCCCCTAATGACTGAACTCGAAACCTTCAGTCGGACCTCAGGTTTAAAGTCAACATCCATAAAACGCTGACCCTCGGCTTGACCCTCCCTAAAATCGAACAACAGCAATTACAGGCACAGTTCCCTTTCACATGGGCTTCTGATGGCGTCCCATACTTGGGTCTACAGATTCTCCCCACGCTTGACAAGATAGCGCAGATGAATTATTCTATACTCTTGGCTGAGACTAGGAAGGAACTTTCAAGCTGGAAAAGACACACTATGTCTTGGTTCGGTAGACTGGCGGCAATTAAAATGACCATCCTGCCGCGTATTTTGTATGTAATGCAAACACTCCTGCTACGACCTCCACCTAAGCTGGTGGCACAGTTACAGCATCTCATTGGGAATTATATATGGGGAGGGAAGAAGGCGAGGATGGCCTGACACCTGACTTATCTAAAACAGGAGGATGGGGGGCTCGGCGTACCGCATCTGGAGCGATGCTTCCAAGCGGCACAGTTGAGATATATGATCGAGTGGTACAAATTGGAGTCAGAGAAGCACTGGTGTTTTATCGACTGCTCGATAACGGGAATGCACATTTGGAAAGTGCCATGGCTCCCAAGGCGACACCGCCCAATCAGGGTCTATGTGTCCCCTGTCCTGAGAACCACCCTTGGAGTGTGGGATAGGGTGCAGGAGTCATGTGGCCTCTCGACCCCCATGTTAGCCCTGACCCCTTTCATAGGCAACCTGGACTTCCCCCCGGCAAGAACGGGAAATAGCTACCTACATTGGCAAGAGGCCAATTGCAAGAGAATTGGTGACCTCTTCGATGAGAAGGAGGTAATGGAGTTCACCAGCCTGATCCCAGGGTTCGGGGTCCCCCAGAGGCGTACTGGCAATACCTGGCCCTCCGCCATTGGGTGACCCAGCCACAGGTGTGCCCCCAAGCTAGCCGCCCTCTGACCAAGTTTGAGCTGTGGTATATCATTCGGACCTCAGATAGACGACTGTTATTGGACATATACACTTTCCTGAATTCCCCTAGACAGAACAATAAATCCCCTGTGCAGCGGCGATGGGAATCGGAACTCGAGTAAGAGTTCTCCCCCAGAGAGTGGCACAAAATTATACGTAGAGCTAGAGCCTCCTCATGCAGCACGGCCGGTAAGGAAATGTTTTTAAAGATAGCACGCTACTGGTATTATACCCCGGATAGGGTCGCTAGGTGGAAACCGGGAGGGAACAGTCTATGTTGGCATCAGTGTGGCCTTTCGGGCACCCTCTCCCATATTCTTTGGTATTGCCTGAAGATACAAAAATTCTGGGACGCCATCCTACAGGACATAGATAACATATATCACATGGACATATCCAAACTCCCTACTTTTACACTGCTAGGACTCCCCAATGCCCTGACATACCCTCTTAAATCCTACCGAGGGAGAGCGATCACCCTGGCATTAAGCACTGCCAAACAGGTGTTGTTGTCCGGGTGGGTAACCGAGGAGGTACCGACCCCACTGGACTGGTTGCATAGGTTGTGGGAGACGTTGGGAATGGAAAAGATCGAAGCGGGTCTCACACACTCACTTCCCAAGTTTGACAAGACCTGGGGCACCACTATAGCATTCTTATACACAGAATTTACGGAGCTTACTTGCCCGAGGTATCTCCGAGTATTACAACTCACTGGGATGCCCCCCCCTCCACGGGTACCTGAACACACTCAAGTTAGCAACCCCGAAGGTGGCCACATTATATCTGGCCGAGACACAGGCCCCCTCTCTAAGGAAAACTAGGTTTATCTCTCTTCTCTTTTCTGTCCTATTTCTTGATTTGATTACATATTGTTTTTGGACCCCCACCGGCCAGTGGATGTAGGTGGCGGCTATTGTTATCTTTGCTATTTCAAACTAATAAAAAAGATTTAAACCATAAAAAGGACATGACACCCAAGAAAAGCCATACCACAACCAATCCAGATGTGGAGGGTAATGTTTTTGAAAACCTTCAAGAACTTATGATCAAACGATGAAATCTAGAGGAGGAACACTTATCTGGAAAGGTCTACAAAAGGAAAGGACCGGACATTGTGCTACCACAGCCTCCTCAAAATAAGTAGTCCATGGAGCATAAGGGCCACTAACCCTATGCCACTTGACACTACACCTCCTCCACAACCCATGTCATCATCATCAACACACTCAGACGATGCAGACCCAGGGAGCCCATGTCACTATTCTAGTGATACAGATTTACAGGGAAGGCCCCGGATAGTCCAGACCCCTGGGATGCATATGATGTAGTGCCACCACACACTGACCTTGAGGTGCCATTCCCAGCCAAAGCATCATGACCAGATGATACTTCTTCGTACCATAGTGTCCTTCAGCGTACAGCTGAATATCATACGCCCAGATACACACTACAGAGGAAGAAAGTGATTTCTTAGTCGAGACGTTCTACAAGACCGAGCGCTCAGTTCAATACTTGCCCATGATAGGGTCAATGTTGAAGGTCTCAACCAAGATATTCAAGGACCCAGTCAAATCCAGAGTGATAACACCTCGTATTGAACATAAATACAAGTTTTCCCTTACTGACCCACTGTAGATCAGAGCACACCTGACGGCTGATTCCCTGGTAGTGACGACTGCAAGGAAGGGTAGCTTCCCAGAGGACTGGTGACGCTCCTCCTCCAGATAAAGAAAGTAAAGGGATAGCTGCTGCAGGAAAATGTGTGGCAAATGGACATGCAAATCATTGGCTCGTATCCAACTCAGTGGGCTTGTTATCGCTCTATAACAGGGCTACATGGGGTGCCATGGAGGAATTGCTACAATATCTCCTAGATTTTTCGAAAAAATAGGTGTAGGGTCTGTTTTCGCGTTCAAACTAGACCACTGATACTTTGGAAACACAACAAGTGTTTGAACGCAACCTTTAACTAGAATAAACCCTGCATATATATCTACAGGATTTAGTGTTTTTATTTCACCATTTACTTTTTTATTTCGGAAAAGTTTTTTAATAAATTAAATTGAGTTCATATCAAAAAACATATAGGCACACAATAAGATTTACAATACATAATCACATAAATACAATGAACTTGACATTTCATAAGTAAACAACACTAAACAACAAATACATAACAATAGATGACCAGTCCTTCATTTACAAAGCAAGAAAAAAAGTAACGGTGTAGGCTTACTTTATGATATTATCATGCTACAACCTATTACAACACAACGAGACAGTGCTCTAAGGACAACAGGCCAAATGCCTTATTTGTACAATGTAGCAATTAAATTAACTCGCAGTTATTACTGCTGGCTGTATGTGGTCGACGCGTTTCTGAACCCTATATTTGTTTGGGGGTTCTCTTCAGGACCAGGACTTGGTCGAATTCTTTAATGAGGAAGAACTGAATACGGGGACAAAAGGGTCTTCAGTCAAATGATGGTAGAACTTATCAATATTCTTATCTTATATCCTTTTAAATGAGGGATCAAGAAGCCTGCTTACGCTGTGCTTGATAAATGATTCAATACTGGACCTACTCCCCCTCAATCAATACATTCTGTCAGAACACTTTAACATAGTGACATTGCAAGATGTGTTTCTACTGCTTCAGGAAGGCGACTTCATGACAGCACTCGACCTGAAGGACGCCTACTTTCATCTACATATTCATCCGGCACATCGCCGTTACCTCAGGTTTATGGTGAGTGGACATCATTACCAGTTAAAGGTTTTGCCATTTGGGGTGACAACAGCCCCACAAGTGTTTACCAAATGCCTAGAAGTTGTGGCAACCCATTTGAGAAGGCGACACATTCATGTCTTCCCCAATCTGGACGATTGACTTCTAAAGAGTCTAGGCAGAAATGCCTGCAGAGCACACAGACTACTATCAATCTGTTAAACAAATTGGGCTTCATAATCAATGACACCAAGCTACTCTTATAACCTCCCCAGATACAGCTCTATCTGAGAGCGAACCTCAATTCTGTCTCAGCCAAAACCTACCCACAACGCACAGAGGGTTCTCAGTCTCCAAAACCAACTCCCTCTTTTTCAGCCACATAGTCGCCTGCCTGTCAGAACACTGATGCGCCTCTGGGCATAACTTCTTGTATAGCAATTGTTCCACATGCCAGGCTGCACATGCACCCCTTACAGGAGTTTGTTGCTTTCTCAAATTCTAGAAAGGGAAATGCAATTTCCAAAGCAAGAATTGCGAGATGGATAGTCAAATGTATTCAAATATGTTACATTAAAGCTAAGAACTTTACCAACAGTTCCACATGCACATTCTGCTAGAAAGAATTCCTCTGCTTCACATTTGCAAGCCAACTACATGGAGATATTCACACACATTTAATAAACATTCTTGTGTGGATGTCCAGGCACGATAACAGTCCCTCAACACTATTTCAGACATCTACCTCTCAGTGGTCACAAGCGGGGGCAGTTTAGAAAATCTAGTGTGGGTTTCACCCAGGATCTTTCTTTCATCACAATAGTGGAGCACAGACCATCTGAAGAGCAGACCATTCTTGGACCAAATCCCGAAAGTGATTATCACCACAGATGCATCACTAATAGATTGGGGTGCGCATGTGGGGGACATGGCGGTCCAGGGTTTGTGGCAAGCATTACATAACAATGTGCTAAGTGTCATAGTGATTCAGATGGCCCTAAAAGCCTTCCTCGCCAATATAACTTGGAAGACTGTTCTTCTTTGAAGAGACAACATGACAGCAATGTTTTACATTCAAAAACAGGGGGAGGGGGACACTTAATACAGATGTCTCCGACGGCACAGGAAATTTGTTATTTGTCTATTCGCCATCATATCTAGCTCTTGGCAAAATATTTCCTTTGGACGACAATACAGTGGCAGATCTGCTAAGCAGAATGCAGCAACAAGTCCACGAGTAGGAACTCTACCCTGAGTCCTCCACAGCTACTTCCAGCGGTGGGGGACACTGAATTTCGCAGGAAGTTAAAGACATGGTTGTTTGACATCTAATTGCATCTAACCAAGTTGATCTTTTGAGCTGTCCGCTAGCGCCAAGAGACTTTCGAGGGATATGTGCGCTATATTAAATATCCCATGATTTGATTTGATTTGAATGTGGATCTGTTTGCCACCATAGAAAACGCAAAATGTCAAAACTTCACCTCTAGATACCATAATCCACAGTCCATGGGCAATGCTCTTTGGAGTAATTGGTAAGGGATATTTGGCTATGCTTTTCTGCCTTTCCCACTCATTCCTTACCATGTCAGAAAACTCAGACATCTCTCAAGATGATTCTAGTAGCTTCCACCTGGGCGTGACAACCCTGGCATACATTGCTTTTAGAGTTGTCCTTAGTGCCTCAGGAGAGGCTCCTCTGCACCGCAGACCTTCTCGATCACAGCAAAGGCAGTATCAGACCTCTCAACCAAAAACAACTCAACCTGGCAATTTAGCTCCTGAAGTCTGAGAATTTGGATACTTGAAATTGCTTCCAGAGTGTATGAACATTCTGAGGGAGGCAAGACACCCAGCAACTAGAGCTTGTTACGCAGCTAAGTGGAAACGCTTCATCCATTACTGTATAGCCCAGCACATTGACCCTTGCGCACCAACTGTAAAACAGATAGTATGTTACTTATTACACTTACAAAAATCATAACTATCACACATTTTCACCCGACTGCACCTGGCCGCGATTGCGGCCTATCTTCAAAACTGCGAACACCAGTCACTGTTCTGTACACCAGTCTATAAGGCTTTTATGGAAGGGTTAAAGAGAATAATTCCACGACGTAGACCTCCGGTACCCTCTTGGAACTTAATGTTGTCCTTACAAGATTAATATCCATACTTTTTGAACCATTACATTCCTGCCTATTACAGTTCCTGTCATGGAAGGTTGCTTTCCTAGCAGCTATCTCCTCTCTAAGAAGAGTTAGTAAAATACATGCTCTCACAATAGAGGAACATTACTTTCAGGTTTTTCAAGATAAGGTACTATGAAGTACAAACCCCAAGTTTCTTCCGAAGGTCGTATCCCCTTTTCACTTAAACCAGATTCCTGGTTTGCCTGTCTTTTTCTCAAAGCTAGAGAGCATTGCACTAATGTACTACATTGATAGGACTAAGCCTTTTAGGAAAACACAACAGCTGTTTGTTATTTTCTCAAATTCTAGAAAGGGAAATACAATTTCCAAAGCAAGAATTGCGAGATGGATAGTCAAATGTATTCAAATATGTTACATGAAAGCTAAAAGAACTTTACCAACAGTTCCACGCACACATTCTACTAGAAAGAATTCCTCTAGCTGAGATTTGCACTGCAACTACATGGAGAAATTCACACACGTTTACTAAACACTAATGTGTGGATGTCGAGGCACAACAGCAGTCTCTTGTGGGACAAACAGTCCCTCAACACTATTTCAGACATCTGCACCATCTGATGCCTAGAGCCATCGTGAGAGGGGTACTGCTTTAAAGTTTATGCATAGTATGCGTATCTGCAGCCAACACATGCTAAAAATGGAGTATGTTACTTATCTTGTAAGCATCTATTCGTAGCGTGTAGTGCTGCAGATTCACATGCACCCTCCCGCCTCCCCGGCAGGCATTCGCTGGTGTCATATTTTGTATATTATATATTGTATATGCAAATATGTACATATATTTTAGGCTTATACATATAAGGCTTGACTTTTCTATATCTATCTTCACTACCTCCATCCTCACTCTTCATTATGGCGGGGAAAAAATTAACATTCTAACAATGGAGCCGATAAACATGCGCATTCTTGAAGAGGAGAAGCCACAAAGTCACAACAGCAATAAAATACTTTTTCGAGAAAAACAAGTTGTAGAGTCTGAGCCCAACACTAGATTTCAAGAGTGTGCATAGCATTTGAATCTGCAGCACTCCACACAATGAATAGATGCTTACAAGGTAAGTAACATACTCCTTCTTGCACTATTTTTAAATGGATTTTCCTGTTTTTCCTCAATGTCAACCTTTTCATCCACTTCATGATTCCTCACCCTAGTTTTTTTGTTAGGGGTATTAAATTCTCTGACGTTTAATGTAAGAATCTTAACCATGGGTATTAGTAGATAGGGTTCCTATGAAAATTAGCTGTCCCATCAAGGATATCAAATAGGGACAAGCTATCAGGGGCATGGTTATACGAATACATGGTGTGAAGAACAGAACTTGGTAGAATGAGCGTCAACTTCCCCTTTCAACAATTCCTAAATGGGGTAGAACAACATCAACCAATCTTTTGACAACAAAATCATAATAGGTTGAGTGATGTATAGCTGGGTTATGATACCCCTGCGGCCCAAATACAGCCTCCTATAGCACTGGTAGGGTGAGAAGATTCAGGGAATGGATCTCCTCCCCGGGCATTCCGCAGGTCCCACCCCATCTACTGTCATACAGTGGTATTCAATTTGATTTGATTTAAAATGTTCTAGAGTGCGCTAATGTCCACAGGGGTCTTGGTGCTAACATACCACATCATGCTTTCTGTGTCCGTCCAGATCTATGGCACTAAGTTAACAATAGCTATATGGATGCTGAAAAAACAGCCAGATTTTTATCTGCTTGTGGAAGAAAAGATAATTAGCCTGACTTTTAATAGAGTTTAATAAAGTTTGGTCCAGAGGTTACAAATGGAATGAACAAAACTACGGCGACCCCATGTCGCGTTCTTAATTCTGGGAATGATCACTGATCTAAATTTGGCAGATCATAGTGGTCTTTCTGGCGAGTACCATCTGAATGTACTTTTAAGATACTCCGTGCAATGCTTTCTATGCCAGGCATAACGCTTTGAAGATGGTCCCTTTCTTAACAGGGAGCCAATGGTGCTCCGCCTGGGCACCCTTTACGGACTGATATTTAAGAATTTTCTTGAGTACGCGGCAGGTTGTGTTCTGCAGCATCTGAAGCTTTTTTAATGGTCTTTGTTTAATGCCCAAATAGAGGGCCTTAACAATAACCAAGCCTAAATAAGGCTAGGGAAATGACCTCTGATTTTTGCAAATCGGCCGAGATGAAGGGTAATACCTTCCTTAGCATGTTTAAAATAAAAAAACGCGATGTCAATTTTGTTTGTCTGTTCCATAAATGACAATTCAGCATCAAATATGACCTCTAGATTTTTAACTTTCGAAACTGGCGCAGGGGGAGGACCGAGAGACTGAGGCCACCAAGATTGGTTCCAAAAGGTTGTGTATTTTTCCAAGAAGAAGAACTTCTGTTTTTTGGGAGTTTAACTTTGAGCAGTTACTTCTCATACAGTTCACAATGGCCTGCATGCAGTTATTAAACCAATCTGCACCTTCTTCAGCATTACTTGAGAGCAACACCACAATCTGGGTGTCATCTGCATACGCTATAGTGGCAAAACCAAAAGCATGAATTTTTGGCTAAAGAAACCACATAAATATTAAATAGCCTTGGGCTGAGAGATGACCCCTGAGGGACTCCGCAAGCAGGGTAAAAGATTTTGAATTAAACCCCCCCCCCACCCCCCAAAGGGCCACCCGTTGCTCACGATCCTCTAGGAATGAACAAAGAAGATCAAATGCAGATCTGGTAATCCCAATTTCTGCTAGCCGCTCGAAAAGGACCACATGACTCACTGTGTCGAAGGCTGCTGAAAGGTCTAAAAGGACCACCGCAGCCTTTCTTTTATTGTCCATAAAGAGTTTGATCTCTTCTGAGACTGCAACCAAGGTAGTCTCAGTGCTGTGGCCTGACCTAAAGCCATATTGTGACTCATCCAGAATATTGTTATTCTCCAGGTATTCTGACAAGGTTTTGTTAAGTGTTTCTCGATAACCTTAGCAGGGAAAGGAAGTCGAGATATAGGTTGATAGTTGCTCTCAGTCGTAATATCAAGGGAAGGTTTTGTCAGTAGTGGCAGAACCAAGGCTTTTTTCCACTCCACAGGAAAGTTGCCCTCCTTAATTATGTTATTAAATAAAGTTGTGGTTACCAGTGCTATCCTGTGGATCACCTTGTGCGTCACCTTGGGCGTAACAGGTTCTGAAGGGGCACCTGACTTGGTATACATGATTAACTCGTCCACTTGATTTACTGTAAGAGGGGGAAAGCTACAGAGCTCAGCATTCTTAGGTATTAGAGAGTAAGAATCGACCCTTTGAACATGCAATGATCTAAGAAGATCATATTTGCTGTAATCTGCTTCCACTTTACCTTTAAAGTAGATTTTAAGTTTATCACAGAAGGACTGGCTGGGGGCGACCAGTCTGAGTGTTAGAGCTCAATAATGTCTGGACAATTTTGAAGAGCTCTTTTGATGAATTAGCGACCTGGTTAATTTTCTCTGTACAATATTTCATTATTTCCTTTATAATGAGTTTTTTGTCCTGAGTTAGACCTCTATACTTAACTTTTTCATCTTCCCTATAGTAAGATCTCCAGATTTTTTCCTGCCTACGACATTTCTGTGCCATTGCTCTTATATTATGAGAGAACAATGGCGTGGAGTGACTATTTCTGAATGTTTTCGCATTTTACTTCGGTACAAATTCAGATACTAAATCGTGCAACCACTTGTTATACAGTGCTGCTGCTTCATTGGAATTTTCTGAAAGCAACGGCCTTGAAGCATCTAGGCGTTCTTCCAGATCTTCATAATTCAGTTTGTTCAAAACTTTTTTGCCATCCCAGCTGATTTTTCTATGGGCTTAGGAGTTAATAAATCTAATCTAAAATAAACTGCATTGTGGTCCGACCAAATGATCAGAATCGCTGCTTCTACTTTAAGCTTATGATGAGTTGCAAAGATGCCATCCAAAGTGTGGCCTATGTGTAGCGTTCATGTTAAAGCAACTGTTTCTAATAACAATGCTGACTCTTTATTCTCAGCGTCCTCTAAATGAAAGTTAAAAACCCCATAACCAGTAAAATTGGGAATTTGGATGCTAGTTTTCACAAGATTGCTTAATGCATTTAAAAACGTTGCCTTGGAGTCAGGGGGCCTATAGTTTAGCACACCATAAAACATGTCCTGGACAGGTAATTTACATTTAAAAGAGAGAGCATCGCTATCTACTAAGTTCAGAGGTTCGCAAAGAACTTCGAGCGGTTTAAGGTAATGTGGCATTCTGATTAAGTATTTTATTCATATTTACTCTTGTTGTTGTTATGCTGTAAGAGATGTCATTGGCTTTCATTGTGTTCTGTTCTGGAATGTGTTTGGTGTTCTATTGAAGAGCTGTGTATAACGTCAGATGCCTGGGCCCTTTGTACTGGCAGCACATCGACGTGAAATATAGCTTCAATAAATCTTTATTGTAAATCTACATTGAGAGTGGTTCCCTGCCTCACGCTACAGATTTGGCGACGACCGGGAAAAGGCTAGCCTACGTTTGGGGTGTTGAAAAGTTTAAACCCTACTTGTAGGGTAGAGCATTTGAACTCAGGACGGACCACAAGCTGTTGGTGGACATTTTATCAGGTGTCAAAATTAAAAAATCTACAGCCAGATTGGCAAGACTTTCAACAAAATTGCTAGAATTCAACTTCAGGATAAGTTACATTGCAAGTGGTAAGAACGTTAGGGCAGATTTTTTATCTCGGTTGCCGAAAATGATTGTATGGAAGTTGCACAAGATGAAATTGAAGAGTGCATAATTGCCAAAGTGGAAGACCACGTGATTTGTGCGGATATGATGGAATGGTGTGACAAATTAAAAGAAGATGGGGAGCTGAGCAAAGTTATTTATTTCGTGAAATTGGTATGGCCGAGAGAAAAGTCTCTTGATGTGTCTTTTCAACCATATTGTAAAGTAGCTGTTGAGCTATCTTTGGAAGGTGAAGTTTTGGTAAGAGGTGACAAACTGGTGCCACCCTCATGTTTTCGCCAACAGATTTTAGAGACTGCGCATGTGGGACACTTAGGCATGACGGCCACCAAACGTAGAATAAGGAATGATTTTAGGGGACAGATTAGTGAGGAACTGCACGCAATGTTGCTACAGCGACAAGCATTTAACTACCTCTGTGCCTGCTCCCATTCCAGTAAACAATCCTAGCAAAGTATGGCAGAGGGTTGCTGTGGATTTTTAGGGACCTCTCAACATCTTGCCTTCTAGGATGAGGTATTTTATAGTTTTGATTTATCACCTTTCAAGGTGGGTGGAGGTGCGAGGTGTGGCAGTGCCAAATACTGAGTCAGTGATTAATTTTCTTGGTGATGTGTTTTCCAGAGAAAGAATACCAGGGGAACTTCTCACAGACAATGGTGTTCAGTTCACTTCTTTGGTCATGAAGGATTTTCACGATAAGGGTGGTGTGAAACATCTATGCACCCCTCTTTATTATCCCCAGGCTAACGGAAAAGTAGAAAGATTTAACTGAGTGTTGGTGGAATGTATACAAAGTGCAATGAGATAGAACATGGATTGTGAGACTGCGTTAAGAGAATTGATATGGGCTTATCGATCTACATCTCATTCAGTCACAGGGGAGGTACCTTTTGAGCTTATGAGAGGGATGATCCAGCGGCGTACTAGCAACAGATACTCCACTACCATATACTCACCTGGGCCCATATAACTCTCTCGCACTAAACACCAAGTAGACCGCTGGAACTCTTTAGTTTTATAATTTTCATACCTCAAGATCTAGTTGTTTCTTCTCTAACTAAACCTTTCACTAATCAAATAGTTCTTTCCTCTGGTCAATGGATCATTTAGGTGGAACTAGTTGATGGTGATAATTAACATAATTTGATTAAACATGTTCTTGATTAAAATAATCACAGACTCAGTAAAATTTTAAAATCTTTATCTAAATTAGTTAGTTGTGAACCATCTCAAAATGTTTCAGTACAAACACCCTCATTCGCAAGAGTGCCAATTCAATCCAAATTTCAATAGATATATAATTCAGATCCACACAACAACTATACTCAGAAAGAAGAGGATAGAGAGAGAGAAGAGCATTTATCAGACGATGAATTTATAGTTACCAAGTATGGTGCGAAGACCAACCCCCTGGCCAAAGGGCTGGTAAAGGGTCCCCAGGACAGATCAGGAGACAAAGACTTCAGGACAGGAATCGGGACAGGATACTTCACCTCTCTAGATACCGACGACTGCGTCGCACCCCTCTCTGACACTCTCTTTTTCCTCGTGGTTCTTCCGCGATCTTCTTTCTAGCCCACCCAAATTAAGTAGATGGTTCTGCATTCGATTTCTTCATCAGCATTTCAGAGCATCAGCACCACCCCCAGCACCAACAGCATCCCGAGCTCTGCAGCGCCTCAGCACACCCAGTTCTTTTCTAACTAACTAGAACTACCTCAATTATACCCTTCCATAAGCATGTACCACCCATTAATGTTTCAAATTTATAAAATACTAACTTCTGATTGGACAGGCGAGGGGGGGATGATCATCACTCCATGCTTATGTTTCACTTATTTCTTTAAACCATTGTCTTCAAAACTCCTCCCCTCAAAACTTTATTCCGCCCTTCCTTTCCCATACATCTTTAAACTTTATTAATACAAATGTAGCGATCTTTTGAATAAAGTTCCTTCATATGAACTCTTCACCCTCATGTTCCCAGGGCACATCTTCGCCGACCTTGGACGCGTGACAAGTCCTTAGTCATCTTTTCGTAGTTCCTCGCCAGAGCAGACTGACGTTGCGCAACGTCAGTCTGCTCGACTCAGACAAATTTGACAGGCCCAAATACGCACTATTAATAAAGTCAAAAGGAAAAATGTTATTCTCAAAAATAAATGATTTCACTGTATACCACCAACCTCTACTCTAGCCCATACCATTTATTATTTCCCTTTCTGCATTTGCGTTAGTATAGAACTTATTTTCTAATTTCAGCAAGCAGGTGCCATGCATGTGAGTTTTCAAGCGGCCATTTTATAGTTCTTTGCGCAAGCGCCAGAATTTCCCTCCAAGCTTTAGTACGTCATACTATGTAGATGCAGTAGACTCATGCGCAGTAAAGATCCCGTGTTAGAATGCATCCTAGTCCTTCATTCATGTTATTGCAGTTAGTAAACACATAGGCAAGCTTCATTTTCTCCCGCGTGTAAAAGAAATGCGTATTATTAATCACAAAACACGTTGTTAGTAATTCGTTAGTGAGTTAAAACGAGAGTATTGCTTCCGAGCAAGTCTCATGTACGAGTCCTTGCTCCATCAATCCCCTCTCTGATGGCATATTAAGCCATCACAAAATTACCCATCCATCCCAGATACCAACTTTAACACTGCTCAGTTTTCTCTATTTGTCCTCTCAATCTTTCATCAATAATTTTGTTTCCTTCTAAATCTCGCATCTTCTTATATAACCTGTCTTTCATTTCTTCCAAACGTATTTCATCATATTTTCTCTTTCGTGTTTGTCCCTTTCCTTTTCTTTCCAAGTGTACTTTTTCTTTCGTACCTCTTCTACAACACCTATATGTAATTATTATTAACATCACTACCGTTATTACCATGACTAATGGTATTAATATTTGGCCTAAGAAACCTTTCCCAAAGTTAGTAAACCATTTCCCCATTGATGTTATACTTTTTGTTAGTCTTCCCCACACACTGTCAACCTCCAGTTGGGTCAAATCTTTATGCATTCCCGTAATGTTTTCAATATATCCTTTAATTTCTCTGCTCTTGTCCGGAATATAAGTGCAGCATTGTTGAACTTCCAACATGCCACAGACTCCACCTTCTTTTGCTAACAATATATCAAGAGCAAGACGGTTCTGTAAAACCATAGATCTAATTGCAACCATTTCTGTGTTAATCATTAGAAATCCTCCTGCAGTGTCTGTAGAAAGACGATCAACTATGGTTGATAACTTACAAATTTTCTGTGAATTTAGGATGACTCCAACTGAGGGTATCAGTGCACTAAAAATATCTCCTACAATTTCAGAAAAACTAGCTCTTCTTTTTCGTGTTAGTCCATTAGAATTTCCATTGGTTCCACTGATCTTATTTACATGATAAATGTTTGGAAAAACTATTCCAAAATAACAGCTTCCGTACCATCTTGCAGGTAACCTATAATAGGCATTGTTCCCACAAACATAATACACTCCTGGAAACACAGGATCAGTTCCCCCTTTTAGTCCCCATCCTCCTAATATTAGGAAGTTATGTTCACATTCACTGGAACCAATGTAATTATTGTTATAATCTGTCTTTAATCTATGGAGGCAGAATTTTCCCCTTTTCACAAAGTCCAGGGACATCGCAGCATGAGCCTTGCCACTTGCATAGATTCCCTCCTTCCCAACCCATGGAGGTACATGGGTTTTCTGTGTAGTTGCCTTCCTCATTAAATCCTGTCTCCTTTCTTCTACTAAATTCAAAAAAATCTTTTTCTTCTTTTCTTAATGTACATGTTAGATTGTCTCTACGTGCCTGAACTAAATCTATTGAACCCATTGTTATGAAAAATTCACCCATAAACTGTGCATTTTTATTACTAGCTACTGGATTCATAGTCTTTCTAATAGGTAATTCAGAAAATACTACATCTAAATTAGAATAAAAATACTGAAGTCTCCCTGTAGCGTAAAATAAACTTGATAAAATACTACATGACACACCATAAATTAAAGGTATATGGGGATACGTAATCCCTTCTGATACTGAAGAGGGTAACTTCATACACACGTAACAGTTGTTAATTTCCATAGTGCTAACATATTGAAATAACAATTTAATAAACACATTAGAGGACGTATTATAGCCTGATTCATTATGATAATTTGTTTCATCTTCTACCCCTATTTCTATTTTAGTTTCTCTTATTCTATCTACCTTAACATTAGTATCTGTATTATTCTTGTCACTTGTTTTCATTATTAAAGGTACTCCTACTGTTAGGAATAACCATCCTAATGCTGCTAATAAAATACTGCAAAAACAAAATCTAAAACACTTTCTTTTTAATCCACATTTTGGTTTTCCGATAGCTTCAATGTCTGCCATTTTATTCCTGAGAAATTTTTTTTTCTCTTATCTTTTTCTTTTTCAGTTTTAGCCTTCCTTTTTATTCTTAAGGAGGTTTCAATTTGCTTTCATCAATTTGTGCAATATGGACCTCTTCTGTCTCATCAGACAGATCCAGGGACTCAAATTCTTCGAGTATGACGTATGTCCACTCTGGAGCCTGGTATCTCCTGTTTAAGTTTCTCAATCTTGGACTTCTTCGAGTTATTTTTGCTAAAGTTTGTTTAGGTCTTGTTTGACTTGTGATTTCGTTCACTTGCTCTGGTTTCTTGTCAGATTTTCTCAGATGATATTTTAGTTTCTTTACTCCAGTTGGCCAATTGTCTCCCTTTCTGACTCTTTTGATTTGTACTGCGTTTTCACCTTCTTTATCTCTTTGTAAAGTTCTTTTTATTTCATTTATTCTGGGCACAATCTGTTCTGTTTCTCTGTTTTCTGTGCTTAAACCTTCTTTTGCTTCTTCCTGCTCAGGTTCTACTGTATTTTGTTCTACTTCTTCCTGAGCTTGTTCTTCTAATTCTATCTGACCCTGTTCAGGTCTTAGTTTGAACCTTTCTTCTTCTGCCTGAACTTGCTCTTCTAACTCTATCTGGTCCTGTTCAGGTCTTAATTCAAACTTTTCTTCTTCCGTCTGAATGTGTTCTTCTATTTTTCCCTCCTCAGGTTTGTTTGTGTCTCTTTCTATTATCTCCTGAGTGTGTTCTTCTTCCCCTGTCTCTTCCTGACTACTTTCCTGTCTTTTCAGTTCTGTTCTTCTTCTGGTTTCAATAACATCATCAATTATTTCAATCGCTGGGATCCATTCTTCCTGACTTATCTCGGGCTGTTCGTCATATGGTTGTCTTTCAGAATCTATCACTCTAGATTCTTCAATTTCACAGTTTACAACTCCTGACGCTTCCGCTTGCTCAGTCAGTGGTGGCTCTTGTTGATCTGATGGGCTCGGAACTGTTCTGGTATGGCTGGCATGAATCCAATTGGGCAGACCTGCACACTTCACTGCTGTGGTAGTGACTAGTATGACTTGACGTGGTCCGTCCCACCTTGGTGCTAGGCACGACTTTCTTGCGTGTTTCTTTACCAGCACCCAATCTCCAGGATTCAAATCATGCGCTTGGTCTGGCTGTCTTTCAACTGCGTCTTCTCCAACCTGGTGAGAGATAGAACGCATCATTTCAGCCAATCCTTTGCAATAGTCCAATACCAGATCATCAGATATACTCATTAGTTTATTTCCAGGAATAAATGCCTGTCTCATGGCTCTTCCCATGAGAACCTCATGTGGGCTCATTCCTGTTTTTCTCTCTGGAATGCTTCTGAGACCCATCAATACAAGAGGTAATGCATCTGGCCATTTCAGCTTTGTGGATGCACACACCTTTCCCAATCTTGACTTGTTTGTGCCTTTCATTTGTTCAACAACTCCAGAAACCTCTGGACGATATGCACAGTGCAATTTTTGTTCAATGTTAAACGCAGCACAGATTAATCGAATTATTTCATTATTAAAATGAGGGCCTCTATCTGATTCCAAAGTGACCGGAAAACCAAATCTCGGCACTAACTCCCTCAACAACAATTTTGCAACTGTAAGACTGTCATTTCTCCAAGTTGGATAGGCTTCCACCCATCTTGAGAAAAGGCATACTATGACAAGTACGTATTTCAGTCCATTGCATGGGGTAATTCGATAAAATCTAATTGTAATCTGGTGAAGGGTCCTTCTGCCTTTTCCGATCTTTCCCCAGCTTACCACTGTCTTTCTACCTGGGTTCTGCTGTTGACAGGTTAAGCATCTTTGGCAAAGGCTCTCTGCGACTACCCTGAACTTCGGATTATACCAACTCTGTCTGAATAGCCTGATCATTGAATCTCTCCCTATGTGTGTTGCTGCATGGTACACTCTCGCCATTTTTGAAAGCAAACAATCTGGCATGACTGGTCTTCCATCTAAATACACCCATACCTCATCATGTGGTCTCTTTGTACAGGCTGCCTTTATCCAGATTTCTTTTTCCCTTTCCTCAACTTCTTCCTGCAATTGTCTAATCTCATCCCATGTTTCTGGTACTGAGAAGTACATAAGTTGGCATCTGGTTTCACCTGTTTCAATTTTTCTGTTTATGGCTACTGCATTTTTATCACAGTATTTCGCCACTTGGTCAGCATAATTATTGCCAGCAGTTACATAGTCATTTCCTGACTGATGTGCAGTGCATTTTACAACTGCTATCTCTTTTTGGCAATTGTAATGCTTCCAATAAATCTTTCACATTTTTGCTGTTTCTGATAGGAGATCCTGAGGAAGTCAGAAATCCCCTTTGCATCCAAAGCGGGCCAAAGTCATGCACAATCCTGAACCCATATTGGCTGTCCGTAAATATGGTTACTCTCCAATTTTTCCCCTTTTTACATGCCATTGTTAAGGCAACCAATTCAGCTACTTGTGCAGACTTGACCCCAGGTAAACAGGATGCTTCAATTACCCCAGAAATTTTACAAACAGCATATGCAGCACTTAGACCTCCTTCTTGTGTCCTAAGGCAGGAACCGTCTACTAATAACTCATGATCAGCCTCTTTCAAAGGTGTCTCTCTTATGTCTGGGCGGGGCTTTGTGCATAACTCAGTCACGTCCAAGCAATCATGATCACTTTCATCTTTCACTTCCTCATCGCAGGGGTCTGGCAATAGAGTGGCTGGGTTCAGAATCGTACATCTTATTATAGTCACGTTCTCAGCTCCCAAAATCACTCTTTCGTACTTTGTCAAACAACTAGGGGTGAGGTGCTGTGTTCTTGTCAAAAGAATCTCAACCGAGTGTGGAACAAAGACCTTTACCTGATGTCCCATCACTATCGACTCACTTTGCTCCAGACTCATACAAGTAGCAGCTACTGCTTTTATGCAGCCAGGCAATGCTGAAGCCACTGGGTCCAATGTGGCTGAAAAATATGCCACTGGACGTCGACTCAATCCATGTCTCTGTGTTAAGACAGAAAGTGCACAATTTTCTCTTTCACAACAGAACAAAGCAAAGTGTTTTGAATAATCAGGCATGCCCAAAGCAGGAGCCTCACACAAACAATTTCTTAATCTCACAAATGCCTCTAGGCAGTCATCATTCCAATCAATTGGATCTTTTGCTCGCTTCCGGATCATCTGTATTAATGGTTATGCTAACATAGAAAAAACATTAATCCATTGCCTACAATATCCAACCACTCCCAAAAACATTCTCATTTCTCTCTGAGTCTGTGGCAATTGCATTTCTTGGATTATTTTTATTCTTTCTGGTGTCACTTTTCTAACTCCTCTTTCGATTTTATGCCCTAAATATCTTACTTCTTGTCGACAGAACTGTAACTTTTCTGGAGACACCTTGTGTCCTCCTTCAGCCAAATGGTTCAGTAATGCAATTGTATCTGTGACACAATCTTCTCGTGTTTTTGATGCCACCAATCGGTCATCAATGTACTGAACCAGAACAGAATTTCCAGGCATGATCAACAATTCCAACCACTTTTTCAAAATCTGATTAAAAATTGAAGGACTCTCTGTGTACCCTTGAGGAACACGACACCATGCGTAAATACGATCTTCAAACTTAAACGTAAACAGATACTGGCTGTCTGGGTGCAAAGGTATAGAACAGAACGCTTGGCATAAATCAATTACTGTAAACCATCCTGCATTCCAGGGTATTTGATAAAGGATCACTGCTGGATTTGGCGCAATTGGACAACAGGGAACTACAATTTTATTTATTTTCCGTTGGTCTTGCACTATTCTGTACTTTCCGCTAGGCTTTTTCAGTCCCATTATTGGCGAATTACAGGGACTACCCATCACCTCTTTTAATATACCTTGTGTAACCATTCGTTCAATTTCTGGAACAATTCCTGCTTTTACTTCGGGACTCATTTTGTACTGTCGAGTATTTGGATACACTGCACCTTCTTTCACTGTCACTTTAACTGGGTCTATATTTGTCATTAGCCCAATGTCTTTTCCTGTAAAATCCCACACTTCTGGATTGACTGTTGTTCTTAACTCTTCTGGCAATTCATTCTCGGTTATCAATGAAAACATTTCATCTACCTCTGTTCCCTGTTTGGCCAGCATCATCTTATAAACAACGTCCTCATCAGGGGTTTGGAAAGCAACACCATCCGGTGTACAATAGATCGTGCAATTCATCTTGCACAAAAGATCTCTTCCCAACAGATTTACTGGACTGGAATCGCAAACTACAAATCGATGCATTTCTTTGAAGTTCCCAATATGCACCTCCATTGGTTTTGTGATTGGGGTTCTAATCTGTTGGTTAGATACGCCTACAACTTGGATTGTTTCTCCCGAGAGGGGTAGGTTTGGGATGTCTGCTGTTCTCACAGTAGACCTGGTAGCACCAGTACCCAATAGGAAAGTAATGTCTTTACCTTCTACTCTCCCATCAACGAATGGACCTGACTGATCTACCGGCAAGGATGCGCCAAACGCACTCCTCTTCCTCCCCCCTCAGGCACCGTCATTGTGCGGTATCTGAATGTTCTTCATCATTCTGTAAAAAATATTGTGCAATTGTTCTATTATTCTTACCGCTTTCTCCTTGAAATCCGGTGTTTGCACTGAAACTTTGATGGTTCACAAAATTTGGCATAGGAGCTGGTGGCACCTGATATTGTGGAGTAACTACCTGCTGCTGCTGATTCAAAAGTACTTCATTCTGCATCTGTGGGATTAAATTTTGATTTGGCCCATTATTATTATTATTATTCTGAGTACTCTTACACTCGTTCTTCCAATGTCCAAGCTTTCCGCACGCATGACAAGGAAACTTCTTTTTCGCTTCTTCTCTGTCCATTCGTCCCTTATATTTATTACCATTCGCTCCTTGATTATTCTGACTCTGTTCTTTCACTTGATTATTATTTTGGTCATTTACTTTCTCTTCTTGCTGCTCTGCCAATTTAACTTGTGTCCACATCATTTTCTCTTTTAGCTTCCTACGCCTGGCCTCAATGTCATCTCCACAATATTTCGCGTACTTTAGAATCTCATCCACTGTCTTGCTTTGCCAACACAACATGTGCTGCTGTATCATCTGACTGATTTCTGGTTTCAAGCCATATACAAACCGATACACAAAATGTCCCATATCTTTGTCACCAATATTCTCAAAACCATGATACTGCTTAAACACCTGCAATAACCATTCATAGTACGCATGTACAGATTCATTTGGTTCCTGTATTGTTCTATCTATTTTTACCCAATCTGTTTCTTTAGGAGGGATTTTCCCTTTCAAATACGTAATCACTTGGTGATACTTTTTCATCACCTCTTCTGAAGGTGCTCCTGTTTTTGCATCTCTAGGATACTCCTCATTAGGCCAATCAATTGTGATCTTACATTCTGTCCATAAATCAGCAGGTACCACTATATCAAATAGACCATCCAAATCTTTCATTAACACCTGTGAAACCTTCACAAACCTTTCTACCTGTTTGTACCACTCAACTGGTTTTTCTCTCAACTTTGGAAAATCATTTGTGAATGACAAAATATCTTGTCTACTCCAAGGAACATGAACATATCCACCTCCTGGAACCTCTCATCGGACACAATTTTTCCACTCTCCCTCATTCTCTTACTGGAAATGCAGCTGTTGCTTCTCTCGCTTGCACTTCCTCTTTCTTTCTTATCCATCTAATTCTCCATTTATCAATGTCTCCCCACTTTCGCAAAATGTTCATTGATTCTTTTATCTGTAGCCTTTTTCCCGAAGCATTTACACTTTCTAAATCTTTCAGTAAAATCCACTCGATAGGGTTTTTGTTACAATTTTGATTTCCCTATGTATATTCCAATCTCTGAAGCAACTTCAGTCAATTTCTCATGAAATATTCTTGCTCTCCTAGTTATACTCTTACATAGAAACAATAATTCCTCTTCATTGTAAACGTTTAGGGCCCGATTCTGATGCGGGTTGGAAAAGCTTCCCGACCGAGGGCCTGATTCTGATGCGGTTAGGAAGGCCTCCTAACGGCATTTGCTCCTTCCAAATCGGATCGGGAACGTGTCTTCCCGACCGAGGGCCCAATTCTGATGCGGTTAGGAACAAATGTTCCCATTGAAGTCAATGGGAGTTCAACCAAATCGTATCTGGAAGCATCCGGATGCATCCTACTCCGCCGGTCGGACTTTCCCGATCCGAGTGGGTCGGAAACCATTTCCCAACCGATTCGGTCGGGAAGCTTTTCCAACCTGCATCAGAATCGGGCCCTTAGTCTTTCTGTACCCACACATCCTGTCATCATCTCTTCCAATTCCATTTTCAATCTGCTGATATCTAAAATCTTTGGTATTGAGTTCTGATTATCCCTTTCCTGAGCCCACCTTTCTATTTCTTCAGAGGTGACTACTGTTGCGCATGCAGTTCCAGTCGGAACCAAAGGTCTTCTTTCTCTCAAATTCATAGGCGTAACTCTTTGGAGTTTCCGTATGAGGTTCTACAATAGGGAGATCCATTAATGAAATAACTGACTCACTTTCACTAACCTGATCATCTGTGATTACTATCTCTTTTCTAGGACTACTTAATGGAATTGTCACAGGTTGTGGTTTCTGGCAAATCTTATTATCTCCATACAATGGGATTACCGGACCAATAGTCACTGGTACTGTCAAAGCTTCAGTATTGAAATTTAATTGACTTATCTTTTGAACTAGTTCTTCTCTAGTTTTATTCAAAGCATCTCTTTCATTATCCTGTAACACTCAGTTGTATGATGTCTCATGTAAAATCTGTGGAGTTAATGGTATTCCCATTATTGGCGCACTTGGGACAACCTTACTAGCTGCTTCTTGATACGGCGGTGGATTTTTAATTAAAATATCCTCTAAAAACTCATCATCTGATTCACCATATCCTGCTGTGTTCAAATGTTTAGTTTTCTCCTTACACTTTCCTCCAGATTGTTCCTCAGCCATCAATACTGGATATAACCCTTCTGATACCATAGCTCTCCTCCACTGTTTCATCTGCCCTTCTCGTGACTCATGCAAATGTCTGGGAAAGAATCCTCTGTATCTTCCACCTCTGCATTTTTCTCTTTCATATGACGCAGTCTCCCATTCTTCCAAAGCCTCATATTGAGTTAACCTAGGTCTAGGTTCTAAATCATTCATTTTCAATCTTAAATTCTGAAGAATCCTCCCATTAAACGTACCATCCTTAGGAAATGCTAACACACCATCATCCTTCGTGTACTCTATCCAGTTTTCCAACCACACGCAGGTATGATATCCTCTCTCCATCATCATAAAAGATGCTGGTGTCTTCGATGGCGGAATAGGAATTCCCTCTCTAGTCAACACAGGCTTATCCTTTACAAAGAAATTCTTTATTTTCTTAAAAAATGACATCTTTCTTTTCTCTCTATACATTCTTGAGGATCGGTGTAGGAAATTATATTCCGCAAACCCTTGAAATTTTCTTCCTATACGTCTTGCACTTACGGTCAAATGAAAATCCCGCATACAATCTTCTCTTCACCAATTCTAGCGCGGCTTCTAACTGGCTATCCAATCAAATCAGGCTCACACCCGTACTCTGACCAATGCCAGCGCTGCCTTTTCCCGACGTCAGTTCTGCTCCTTACTACTGACCCCTCCTTTACAAAGCTCCTGTCACACACCCGCTGTGTCTACCAATCCCAGCGCGGCCCTCTGTGACGTCAGTCCAACTCCTGTGATTTCTCACCCCTCCTTTACAAAGCTCCTCCTGTCACACGCCCACTGTGTCTACCAATCCCAGCGCGGCTCTCCGTGACGTCAGTACCACTCCGGCAACTGACCCTCCCTTTACAAGGTAATACAAAACTTTATTTCTCGAAATTCTCTTTAAATTTTCTTTGTTAATAACGACGTAAAAACATTTGCTACTCTGTCTGTTCCACTAAATCAAAGGAACATTTTATTTCTTTTCACTGCGAGTAAAACCTTCCGCTTACTCTTCATATAAGCTCCAGAGAACCTGTTACTCCTCCGGTATCACCCGTTTGGGAAATTTGAGACCAAAGTTTCACCAGCGAACTCTTTTTGCTGTCAATCTAGCTTAGAAGAACCTACTACTCCTTCAGGGTTACCCTTACTAGGTGATATAACGCCTAAAGTTTCACTAGCGAACTGTTTGCTATCAATCACTCTTACTTTTACACAGAAAATAGTACCTACTTTAACACTGCTAGCCTTTCCTAGCTTCTCAGTGTTATTCCAACAGACGAGTAACCTCACTGCAGTGTGGTTTCTATCGCCACCCGCTATTCATTCCCCGGGAATTTTTCCAGACGACATAAAACAAGACGCTAACTCTTTTTGTTAAACATAAATCAAAAATCAATAACCTATACTTATCACCAACCTAGTCACTAAAAACCATAGCTCTGCTACCAGAAAACTGATCCAGCGGCGTACTAGCAACAGATACTCCACTACCATATACTCACCTGGGCCCATATAACTCTCTCGCACTAAACACCAAGTAGACCGCTGGAACTTTTTAGTTTTATAATTTTCATACCTCAAAATCTAGTTATTTCTTCTCTAACTAAACCTTTCACTAATCAAATAGTTCTTTCCTCTGGTCAATGGACCATTAGGTGGAACTAGTTGATGGTGATAATTAACATAATTTGATTAAACATTTCTTGATTAAAATAATCACAGACTCAGTAAAATTTTAAAATCTTTATCTAAATTAGTTGGTTGTGAGCCATCTCAAAACGTTTCAGTACAAACACCCTCATTCGCAAGAGTGCCAATTCAATCAAAATTTCAATAGATATAATAATTCAGATCCACACAACAACTATACTCAGAAAGAAGAGGATAGAGAGAGAAGAGCATTTATCAGACAATGAATTTATAGTTACCAAGTATGGTGTGAAGACCAACCCCCTGGCCAAAGGGCTGGTCAGGAGACAGATCAGGAGACAAAGACTTCAGGACAGGAATCAGGACAGGATACTTAACCTCTCTAGATACCGACAACTGCGTCGCACCCCTCTCTAACACTCTCTTCCTCCTCGTGGTTCTTCCGCAATCTTCTTTCTAGCCCACCCAAATTAAGTAGATGGTTCTGCATTCGATTTCTTCATCAGCATTTCAGAGCATCATCACCACCCCCAGCACCAACAGCATCCCGAGCTCTGCAGTGCCTCAGCACACCCAGTTCTTTTCTAACTAACTAGAACTACCTCAATTATACCCTTCCATAAGCATGTACCACCCATTAATGTTTCAAATGTATAAAATACTAACTTCTGATTGGACAGGCGAGGGGGGGGGGGTGATCATCACACCATGCTTATGTTTCACTTATTTCTTTAAACCATCGTCTTCAAAACTCCTCCCCTCAAAACTTTATTCCGCCCTTCCTTTCCCATACATCTTTAAACTTTATTAATACAAATGTAGCGATCTTTTGAATAAAGTTCCTTCATATGAACTCTTCACCCTCATGTTCCCAGGGCACATCTTCGCCGACCTTGGACGCGTGACAAGTCCTTAGTCAACTTTTCGTAGTTCCTCGCCAGGGCGCATGCGTTGCGCAATGTCAGTCTGCTCGACTCAGACAAGTTTGACAGGCCCAAATACACACTAATAATAAAGTCAAAAGGAAAAATGTTATTCTCAAAAATAAATGATTTCACTTTATACCACCAACCTCTACTCTAGCCCATACCATTTATTATTTCTCTTTCTGCATTTGCGTTAGTATAGAACTTATTTTCTAATTTCAGCAAGCAGGTGCCATGCATGTGAGTTTTCAAGCGGCCATTTTATAGTTCTTTGCGCAAGCGCCAGAATTTCCCTCCAAG
This sequence comes from Calotriton arnoldi, assembly GCA_963921515.1. Taxonomy (NCBI): domain Eukaryota; kingdom Metazoa; phylum Chordata; class Amphibia; order Caudata; family Salamandridae; genus Calotriton; species Calotriton arnoldi. Next base: position 1,412,336 of record CAWUFW010004544.1, on the reverse strand, counting down.
CTTTAGTACGTCATACTACGTAGATGCAGTAGACGCATGCGCAGTAATGTGTTAGAATGCATCCTAGTCCTTCATTCATGTTATTGCAGTTAGTAAACACATAGGCAAGCTTCATTTTCTCCCGCGTGTAAAAGAAATGCGTATTATTAATCACAAAACACGTTGTTAGTAATTCGTTAGTGAGTTAAAACGAGAGGATTGCTTCCGAGCAAGTCTCATGTACGAGTCCTTGCTCCATCAGGGAGAAAGGTGGTATCTTCGCTCTGTCCTTTTTGGAAGGTGGATTTGTTGGATCAGAGTTGTGATGTTGTGAGTGGATGTGAAAAAGCTAAACATTTGAGTGACAAAAGCAGTATGTTGCTTTGCTAAAGAGAAATTATGTTCATGGACAGGGTTCCTAAGAAGTCGAAGATCGGGGTTGAGGACATGGTTCGTGTCAAAGACCCTGTGTTGCAAAGAAAAGGATTTTCGAAATTTCGGGATCCAGTTTGGGTTACTGAGTTGAGAGGTAATGCAGTGCGTGTGTCAAATGGACAATGGTGGAATTTGTCTAGCATTGCCAAGGTGGAAAGAAATGTTGCTAATGAAAACAAGGAATGTGAGGGAAAGGATAAAGAAGATTTTCGGGATGGTGTCCAAAATTCATCAGACAAGAAGTATGGAAAAGTGTTAAGAAATTCTGATAGTTTACTGTTGAGAAAGAGTGGTAGAACTATTCGACTGCCAAAAAGATACACAGAATAGTTCCATGTGCTAAATCTATATCTTCTTTTATATTTACACTTTAAATTCTGTTTGTTTTTTATAGCTTTGTCTTCATATTGTTTTTAGTGTGTATTTAGTATGTTTTCTTTAAAAAAAAAAAAAAAATAGGAAGAGGGATGTGTGGCATTCTGATTAAGTATTTTATCCATATTTACTCTTGTTGTTGTTATGCTTTAAGAGATGTCATTGGCTTTCATTGTGTTCTATTCTGGAATGTGTTTGGTGTTCTATTGAAGAGCCGTGTATAACGTCAGATGCCTGGGCCCTTTGTACTGACAGCACATCAACGTGAAATATAGCTTCAATAAATCTTTATTGTAAATCTACATTGAGAATGGTTCCCTGCCTCACACTACAGGTAAATAATAGCAATGCACCTCCACGCTTACCTATTGAATCAAATCTGCTACTCGCATAGCCGATTGGGAGTGCAGCGGCGAAATCTGGATAAGAGGCTTGGTCGGCCTAAGCTTCTGTTAAAAGTTCTATATAAAGGGTGCAAGTCTCTAAAAATTCTAAAAACTCATATTCATGTTTAATTAAGGAGCGAGAGTTGATCAAAAATCAACAAAATGAATTCGTTTGAGCAACAGAGCTGGGTTGTGATTTAATAATAGGCAACATTTTCTCAACCCTGCAAATAAAATTGCAGTCACTCCACCGGAAACACTCTTCATTTCTAAAATTAAAAGAGATACAACCAGTTCTCTACCAACGTGATTAACTCCCAACAGCGTTTCCCTTGAGTACCTTATTGGGGAGAAACTGGCAGGGATCCTGAGTCCGAGCACGGACGGGCGCTGAAAGGGCATGCTTTGGGGCGCCTACAGCGCACCATACGCGCAGTCGTGCTGACATGTGATTTAAATAGTCTCCTACTTGAGGAAGACTAATGCGTTGGCTTCCAAAATGGCACCTGCTCGCTCGAACAATCGAGCCTGAAAAAGGACCCCCATATTGTAAAGTGACAGCGTGCAGAGTAACAAATCGAATTTACACAGTTAAAAAAACACTAAAATTGTAGAACATCCCCTTCTTAGTGCAAAATGTACCAGGTGAGAAAAGGAGCGTAGAAATTCCACATAGTCGCGCTGACATGTGATTTGATTAGTCTCCTACTTGGGGAAGACTAATGCGCCAACTTCCAAAATGGTGCCTTGTCGCTCTAACAGGCGAGTCTGAAAAAGATCCCCCAAATTGTAAACTGACGGCGTCACGTGCAGAGTAACAAATTGAATGTACACAGTTAAACAATAAATTCTAGAACATCCCCTTCTTATTGGAAAATCTGTCAGGTGAGAATCCGCAATCGGTGCTGCACTGCATATGCATGCCATGTTAATACATATGGGTATGTGGAGAGATCTGGCCATCCTCCCAACAGCTATTTAACTGTTATCTTGTGGTGGTTCATTCACCACATAGTGTTGCAAGCATCCCTTACCTCCCCTGTAAACCCAGCAGGTTTTATTGTGTCCATGAGTGCCATATCCGAAGGAGGACTGGGGGAAAAGCATGCTAAAAGTTAGCTTTAGCCTCAAGCGGGTCGCCTTGGTCCTCTCAAATTTACGTGCCAAGATGCACCCCACTCATTCCCTTCTGACCTCTGAGGATTACTCCTACGCCCATGGTCTGCTTCTTGGCCATCAACTGAAGACTCCTCAAGCGAAAGTTCCAAAATCATCGCTAAGATACTTTTGACGTCTAATGGTGCTTATTCTGAAAATCAAAAGCAATCCCAAATGTGTACAGCCACCTGTATTGTATATTATCGTGCCAAAGTTTCTCCGGGATAGTCTGAAATTGTTGCCAGTGTGCCAATGTTGCGGGAGCTATGTCCTGAAAGAGTGTGCATTCAAAATTATTATGCTTTATCACTACTTGCTTTTGCACCACCGCCAACACTGTTTCTTTCTTGGAAATCATGACATTTTACCAGGATATCGCTTGGCCTTCGAGAGTCCCCTGGCACATGCCAGACAGCTTTTAGGGCTCTGTCCAACCTCAGCTCATTATGTTCACCTGGCTCTAGAGACTCAAAATGACCCTTCACAAACTGCTGGAAGTCTGTCCCCTCCGAGCTTTCCTGTAGAGCCCTGATTCTAATATTTTTACGTAGAGCCCTGATTCTAATATTTTTACGTTGAGGAAGATTCTCCAAATCCCAAATTTTGAGTGTTGCAATGCCTGTGAGAACTTGGAGCCATGGAAACATCCCGTCAGCTCCTTTTTTATCTTCTAATCTTTGAATTTTAGCTTCTGCCTCCAGGACTGTTGAATGGCCTGAGTCGACATCCATGTGCAAAGTCCCAATTTTTTGTTAAGATCTGTAAAGAGGATTTGTAGCTCCCTGGCTAGGTATGATTTTATTTCATCCTGGAGTTCAGATTCAAATAGCTGAAGCGTGTGGCTGAGGTCTGACTTTATAAGTAACATGGTTCCTTCTCTAGGTTGACCCCATTTACTCAGAAGGTCCTTGAAATTAGGCTGATCCTTGTGTACAGGCTTCAAACACATTTTTGAACTTCTTATGGTGGGTTATATCTGTTGATACTCGGCAAGCCAGGTTATGGAGAAAATTATATCCTGACTTCGCTATGCGGAATCAGCAGATCACTGGCGAAAGAAAGCCCAACAGCAGCCTCAATATGGGCCAGAGCACATCGGGCCCTCATCCATGAATTCGTTTTCACATAAGTAGCACCCTACCTCCATCTTCCAATGCAAGTATACTTAGGGGTTCGTGTTCATGTGTTATGTCTGCGCAGAGAGTTCACCATCTCCCTCAATCGAGTCAGGTGTCGCTGCCAATGGCCTTCAAAATCTCCGCACCCTATATCTGCATTTGTACGTGAGCACTCAGAAGCAGTGATCCTCTCCATACCGGCCCAGAATGAACATCATCCACTCAAGCACTTAATGTATGCTACTCCCTGTGAAGAAAAGCTGGCCCATTGTACTCCACTCTGTAAATGGAGCCTCAACAAGGTACTGGCGCTTTAGCCAACAGTTGCCAGTGAGTGAAATAGATAATGATGTTGGACATATTGCCAGAGGAATCCCTCCGTAATCGCTCAGGATCCCATGTGCCTCTAATCTAGGCCACAAATGCAGGTATTATGATATGCCTCATACCGCTCAACTCTTCCCACTGCACGGCGGAAGAGACCCACAATGCGCTTGAAAGCCTCTTCGCCCCTCACTGCTGTAGTCAGGGGTCCCCAGCTCTGTAGGGCCTCAGCTACCACTGTGGACCCAGGCCTCTCTGATTGTGGTCATTGCTCAGACTAAAGGTGGCATCTTCTTCCTGCGACTTGTGGGTGAGATACGGGCAGTGTAAGCAACTTCACCTGGCCAACAGGACTCACCAATACCTCAAGAAGCGCACCAGGGCATCAGCTACTTTAGTTTTAGCCCACTTTTTCTAGCATTTTACGCACTGTTTTGAGCTGATTTTGAATAGTGGGTAGGCACTCTCCAGAGGAGCTTCAGCAGATCACAGCCATCTCTGTCTGCGTCCTGACCCATGATCACCAAAGCTATTTTAAATCATCTTGAGTCACGGATCAGTGAATATCAACTACTACCAATTGAGCAATTTAGTGGTGTTTGACCGGTCAGCCTTAGGGAGGTCTTCCCCCAACCTTTTTTCCTTCACCTGGCCTATTTGCTGATCTTGTTTTTTGCTGGCCTTAGGACTTTGCTCATCAGTGCTAAAGTGCTTGTGCTGTCTTCTTAAAACATGGTGGAATTGGCTTATACCCAATTGACACTTTAATGTACTTGTAAGTCCCTAGTAGAATGGTACCACATGTACCCAGGGCCTGCAAATTAAATGCTACTGGGTGGCCTGCAGCACTGATTGTGCCACCTGCTTAAGTAGCAATTCTAAACATGCCTCGGGTCTCCCATTGCAGCCATTGTGCAGGTTTCAAAGCACCATTTCGACCTGGCGAAATAAACCTTTTGCCAGGCCCAAACCTCCCATTTTAATACATATGTCACCCCTAAGGTAGGCCCTAAGCAGCACATAGGGCAGGGTTCAAGGTAGTTAAGAAGTAGGACATGTACTTTTATGTTTTACATGTCTTGGTAGTGAAAAACTCTTAAATTCGTTTTTCATTACTGCAAGGCCTACCTCTCCAATGTAATTACATTGGGGTTACCTGATTATATGTAATAAGCTGTGCCTTCCAATTGGGAGCAGGTAAACTGGTCGAGTTTGGTGTCTAAAGAACTGTCAATAAAAGCCCTCTGTAATGGTGAAGTCGATTTTTTAATCACAATTCTGAAAATGCCACTTTTAGAAATATGGTATTTTCTTGTCCCAACTATTTGGTGTCTGCTGCCTGTATCCTGGGTCACATGAGTATATGTAGTTGTCTCATTGTGTGGGAGCAATCCACAATGACCAACTGCCAAAGAAAAGCTAGGTGTTTGGCAAGATAAGCCACTCTGAGTTAACGAGGGGGAGGAGCTGTCACCTACCCCACTTACACATCGAAAACATCCTGCCTAAGCACTCTCACAAAGTGGTTTGACACTAGTCTATTGTGACCCCAGACAATATGGGGCCAGGCAGGAGATTTTAATCACCTCTGGGGGCTGGAAACCTCTGGAAGCGTCTCTCACTTCAAAGTGGGCACCAGAAACAAATATTGAATCTCAGACACCAAATCCTCAGTACACTTCTGAACCTCTGGACTCTGCCAGGAACGACGACTGCTGTGCTGCTGAAAGGACTGCCACTCTGCTGGACTTCTGCTCTGAAGGACTGCTGCCCTGCCGCCCTCATTCCTGGGTGAGAAGGACTGGACCTGCATCTCTAAACCCAGGACCCCAGAGTGGCTCCCAAGGGCTAGTTTGCTGGCCTCCTGATCAGAAGCCTCAGGGACATAACACGCTTCCAACAACCTTGAACCTATCACGTGGACTCGGCCATCTGTGAGTCCTACCCTGCTAAGTGGTGCTACCCCAGTCCTAGACCCCTGGAAGTGGGCCTGAAGGTGCTCTGCCAGCCCCTCTGTGGACCCAGCAGAACCAACGCATCTCCTCTGCTGTGCAGCATTACCCGGATCAGAACTGACACATCACCTCTGTTGCATGGACTTTCCTGGCGTAAGGACTTCGCATCGGTCTTGCAACCCACAGGCTCATCGGAACCGCCACTGCGGGATGCATCCCTGATGCAGGCCCTCGCATCGCAAGTCTGTTGTCGACAGCAGCCTCAACGACAATGTAGGACTCAACGTCACAAGCCCCGCAGCTCCTTCAGAACCAGCCGGTGCGCAACACATCCTAGACCCAGGACTTTGCATCGCAAGTCCCTCTTTGACCATCTCCTTGACAACGACGCAGGACCTCGCAGCTCCTCAGAGCTGACACTGCGCGATGTATCTTGGATCAGGACCTCGCATCGCCTTAGCTGCGTGATGCATCCTCAGTGTAGGACTCCGAATTTCTTCGTGACCAGTATTTAATATACTCTTTTTGAGAAGGCCTAGTTGGGCCCTGTAGTTGGCCCATGCTCCATCACAGTCACATCACAGTCAGCTTATCTCTAGACAATCAAAGGCCTTCTCCAGATCTAGTACAAGGCATCCCGCTCTAGGCCACGCCTGTGCACTGTCCGACGCCACCCTAAAGAACCGTCACAAATTCAGCGATGTGCTACGTTTGGGCACGAAACCATTTTGGTCACTATGAACCAGTTCGGGGACCACGGGTGCCAGTCGCTCCGCCAGCATTTTAGCGTAGATTTTACAGTCTACGTTGAGGAGCGCCAGGGGCCTATATGATCCTAGGTTTTTGGGGTCCCTATCTGGCTTGAGCAGTGACACCAGATATGCCTCCCGCATCGAAGGAGGAAACGTGCGTTCCTCCAGAGCTGTAGTGTAAAGGGCGTGGAGGTGCGGCACCAGTATCTCCTGGTAGGCCTTGTAATATTCACCCGGGAGACCATCTGGCCCCGGTGTTTTCCCAGATGCCATGGAACCAATCTCTTCTCCAAGTTCCTCCACGGTGAGGGGACCGTTAAGAGTCTCTTGGTGTGTTTCTGATGCTTTGGGCAGCGGAACAGAGTCCAGGAATCTCTCCAGGTCAGGACCATGGCAGCTTCCCCTCGACTGATACAATTGCGCATAATGATCCGACATCGTCCTATGGATCTCACGTTGCGTGTACACCAGAGTCCCTTCCGAATTGCGGATGGCTCCGATGGGGATGTGGCTGCTCTCCTGCTTCAAGAGCCAGGCCAGCAGGCGGCCTGCTCTGTCTGCTGTGGCATGCGTGCGGGCTGTGTGAGCCGTTTAGTTGTGGCACCTCAGTTGTTCCATAAGTTCCGCATGCTGTGCCGTAGTCTTTCCAGCTGGCTCGAGTGTCTGCCTCCGCCTTCTCCCTCCCGCTCATATAGAAGCAACTGTGATTCTAGGCGAGTAAGTGATATTGCTATCTGCCTGCGCATGCTCCACGTGACCCCTAGGCAATGGCCCCTAATCGCTATTTTGTGAGCCTCCCATTCCACCAGTGTAGTGCTTGCTGTCCCTTCGTTGAGCTCGAAGTACTCCAAGACAGCCGCCTCCAGCGAGGCGCGGAAGTCAGGGTCCTCCATCGCAGACGGCTGGAGGCGCCATGTGGGTACCGGTGGACGATCGGCTTCCCAACTAAGCTGAAGTCGCATTGGATTGTGGTCAGAGTGCGTCCGCCCCAGGTACTCCGATATCTCAACTAGCGGGATTAGGGACTGAGAGCCCACCACCCTGTCCAATCGTACATGTAGATCATGTGGTGCAGAATAATAGGAATAGAGACGCTCATTAGGGTGGAGGAAACGCCATAAGTCCAGGAGGGCCCAGTGCGAGAGCCAATCCCGGAGTGCCTGCGCATTTGACTCAGCCGATGTCCTCCGGAGGGGTGGGAAGGATCTATCTAAGTGTGTATTGAGCACCGAATTGAAGTCCCCCCCCAGTAACCAGGGGATCCCAGCGTAAGGGGTCAGCATTGTGGATAGTTGCGCCAGGAACAAGGGCTGATCGACGTTCGGGGCATATATTGAACCCAGTACCACTGATTGGCCGTTAAGCGTCCCCCGTACTATGGTGTATCTGCCTTCGGGGTCTACCACCGCGTCTTCACAGGTGAACGGGGTGCCCGCCCTTACCCAGATTAAGGTGCCCCTCGCATGTGCCGAGTATATCGTGCCATACACCCGTCCCCTCCAGCGCCTACGTAGTCTGTCCAGTTACGGCTGTGTCATGTGTGTCTCTTGTAATAGGGCAATGCCAACCGAGTGTCTCTGGAGATAGGCAAATATGGAATAGCGTCGCGCGGGAGTGTGCATCCCGCGGATGTTCCATGTGATTATGTTAACACGTGCCATTTCTGGTGGGTGTAATCACTAAGGGTGTCAAGGCTAGGACGTGTCTCAGGGCGCCGGGGTCGTGGGCAGGTGTAAATGTATCGGTCTGCTGCAACTAAACCATTATGAACTAGGAACAACATAACATCTGGGGCGAACATTTCGGATTGTCCGTCCAAACCTCAATAACAGCTGGATAGTACAAGCTAGGTCAGTGTGTTGCCTGATGGGGTGCGTGTACAGGTACTGCTTTGCTACAGCCATCCCCCCTTTTCCCCCCCTGTGTCTGTGGTGTGCCATCGGATTAATTTCTAATATTAAGGTGTGAGGCCACCAGCTTTCGGGTCTGATTGTTGTCCCAGGGGTATGTTCTTCCTTGGATAACGGGCGTAATGCGGCCAGTTATGGGCTCAGTGTCCTCTCCGCGTGAGGTGCGTTCGGTAATTGGCGGAACCGACCCACCCTCCCCCAGAGTGTCGTATAAGTGTTAACATTCGATATACTACTTGCATGAGCTGTCTGCGACATAGTCCATCTCGTCAATGCTTCATCCTATGATCCCATTGGCAGTCTGTGGGGTTACCTCCGGCAGGCAGAGGTCTTTGGAAATCGCAGTTGATGGTGACGAGGAGCCGCTAATCACCAGCATGTTCCGTGTGTAGGAGTCCCGTCGTTCTGTAGGATGAGGGGTGCCAATGGTTACAACTGCTTCCAGAGCCTCCTGCCTCTCCTGCCTCATCGTTTCCGGACTAGGGGCTGTCATCCCTGGTTTCGTGTTCTTCATTGTCCCTCGCCGTCCACGTCGTCTGTATCTCTTGCCTGTTGGTGCGTCACCGTCTGGGTCTGAGGGTCTTGTGCCTGTCCATAGCCCGGACTCTTCCAACCAGTCCCATGCCTCCGCAGGGGAGTCAAAGAAGCGGGTCCCGTCCTTCACCACCACTCGCAACCGGGCCGGGAACAGCAGCGAGTATGGTATCTCCAGCGCTCTGAGTTGGCGTTTCACCGCTGCATAGTTGTTTCTGCGATGCTGTACAAGGGCAGTGTAATCCGGGAATAGCATGACAGGGCTACCGCCCACCTTGAGGCTGCCCATCTTACGTGTTTCACGTAGCACCGCATCCCTGTCCCTGTAGTTTAGCAGTTTAAAAAGGAATGGCCGTGGCTTGGCTCCTGGTTGGGGTTTCCGTGCCGGCACACGGTGGGCTCTTTCCACCACAAACTGCGCGGACAGTGTTCCCTGGGGGAGGAGGTCGCGCAGCCAACGCTCCGTGTATTGTTCAGGGTTCTTCCCTCTGGCAAGCCCACCACTCGAATGTTGTTGCGGCGGGAACGTCCCTCCGCATCTTCTGCTCTATCCTCCAGGGCATGAATACGGTCCATCATATCCTGGAGCGCAGCCGCGTGACTGTGAGTGACCGGCTGGAGATCCTTAAGCACCTGGCCCTGCGCGGTGACTTTTTCGGCCAGCTTCCGGTGGTCCGCGTGCAGCAGCGTGAAGTCCGAGGTGACCTTGTCTATCCGGGTTTCCAGAGATGTTCTAGTCTGTTCCAGGGCAGTACCAATTTTCTCCACCGCAGCGAGACGGAGTCCATTTTGGCTGCTAGAGCCGTGGTCGTTGGCTCCATCTCCCCCTCGGTTCCGACGCGTGTGCGATCCAAGCCGCCCGTTCGTAGGGGCCCCTGTTGCAGCTTGGCTCGCATCCGGCCCATCACAAGTTGCTGCGCTGTGGGCATTCGCTTCCAGTCGCTCGAGTAATAGTGTTACACCAGCAGTGATGTCACTTCAGAAACCCCGGTCGGGTGTCCTGTCCCTCCACCTACGTCGGCCACCCAATAGCACGACCAGGCTCAATTGTACCAGGTCCGGCCCGTGGGTCCCGGGTGCCATCTCTTCTGCAGCTGTTTGCCACTAGGGTAGGGCTCCCGGATCTCCCATGGGAGGGCCGTCTGTAGCGATCCTGAAGGAGGAGGCGTCCAGCTGTGTCAAGGCGGGCAGTGGCAGAGGATTTCGCAGCCACGGGGTGAGGAGGCTACTTTAGCTGGTACCACAGGCGGCCTCCCGCGCCAGTGCCGTCCCCACAGGTCACGGCGTCGTGCACATCTGAGGATGAGGGCCCGCAGCTCCTGCTCACGCCGCATGTCCCCTTTCGCTCACCACCTCAGTGCTCCACTACCATGCTGATGTGCAGCTGCCATTAAGGACATACAGCACCTAGGCTATCAAAGGCCGCCAGATGTGAATCGTAGCCCACACGTCTACTCCTTGTCTGTGTAGGGGCAGGCTGCCCCAGTCGTCTATCTCACCAGTGTGGTGCCCTCTTGTCTGCACGGCCTCATTCTAGGGGTGGTGGGTGTCTTCGCCTGTTTCACCAGGCCAAACTCCTAGAGGCCGTCTAGTGCTCCCGTATTGTGTCTCCACTTGTCAGCACCAGTGCGGCTGCGCTCCCACCGTTCTGTCCCTCGCTGCAGCCTTGTAAGGTTACCCGCACTCACCGAGGTGTTCCAGCCGGCTCTCACAGGTCCGCCCGGTGTCTCCAATGCGGCTCAGGCGCTCCGCGTCGAGGTCCAGGCCGTCCCCCAGCAGCCGCCCACGGCCCCCTGCAACACTTCCATGGCAGAAGCTTTACTGGTCTGGAGCTCCCAGGGTACATACCCGATGATGCCTCCGCAGTAATCGATCCGTCCGGCACCGCTGTGTCACTTTTCGTCCGGGGCCCCCCTGTGGAGAGGCTGCCAATGCTCCGGTACAGGCACTTTCCTGCCCTGTTAGGGCCGCCGCGGGAACGCAGGCGGTCGCCTACTGCCTCCTATCTTCCGCGTGTGATCTCGACCCCGTACGTGTCAGACCCCGGGGGGGCAAAGCAGCTCGATCTTGGGGCCGTATGGGAGCTGCTTCCATGTCCCATCGGCCGGACTCCCGTATATCTAGCCGGGAGGGTCGGGGTCCGCCCCCGCAGAGATCGGCCGAATGCGGGCCGTCCGCTGCCGCTACGAGGCGTCCGTGCGCGACTCCGCGCGTAGCGAGCTCCCGCTTCCCCCTCCTCGGCGGCAGCGGTCCTGGGGGCAAGGCAGCACAATGTCGGGCACTCCAGTCACCGCGCTATCTCCACCGCCTCCCTCGTTACCAGCGAGGATAATGCTCCTCCGGGGAAGTCGCCAGTCAAGCGCAGGCAGCCATTTTCCTCCCTCGCAGTGGACTGTCCGCGCGTGGTTTCGCTGTTGCCAGGGCCGCACCGTCTGCACCTCCACAGCCGCCGCCGCAGGGGTTGAATCGGCACCCGCTCCGGCTCTCCAGGCGCAGCTGATCTTTAGCTGCCTGGTCCCACCTGTTGTCGCCCTGGATGGCACACCTTCAGGATATTTTGGCGGATTAATGGGGGATATCGGGTCGGGCACTAAGAACTCCCGTCCGCCATGATGGCGGCTAGCCACGCCCCCTACGTAGGGCCCCCTCATGGGCAATACAGTCCGCTATGACCAACTGATTCAAAGTAGTGGTAGTGCTCAACCAGATCCTCAGCTAATGTATCAATGGCGCAGCAGCGAATATAGTCAGAGATGTACCCCAGACCAATCTCTTCATGCAAAATAAAGGCAGGGGTGCTAGAGGGGACAGCAAGAAGGCCACGCATACATTTATTTTCAACCCTCTGAATGTCCCTCACATCCTTCTAGCCCCATACATCACACCCATATGTGGCCATAGGGATACATTTTTCTTTGTAAACCTTAAGTAGGGCACGTATTGGTTTGGACACCAACCTTTTAGCAAAATCCCACACGCCCCCAACTGCTCTTGCCAGTATGTTCTTTTTTAGTTGTCTTCGCGCAGCCCAGGTCCCATGATCATCAAACAACACCCCCAGGTAAGGAAAGGTGGACACTTTCGACAGTTCTCCCCCCCCTACAAAAAAACTTGCACTTAGCAGCCGTTTTGCTGCTCATTGTCATGGTATGAGGTTTTGAGAAATTGGTGGCTAATGCTCACCCCCATCCCTGAGCTGATGAACTCATTGATCGGTTGGGGCTGCCAGGTTCCTGAGTAATTTTTTACTTGATTTCAGGGTACTGGCAGATTGCACTAACTGAGGGGGCTAAAGAGAGGTCAGCATTTTCTACACTAGTTCCATTTCAAGGTAATTCCCTTTGGCTTGAAAAATTAGCCTGCCACCTTCCATAGGCTGGTAAACCAGGTTTTGACTGAAATGGAGGCCTTCAGCGATGCTTACCTGGATAACACAGCTGTCTTCACTAGCAGCTGGGAGTGCCTCCAGTTTCACCACCAGGAAGTGCTTCGGGCTCCGCCACAGACAAGCCTGACTGTCAAGGCCAGTAAGTGCCAGATAGGGCAGGGGGTCAGTGGTGTACTTGGAACAACTGGTGGGCGCAGATAAGGTGCAGCCCCTCCAGACTAGATAGAAACCATCATGGCCCGGGAGCCCCCAAAAACACAGACAGAAGTGAGGGCCTTCCTGGGCCTCACTGGTTACTATGGAGGTTTGTGAAGGGGTATGGCACCATTGTTGCCCCCTTGACTGAGCTGACTTAGAAGAAGCAGTCAGAGAAGGTGTTCTGGACAGAGGCATGTCAGAAAGCCTTTGACTCCCTCTAACATACCATGTGTACAGCCCCTGTACTCAAGGCCTCTGACTTTTCTAAAGAATTTACTGTGCAAACTGATGGCTCAGAGCACGGCATAGGGATAGTATTGTCACAGTTAAATGAGGAGGGCCTAAACCAGCCTGTAGCCTTCATTAGTTGGAGATTACTTCCCTGGTAACAGAGGTGGAGTACTATTGAGAGAGAAGCCTTTGCTGTGGTATGGGCACTAAAAAAGCTCAGCGAATACCTGTTTGGGACTCACTTACAGGCTTAGACAGACCACAGGCCCCTCAGATTGTTGATGCGGCTTAGGGGTGAGAATCCTGGATTGTTGAGGTGGTCCATGGTGGGCGCTGCCACCACTACTCGGTGTGCTAAACCCACGACAGGGAATGCAGTTCACTATCTGTCAATGAGCGCACGCTTGATGCGCCGCTCTAGGTTAAAGGACAGGTCGAGGACCATACTCATGTCAAGAAACAGGCCTCTGCCTCTGGCCTCACGCTAGATAAGCTTGATGTCGGGGACAAAATAAAAAAATACCAGATGCATGTAGTCAGGCACTCATGGCAGAGGAGCATGACTGTACACTATGCAAGGGAGATTTCCGCCCCCATGCTGTTAAAATGCAGCAGTGGTGAGAAAGCTTTTATTTGGGGATATGCCAAAGCTGTGACTTGCATACAAATGGCGATGGTAAAGTTCTTTTCATAATTAAACCTTAGAAACATTACTCACTTAGCTTGTATTACAGGGCTGACTGCACAGAAAATAAATTGATGTCTGTAACTCAGTTGAGTTTTTGTAAATCACAGAACATGGATTTCGGATAGGACCTTTTTAAAATTAAAACTGCAAATATTACTCTTCTTATATTTTTGAAAAAGAGTTCTGATGGAAACTTCTACCAGCATCCTCACCTTCTGAACACTCCCAAACGCAGACTGGATCCAGAAATGGTTCATAGCCATACCGATAAGGGTGCCTGCTCCACGTTGGCGCCAGAGTCAGTTTCATGGTGAGGTCAGTGATGCAATTAAGCGACCCACAGGCTATGTGACGTCTGTTCCCTTTTTTTTCCCTCCTTTGACGTGGATCCAGAACTCGCTCTATGGCGTTCTCTCTTAATGTTTTTACTTCAGAAAATTTATGGTGCAGTGCTAAGCCTGTAGTTCCCTAAATGTTCAGGTTTTAAACCTTGTGATGAACATGTGTATATTACAGAGCCTCATCGTGCCTTGGCTCTGGCCACGGTATAAAAACCTGCGATTCCTGCAGAGCATGCGTACCAAGGCACTGAAAGAGCAGAAAGCCAAGCTCTTCATGGCCAGGACCTTGAAGACCGCTGATGCTACAAATTACACCCTTGCTTGAGATCACCAGAGTTTACCTAATCGAGGCCAAGAAAAGAAGCAAAAGAAGAAGAGACATGGGGTATCTTCAAAGCATCACTCCAAAGGTAAGTCACCGAGAGGATCCATCACTCCTAACGCTTTGTCTTGAGAGCCAAATTTGGTTGAAGATCCAATCCCAGTAGACGCAGTGTCTGTGGCTTTTATTGAAAGTGTGCTTTTTGTGATTTGGTGTAAATCCGTTTCGTAGTTTTAGAGAAATTAAGGTTAAAATTATTTGTGTATTTCACTCTGTGGAGGATCTGGGGATCTGACAGATCTAAAGATAAGATCTGATTGGCTGCCACCACATCAACAAAGATGTGGTGGCAGCCGTTTTAGGACTCAGGAACTCAGTCCCCTGACTGAGAACGAAGCACAAGCTCCTGTGCTTTTTAAAAATAAGCCCCCTGGGGTGGACCTGGGGCTTTGCTGCAATATTGTTTTGGGGAGAGAGTTGTGCGGATCCTCTCCCCGAGTCATCTCAAGGCCTCCAGCCGAACTCTCACGAGAGATATTAGCAAATCAAGGAACAACGTAGAAACGTGTGCTAGCATCTCTTGCGAGACACCCACAAGCATCTCGCGGGAGAAAAAAGAAAATTCGGAATGCTTCAGTCCAATATGAAATAGTGGTTTCAGCTTAGATTTGAGGATAGAGTTTTTTTAAAAGAGAGAGCTTATGATGATTACTGAAGTGCTTTTTTGTAATTGATTGCTTATTAACTTAGATCCCGAGTGTGTCTCGCGAGAGACACGCAAGCTATTACCGCCAATGACAGGCCCACGTGGGATCTCCAATCAGGCTGTACTTCTTGTTCCCACTCCCACAGGACACTTGCCGGGATCAAAGCAAAGCTGAGATTTTTATAAAAGAGTTCTTTATATTTCTCTATCAATGTCAAGTTTTTTTAACAAAGAGATTTAACGATAAGTTCTGCCCTTTCATTGATTCATATTTATACTGTTGTACGATTTTGCGCTCCTGCAAGCAGTCCACAGGTGTCTTGGAGCAGTTTGCAGTCATCAGTATTGCATTGTAATTGGTTGGAATCATTATCAACTTATATTTACAGGAAGACCCCACCTTTTTCCCTCATTTCTGTGGTTCAGGTGAATGCAGAAAGACATTTGATTCTGTGCTATACTGGGGGCTCTTTTTTCAACATGCAATTGGAAAATGACATCAGGAAGTGATTGAAAAGAGGAGAGGATGGACAGGGAGGATGAAGAACCTCTGCCAAAAGGTAAAGACCTCCTGGTGTGGCAAAGTTTTCATCTGCCGCAAGGTGGGAAAAAAGTATAATCAGAGCATGTTTTTGCAATATATGCAAGAGCAATTAATCTGTGCCAAATTGCCAGAAGCAGAATTGCAAAGCGGTGCTCAATAAGTGTCAACATCTGAAACGTCTACCACTTGTGCTCCTAGACAAGCTCCACCACGTGTACAGTAGCAATGTACTGTCTTCACTGCAGCCGCATAATTTTTTTGTGGTGAAATGAGCATCCACATGCGTAGCAGACTAGTAAAAGAGCACAAATACTAAAAAAGCCCCATTAAATCTTTGTTTTGTCATCTTTTAGTTCTTCTCCAAATTTCTACTCCCATTAGTCTTTTGCCAGTTTTTCTAATGTAAAATTGAAAAAATGCAAAAAACAATCAGAAAGTTACAAAAAGAAAGGTTTTTTTCTGAAAAACTAAAGTCGTTAACTTTGCTAAGAAGCCAAATCCATCTGGCTCTTGGCATATCAATGGAACCAGGCCGGCTTGCAATACAAAATACAAATATCTAGTGGTTATATTTGACACAAGGGGCACCTTCAATTCTGTAAATGGAGGTAATGAAAACCAGGGCCATATCCCTAATGGTGGGTTTTACTAAGCTCGCCAGATTATTACAGGGCCCTATGTTAAAGCCCCTGCTTAAGGCAAATGTCGCAAAACGTTTGACAACAGTTACTTACTTGAGTGAAATTAGGTTAGGGAAGGCCGAAAAACAGTTATATTTACTAGTGGCCAGAGCCTATCGGACAGTGTATAGTTTGTCAAATTATACCCCACAGGTTCAACTTGAATTTGGGCTCTTAAAACAATCTTGGACCCTCAAGTGAGCCTTTCTTCTCAAGATGTGCTATAGATTCAAATCTGCAGATGAAAACGCATTGGCGTATATCATTTGGCAAGAAATAAACAACTGAAACAGTAAGCTCAAATTTAAAGCTGTGTTCGAGAATCGCCTTCGGTCACTGCAAGCAGTCAACTTGTGGAATTCTTTTATATCCCCTTGCGTTTTCAAATACCACTTAATGGTATGACTAAACTTCTGTCTCTTTTGGAGGGCAAATCTAATCTGACAAAGAGGGCCCATGCATGGCAAGTTATAAATACATATAAATAGTTGAAACCACAACCCTATTTTGATCGAGGGTATGGGCACCGAACAAAGTAGAAGTTTTTATGACTACGGCTGGGAGTACATCGAGCTTTAGACTTGAAGCCCCAATGGCTAAGCACAGATGAATCAGTGGCATGCAGACTTTGTGGACCAAGGGAGGAGACCATGGTCCACATTCTTTGTACGTGCCCAGCCCTGCTGTTAGAACGAAGAAAGATGCTGCGGGAGGCTTTTAACCAAGCAAGGATACAAACCTGTAGACAAATTCTTATTGCAGCTTTAGATCCTGTGCACACTTGTATAAATGTCCGTATGGTAACATTTCTAAGAATTTTTTAAGAAAGGTTCAAGGTTGCCAAGGAGAAACGTAAGTTACTAAAACCTTTGACCTAGAGAAACAAAAGTCAAGGAAAGGCGCTTCCCCGGAAACATGAATCTCACCTTGCAAATGTGTTGGACACCTGGAGAAAGCCATGTGTCAGGACAGCTTGCAGAAAGTGGTCAAGAGCTAAAAGAATAGAGATCACAAAAATGGCAAAATGTGTTCTTTCTGGCCTTGTAGACTATAATCTATGTACTTAAACAAAAGTGAACATTCTCGAAAATCTTTTGCCTAATGGCCATTATCTGGAGCACATTCTTAACGAATTATAAATTATTCCCCATTTAGGATTGGTAATAAATGTGAATTTTTGTCATCTTGAATGTAAGATACAAAATAATAAGATTTTAATTTCGTACATATTTTATAATCAATGCAGGATGTGTATTGGTTTTAATTAACTAAGCACTTTTTTCAATAAAATTTGAATTTGTGTTTATAGTTGCATGTGTGTGAGTCTACATATGTAGAATGTGTGTGTCTGTATGCGATTGTTCATGTGTGTGAGAGACACTCTGGGGCCGTTATGATGTCTGTCGGCGGTCGGAGGCTTTCCGACAGACATCTTCGATTTTAATTCCGACCGCCTGATAACAATGTAGACAGTCGGAAATTGAAACCAGATGGTCATTCTGGCTGGATTTCGACCGCCTCAAGGAGCCCGTCGGCCAGTCGGAGGCCCCAACGTAATCCCTGAGGACGGTGTTTCCATCGTCTGAATTACGATATCGGTTTCCGGCAGGCTTTCCTTGTCGGACTTTCCGACACGGAAAGCCTGTCAGAAAGCGACTTTGAGGGCCCCTAGCAGGGCCCCCATTCCTCCATGTTGGGGGCCGAGGCGGCACCTATGGTGCCCCCGTTAATCCCTGCACCGTGTGGCAGGCATCTTGAGATGCCTGCTGCGCGGTGCAGGGATTAACAAAATCTCCCATTTCTCCATGGGAGCTTGTGCTACCTCCAGTTTATGGCCGCAGCACAAGTTCCCATAGAGAAACGGGAGTATGCAACCGCACCATGTGGGGTCACATTGTAATTGCGGTGTCGGGACCAGAGGTCGGTCAGTCCCGAGACCGCAGCGATGTCGGGCAGACATGAGTCAGCCCGACAACGTAATCAGGCCCTATGTGTCTATCATTGCATGCATGTTTGTCACAGTGTGCATCTGTCTTCAGGCCCTCGTTCCGACCCTTCCAATTATAGAATGATTGCATTAATCGACGTTGAGGCTAAGATATATGCATCGAATTTGTTGCTAGATCTAGAGGATTGGGTGGATCATACAAACTTGATGCCAAACACGCAAACGGGATTTCGGGCAGGAATGGGCACACTTACAAACATCTCGGCGGTAACTCTCCTAGCCAATCACACCTACGCAAAATCCCGCACCTTGTATGCATGCTTCATCGATCTCAAAGCAGCATTTGATAACGTTCCGAGGGCAAAATTATGGGCCAAAATGCAAAGTTGGGGGGCGCCCACAAAACTACTGGAAGCCTAATCAATTTGTACTGCACACGTGGGTCCAAATAAAGATAGGCGACGGGCGCACTTTAACAAAAAAGATTCATACATCAAATGGACTAAAACAAGGGTGCGTTCTGGCTCCCTGCCTATTTAACATCTATACTGCAGACCTTGAGAAGTACCTCCTACTTACACAAACTGACCCCCAAAATTGGGCAAAACATCGATACCTAGTCTTCAATATGCAGACGACATAGTCCTCCTAGCCCAAACACCTATAGGCCTACAGAGATCGATATCTCAATTAGGTGCCTATATTACTTCCGCCCAACTTTCGATTAATCATCAAAAAACAAAGTTGCTATGCTTTTCAAAACACCGTAAAAACAGGAAAAAGGTAAATTTACCTGGAATCTAGATGCGATCCCAATATCCCAGGTGGATTCGTATAAATACCTGGGGTTTCATCTTGATCACAATCTCAATTTTAAGTCACAACTGGAACAAAGCAAAACGAAAGCGAAACAACTCCTCTTCGCCTTTAAAACTGTTCAGAAGAAGCTAACAGGCTGCTCAACAGGCCATCTCCTCAAAGTAATCGCTGCTAAATTCCTCCCCTCCATATCCTACGGGTCAGAAATTGTGAAAACAAAAGATGCCACTGTCCTAAATCCAGCACAGTCCAGTCTCTTCAAGAGACTGTTTTCAATTCCCCAATATATCTCTCAGGCTCAAATTCGATTGGAATACGGACTCAAAAACCAGATACCCGCTAGACAAGGGGCAATGGCCAAATATTACTGGCGGATGAGGGAAGCCGAAGATAATACTCTGGCCCACTTCTGCTGGGAAGAGATAGAAAAACAAGCCAGGCTAAAGAATTCAATTTTTTCCATCTTAAGAGTCCCTCCTGGCCCCTCAACTCGAGGAAGCATGGCTCACAATCATCACATACTCCGGATTCAAAACAGCAGCGAATAACGCAACTAAACGGGTCTCTTTGCTAATGGACAAAACTACCTTCGCCATGAAAAGTCACGCATGGGGCGTGATACAATCATATCAGTCGCTGAAGCCCCAAGCGTACCTATCTGAACACTTCTCACAGCACAAAAAGCACTTTTTGACGCTGCTGCGGCTGGGCTCCTTTCCTACGAAAGACTTTACTCCGAAATGGATATGTAGCTGGCCGACCAAAGAATGCCGCCTCTGCGGACAAGGAGAAGAGTCATTGTTACATCTTCTATGTATTTGCCCCTCATTACTAGAAATCAGAAAAACATTGCTCTGTGAGTTACTGAGGAAGGCACAATTAAGGACATGTAGAGGGGCAGTCATACAATGTCTCGGAGGCTCGTCAATTCAACTATCTTGCAGAGCCATAACCTTCTGGCTAATAGCGGCAAAGGAACTGGACAAAAAAAAGCAAATGAACTAACTGGAGTAGTCCAGAATTGAACGGCCCGCTTAATTTTCAAATAGCACCGCCATCTTGCATTTTACTGTTTGTAAATTTTTAAATAATATTTTATTTCACAATCTGATACTTTTAAAATTACCACTCGTCGACTGCTCAAGCACCTGATAGCGTCATGCACGTACTTCTAGTATTGTCAAAAATTTCTTAAATTCAATTTACAATGTATTATGGTGGTTTGCATACCCTTTTATGATTTTTTAATGAAATCAAATAAAGTATTATGACTGACTTATGACTGACTGAGTGTTTTGGTGTGTATGTGTCAAAATAAGTATGTGTGATAGTGTGGAAGGATATGTATCTATCTGTTATGTGAATAAGTATGAACATGTGTGCTTATGTGTTTATATATGTGTGTGTGTGTGTCTACATATGTGTGAATGTGTGTGTGTGATTGTTCATGGTTGAGAGAGCAAGTATGTGCCTGTCATTGTATGCATGTCTCAGTCTGTGTCCGTGTATGAGTGTTTGGGTTTGTCTAAGAATATTTGTATGTGTGTGTGTGTCTGTATGTGTGATATTGTGCCAGGATTTGTGTGTCTAGGTGTTATTGATGTGTGTGTAAGTATGTTCTTCTGTGTTTATATGTGTGAGTCTACCTGTGTGTTTGTGCATCTGTGTGACAGTGTGTGAGGAAATGTGTGTTTCTATGTGTGAGTGTGTCTGTGTATGTGTTTGGGTTTTTCTAAGTATGTGTGTATGTGTGAGTGTCAAAATGTGTGTTTGTATGTGTGATAGTGTGCAAGGATATGCGTGTCTGTGTTATTGTTATGTGATTAAGTGAAAGTATGTGCTTCTGTGTTTATAGGTGTGTGTTTGCTTGTGAGAGTCTACGTATGTGTGTATGTCTCTGTGTGTGCATATCTGATAGAGACATCTAGCTGCAGATTCCTTAACTTAGAATATCCCCAGGCGTCAGACTGGATCCGGAAAATTCTGCGCAGCAGCACCACTGCGCGCCGGGGGGGCGGCGCCGCCTGGCTCCGCCCTGACGTCGTCCCCGGACATGACGTCAGTGGAGCCATATAGCACCCTCCCGGCGCGCTGACGTCAGTTTCCTTCTTTTCCGCCTCCCAACGCGGATCTGGGATTCAGCTGTTCCTCTGGCCTGTTTTTCTTCAGGCCCTTTTTCGACGCCCCTCGGCATCGGGTAACAGTGTGCGATGCCTTCGGGCTTTAAAGTGTGCGAGACTTGTTCGCAACAGATGTCGGCGTCGGACCCGCACACCATTTGCATGTGGTGTCTTGGGTCGCACCACAACTCCGTGGAGTGTGCCGCCTGCCGGCAGATGCGTCCGAAGTCCCTACGGGAGCGCCGGATGAAGCTCCTGGCCGCCCGGATATCCCGCACGGCGTCTCCCCGTCGCTCTCCGGTTGGTTCTTCTGTCCGCGTCCGCTCCAGGAGTCGTTCCCGCGACCGTCGCTCACCTAAAGGTAAGTCCAAGCACAAGTCACGGAGGTCGAAGACCTCGCTTCCACGTGATGATGGGGGTCATGGTTCCCGTTCCGTCACGGAGCCGTGCCCCCCAGAGTCGGCCTCCATTTACCCGCCCTTTCCGGGTAATGGTGCGACTCGACCCCATATGGAAGCCTACTACAAGGCTCTGCACTCCATCTTCGGGTCACCTCCTCTCCCTGGCGCGCCTTCGGGTCCCACAGAGGAGGTAGGCGTTCAGGTCGGATCTTCGCCGGCGAGTTCGACCTCGGCGCCGGCCGAGTGCCTCGGCTCCGGAGTTGTGCCAACGTCGGGTCACAACCCCGATGGGCGTTCCAGCCCCACGTCGTGCCATTCTGCCATGTCTCTGCATAGGCCCTGGCGGCTCCCTGCGTCGACATCGGCGGCGCCGGCGGCACCATGTCCGTCGCCTCCTGGTCGTCATACTCCTCCACACATATCGGTGGTGGGGACGTCGACGCCGGCTCGTGCCGCAGCCGGGTCGCCTCTCGTGGAGGTCGACGTCGGTTCGACGCCGTCTCGCCGTCGTTCGACGCCGGAGCAGCCGCCGGTACCAGTTGATTCTCCACTTCCGGAGGACACAGATCCGGTATGCCCGGGGTTGTCTCCACATCGTTTGGCTCTGATGCCATGGGGTCAGTCGCCCTTTGTTCCTCCTGCTGCGGGATGTGTCAGCTTGCAGCCGTCCCCTACAGATGGTCTATTGTCGCCCTCCAGGACGCCCACTGAAGCTGGTGCTTTGTTTTTAAGGGGTATTCGCAGGGCTGCAGCTGTTTTACACTTGCGCCCTCCTTCTGTCTCCTTGTCCTCCGATCCATTATTGGATCTCCTCCACCAGGGTGAGGTGGATATTGAGCCCTTGCTGCCTTTTAGCGGCTTGTTGTTCGACGCACTTCTCGGAACGTGGGCACGGCCCTCTTCAGGAGATTCTGTCGACCGGGCCATTGCGCATCGGCATCGTCCGGCCCCTGGGGGCCCAGCCTGTTTGTCCCTTCAGCCGGGGGCTCAAGGACTCGTAGTTTACCATTCGGTCTGCCGTTGACTCCACCGATTCGGTGGGTCGGGCAATGGCGAGGTCCGTTGCTCTGCGCCACCATGCTTGGCTGCACGATGGGGGTTTCCCCGAGAATGTTCGTGACAGTCTCCGGGATTTGCCATTTGATGGTGTGTCCCTGTTTAACGAACATGCGGACTCTGCGGTTCACCGCCTTCTGTCTACCCTTCCATAGTTTTTATTCTGTTCTGGTCCGGTTGCGGACTTTGTCCTCACCCTCTGCTGTGTTGTCTCTGCTTCATGTCGGCCCTGGGTTCCTGCTGTAATGCCTGAACGGCCTGGGCGGCTTCTTGCCGCGTTTTCTTTTCTTTCATGCAGCAGGTCAGCTGCTTATATTTCTGTTACATCCTCTGTCTATGAGCTCACCCTCAAGAGGTGCCCCTTGTTCGGGTTGATACTTACCCTATGTGGGGTATTCGTTAGCTATTGTATAGCTAAAGCTGCCTTCTTTCCACAGCAGTCTTAGTAGGCTCCTGTGGGGTCCTTTTCACGAGGCTGTCCTGTGGCTGTGCCTCTACGCTTTAACTGCTGCTGCAGGCCCTCCCGGGACGTTCTGGCGGTCCATTTGTTGGTTTCGCCCTCTCCCTCTCTCATGGTGTCTGCTGCCGGTCCTTCGCACTCTGCATATCACTGCTCCATTTCTTGAGGCCCAAGAGGGTTTTCAAGACCTTGTGGGCCCTCATCCCGGAGGACTTTGAGGTCCTACCTCGTGTCTCCTCTTCCATGAGGGTTTTTTCCAGGTTAGCCCTCCTTGGGTGGTTTGTGCTGCCTTTTCTCGGCAGCCCCTTCCCTTGCAACATCTGGTTCCTAACCGTCTCCTCATGGTTCTTTCGCCGCGGCTGTCCCATCGGTGAACTACCTACCACAGGGCTCTGTCGCTATCCCCGCGCACGCACAGCTAGCTCGGCACTATTCTTCTGTGTTCTATAAGCGTCCGGTGACTGCTCTCTGGTATGTTCGCTGTCACGGGCTGCTGCGCTTTCCTGCAACTTTACGTTGCCTAGTTCTACTCTTCTCTATCCATGCTGCGTAGTCCTTTCAAGGTTGGTCTTCGCTCTCCATGGTGGCGTTCTGGGTGCCTTGCTTTTCTGGCCACTTCCCCTGCCAGGGCTCCCCCCTTTCCCTGCTGCATTCCGCACAGGTGTTGTCGTGCTTTCCTTTGGGCTGCTGTTGCTGCTCTCAGCGGGAGTGTTTTCCCCAGAACATTGTTTGCCTGGTGGGCTATTGTGCGTATATCCACTTTTGTTCCTCCGGTACGTTTCGTACTGCCTTCTTCCAGTGCTGCTCGGCCTCCCTGTCTGTCTCGCAGTAGACGGTGGATCTTCCCTACCGCCTGTGGCTGTTGCGTCTGGCTCTGGGCATTGCTCTGTCCGGCACCGCTGCAACATGGCTGTTGGTGCCCATGGTTTCTTTTCTTTATCAACGCATCCACCGGGCTACGTCCTGTCTTCTTTTCTCCTTTCCGGCGTACTACACACACCCGGCCCTCCCACAGGCATGGTCCTTCTTGCGTTGGCCGTGGTCTTATTCCTCACCTTTCGTGAGTGCAAGTCTTCCATGTGTGTAGTTTTGTCGTCTCTCTTTCACGCGATACACCCTGGTGCTGCGTCTCTCGCATCTCCGCTTTTGCTCGTGGCGCATCATGGTGCCTTTCCCCTTCCATGGTGTGGTTCTGGCGGTACATACAGTGTCTCTTGTGTACTTCTGTCCCCGCGTGCGTAGCACTGGTTGTTGCCATCATTCTCTGCCATTCTGCCTTTTGCTGCCCGTCCTTTCACAGGTCCAGTGCATGGGCGCTGGTGCGTTGGCAGGTCTTGTGTTTCCAGTAACACTGACTCATCCTAGGCGTCATCAGCATCCTTCCGCTGCTGTTCCCACTTCAACAGTGCTTCTTTCACTGTCATGCATGTCCGTCCTGCATGCTCCGACTCGGTCCATTCTTGTACCCTAGCTGGACCTTTCTCTTTTATACATTTAGTTCCCCTTCTTTTACAGAAGATATCCACTACTCATTCTGCACTGACCCTCTGGTTCTGTGCTCCCTTTCAACTCTGTTTCACCGACAGGGCTTTCCTGCCGCCCTTGGCAGCTTTTGATGCCTTTGCCTCTCCTTGTTGGCCACTCCCTACGGACTATCCTAGTCCAGTGTAGGCCGCTCTGGAAGTGCTGTCCCCACTGTGTTTAGTCAACTGGTTGACACTTCTGTTCCCTTGGGAACTTAGTGGGGTTCTGTCGCAGACCCGCCTCCTATGGGGTATGGCTTTGGTATCTAGTCTAAGTTAAGGAATCTGCGGCTAGATGTCTCTATCAGATGTACGAGTTACTTACCTTCGGTAACGATGTATCTGGTAGAGACGTTGTCTAGCCGCAGATTCCTTAACGCCCACCCATCCTCCCCGATCTGCGAGGACCTTTTTCGCCTCCCTCCCCGTCAGGCTTATTCCTTTAGTTTACTTGTTCTGCTCCTCCCAATCTCATGCTTGGGCGGTGAGTTCAGGTGTCCTTCTGCGTTTTTACACATGGGTTTCCTCCAGTATGGTGCCTACTGGTGTTGTATACCCTCCCTCCCACCTTCTCCATTGATCTTCCTACAGTCAATTGGTTTTGAGGTCTTTTTGGCCTGTGCCTCAGTCCAATGGTTCTCTCATGGGGGACAGAGTCTCTCTATTTCTTTCTTTCTCTTCTTTAATCCTGTGGTGTGGGGCTTTCTTGCCTGTCGCTGTTAGCTCTTTTCATTGTTGTTTTGCCTCAGGAGAGGGCATTCTTTCGCTTTTGCGGGGTTGCTTCTCAGTATACTGTTCTGCTCTTTTCATTCACTTCATCTGATGCAGACTTTCTGTCGTCTCAAAACCAAAGGGGATGATGGACGGAGTGTTGAACATTGCAAGCACTCACCCCCAGTCAACTGATCTGGGTTTAATCCATCATCATTCTTTAGCTCACTCCGCCACCCCAGTTCAGACATGGCCATATGCAAATCAGTCTGACCCTGTGCCTCATGGGAACAGTCCAGCCCGAACTGCCAAGCCATGTCTTCCCTGGACCGGAAACAAGCATCCTGGGACCGGTTTCTGGCTTGCAGCCGTCATCAGCCAGGCTATCTTGAATCCAGTGGCAAAGTGAGCAAGGGACCCACGTCTGGGCATACCCTGCCAACTTAGGGCAAACATAGCAAAACCAAAGGGGATGATGGACGGAGTGTTGAACATTGCAAGCACTCACCCCCAGTCAACTGATCTGGGTTTAATCCATCATCATTCTTTAGCTCACTCCGCCACCCCAGTTCAGACATGGCCATATGCAAATCAGTCTGACCCTGTGCCTCATGGGAACAGTCCAGCCCGAACTGCCAAGCCATGTCTTCCCTGGACCGGAAACAAGCATCCTGGGACCGGTTTCAGTTGACTGGGGGTGAGTGCTTGCAATGTTCAACACTCCGTCCATCATCCCCTTTGGTTTTGCTTTGTTCGCCCTAAGTTGGCAGGGTATGCCCAGACGTGGGTCCCTTGCTCACTTTGCCACTGGATTCAAGCTAGCCTGGCTGATGACAGCTGTTAGCCAGAAACCGGTCCCAGGATGCGTGTTTCCGTTCCAGGGAAGACATGGCTTGGCAGTTCGGGCTGGACTGTTCCCATGAGGTACAGGGTCAGACTGATTTGCATATGGCCATGTCTGAACTGGGGTGGCGGAGTGAGCTAAAGAATGATGATGGATTAAACCCAGATCAGTTGACTGGGGGTGAGTGCTTGCAATGTTCAACACTCCTTCCATCATCCCCTTTGGTTTTGCTTTGTTCGCCCTAAGTTGGCAGGGTATGCCCAGACGTGGGTCCCTTGCTCACTTTGCCACTGGATTCAAGCTAGCCTGGCTGATGACGTCTGTTAGCCAGAAACCGGTCCCAGGATGCTTGTTTCCGTTCCAGGGAAGACATGGCTTGGCAGTTCGGGCTGGACTGTTCCCATGAGGTACAGGGTCAGACTGATTTGCATATGGCCATGTCTGAACTGGGGTGGCGGAGTGAGCTAAAGAATGATGATGGATTAAACCCAGATCAGTTGACTGGGGGTGAGTGCTTGCAATGTTCAACACTCCGTCCATCATCCCCTTTGGTTTGACTTTCTGTCGTCTGCCTTGGTCTTCTTTTTATAGATCAATTTGCCTCAGGGGTGGCATTCACTTCGCTTTTGCGAAACTGCTTCTCAGAGTATTGCTCTGCTCTTTCCTTTTCAACAACTCTGTCGACAGTGCAGCTCACTGTCGTTCATGGTGCTTTCTCACCCTTGGGTTCTTTCTCTCTCACCAATTTTCTTTTTTATTCGCACACTGTTCCCTTACTCTCACAGTTTTACTGGGGGCTCCGCGTTGTGGCGCGGAAAAGTTCCTCCGAAGAAAACAGACGTCAGCGCGCCGGGAGGGTCCTATATGTCATACGTCATGTCCGGACGTCAGGGCGGAGCCAGGCGGCGGCGCCCCCCCGGCGCGCAGAGGTGCTACTGCGCAGAATTTTCCGGATGCAGTCTGACGGCTGGGGATATTCTAAGTTAAGGAATCTGCGGCTAGACAACGTCTCTACCAGATACATCGTTACCGAAGGTAAGTAACTCGTACGTATGGGACAGTGTGTAAGAGAGTGTACATATGTGTGCATGAGTTTGTATGTTTCTATGCATCTTTGTATTTGTGTGAGTGTGTTTCTGTGTGAGACTTGTACATATATAGTAGGGCTTCATTAGGGACTCACCTTTAGACAGTGCGTTGTAGGGTAAAGTAAGGGACTGGTCTGCATTAAGATCGCTGTAAAAGACCGTGCATTGTAGTGTACCTTCAATTTGTATTTTTCAAAAACTATGAAGATAATTAAAAAAAAACTAAAGGCAGACAGAGAGAGTGTATTTTGTTATAGTTATGTTATATTATTCCTCTTGATGTTCGCCTTGTTCTCCTACACTTTCTATGTTTCATATAGCCCACTTACATTTAAAAAATCACATACACATCATTTGTACATCTATTCCCTGGCTCGTCATTGAAGTTACTTGTAGATCTTTTATGGAATGAAAAATGGAAAAATACAATGTTATAAACGTATTATTTTTTTACCAGTGGTGATGAATTTCATTCTTCATAAATACACCTATAAAGGTGTAAGTGCATGTACCAGTGTGCTGAATAGTTAACGAAGCCTTAGTCCACTGATGGCATAGTGTTTTTCACATAACTAAGTAACTCTGTGATCATTAAGAGATCTACTTACATTATACTCCAATTAAATAACCTGATGCTTTGTAATTGAGCACACTGATCTTTAAATGCAGTACTAACAGTCTCCTGAAGAAATACATGTACACGAGCTCTTATTCTTTTACAAATTAAGCACTATGCTTGGTTATGATGTGCAACTGATATCGACATAACTTGCTTTACAAAAGACACAGAGTGTGTGTAGTACCGGCTTCACACATAGTATATTTTGAATGTAGTAAAGGACGGGCTATCTATGATAAAGTGTTTACAGAACAATGTCTGTGTATAGAACAGCTTGGCCACCCAATGACCTGCAGTGTGGTTCATTGATACAATTGTCTGTGACTACCTGTAACCTAAAGAAAATAACACTGGAATCACAAATATTTAAAAATATCATGCAGACTTTAATACAGTACTTTTTTGTAAATTAGTAACAACCGTTATAAATACACACATTTCTAACACTTAAACAGACATTTTTGTGTTCTCTTTCCGTGCTATTTCACTGAGCGGATTCTTATATTACTTATAAAAATCCAAACGTGTTCAACATTGGCAGCATTTAAAAAAAAGGTTTGTCATCTTTGAGCTATGGGGAAAAAAATTCAGTTGGATTTAAATAAAGCACAATAGTGTGCATGTCAGATTATCATTTGTAAAGGGCAGATGCTCCACATCATTATCAGTCAGACATAATTTTCTCATTTTCTATATTAACACTGTAAAATAATGGAAAAGTTATAGCTTAAACATTTAAGGCCCAAAGTGGTTGTCCCCTTGCTAGGTCGCATGACGACCTAGATGCCCAACTTATACAATATCTTTTATTGTAAAACTACATGTAATTCAAATAAATTCACTACTTCTAGAACTTTGGTTCCAGAAATATCCAATGTGAGTTGGGAGGTTTCCATGGTAATCTGTGCCTTAATGTAAGACTAGTGTCATTACATTCAGACCATCCAGATCTATTCTTCAAGTTTACAGTTTAGTCTGACCCTCATGGAAAATGATGGCAACTGTAGCGTATGTTTTTCTGTAGGTTGGTAACTGGCTGCTTTAAAGTTGGTGATATCAGTATTTATTTTGCTGCCTTCTGCTATACACTTTTGTAGCATCAGAATGACATACTTCCTACTCTCCCTAACAAATAAAGTATATGGAACTTCTGCTCTAAAGTCTGAAAAAGAAACCTTTTGCACAGCTTTATTTAGTAACTTAACAAAAGACACTCATTTACAATCTGGTATGGTTATATATACATGTTGCTCTAGTTCAATGTCAGTTCTTGCTGTATGGTGACAATTTACACATTCCTGTTCCCAGAAATAGCTGATTCCAAACAATTAATTGATTGTAATGTTTTCACTTTAATTTCTAGGTATCTTTTTGTGATTTAAAGTGATCTGTGTCACTCCGGTACACACATGAACAGTGTCACGTATACATGTTGTTGTATGACACGCTTCTCAGCTTTCACAGAACTCAGAGTTGACAGTCCCCTGCATAATGGTTTGACTTTGTTTTCTTAGGGGTCAAACTGAGCAAGATACTCTGTCTCAGTAAATGATTTCAACACTCTTATGTGTTGAAAGAAACACTAAACACATCTAAAGTATGGATTTGGTTTACCATATAAGCTTGCAGAGCACAGTGGGTCACGCGCCTCAAAATATCTCCCTTTGTGAAAGCATCTTAAAACTAAAACTCAATAGCTTTTTAGTTAAAGATTTTTCTACTGCGATCTCTTCCCATATGTCTTTCATTCAGTCTTTTCAGACTTTGTAATGAATGAAGTGACGTGTCGAGCAACAGCAGTGGAGTTATCTGCTGCAAACTGAATGTCAATGTTTGTGTTCTACATAGACAACATTACAGGGTTGTAGTCATTGATCAGTTTAGAAGCCTCACTTCTCTTAATGCTGTAATTCTTAAGAGATTTGCAACAGCAGTGTGTCTTACTGCAGACATAAAACTGTTTACTCTTTCTTAAGAGCTAACAGGACTAGGAAATTCAAAGCAGCATTTTGTGTAGTATTTCCCTTTGGCTATGTATTTGCAGTGACATTATTTTCACACATTTGTGAGACTAAAATTGCAAAACTTGGTCCCTAAGGGTTCTGTTCTGAAACTGCTTTTGAATCTTACATGTAACATAATTTCTCAATGAATGGAAAATACTGATTCATCAGTATCTTGTCCAAACTTTGGTGCCCTTTTTATTCATAGAAACGTGACTGCGTGGAGCACCTCTAGCTTAATATTCTTTCCTCCAAACGTAGTCAATGACCTCACCAAGAGAAGGATGTTTTTTGTTAAGATAAAGTGAAGTATGGCTTTAAATCGATGCTTAAAGAATCAACAAACAGTTGCTGGATCCATAGAGCATATTTCTCCAGGGAGTTTTTAATTAATTCCAAAAATGTTGAATTAGCGTTCCTGACAAAACCATGCAGATCATCCAACGCATACTCAATACAACTCAAATTTATGAACCAGGTGGGTGCACCTAAGTTAAGCAACATGCGTTTTAATTCACCATGGCAATGGAACCAGTACTTGTTTGTTTCACGTTGACATGCCATCAAATGCCATCAAATTCATGAGATTGTCCTTAAGAACCTCATCTTTACCATACACTTTATCTTCGAAATCTCTAGCAGTCATATTTGCAAATCCTGCTCCAGTTTTGACATGTGCAACAGCATATGAGAGTACAGGAATCTGTACTGGACGATCATCATACCGACTACCTTCTTCTGTGAGAAACGAAAATGGAAACTTCCACATTCTTTTCCCACACACTTATGTGTTCTCCTTTCTCTTGTTTCATTTGATATAATTCTAAAGTATCACCCATCATATATCTGGATTTTAGAGGATGAATGCTGTAGCATTCACATTTTTCTCCTGCTTTAGCAGAATCTACTTTTTCAAACTGACCGTCACCTGTAACCTTAGAAGCTTGTGTACTGGTATCACTCACATGTTGGTCTACATCTATTGTCAAATTGTAAAATTTGTTTTCTAGTTTCAGATATTGCAAAGCTTTATACAAGCTCATACATAAATCATAATGATCTACCGCTATTAAGTACACAGCCAATTTAAACCACTGTACAACGTCTCTTCAGTTTTAGCACAAATGTATTTTTTTATTGTACTTTGTAAAGAGTTTGCCGACAGCAAGCACATACTTTACCTGGAATATCAGCAGATGTGGCAGCAAATACAACTTTTTAATTCCTGAAACTATCTAATATATTTTTCTGATGTGATATTATGATTGGAAATCTTGACTCCCACTTCATTTTCCTCTCTCTGTCTTTCAGGTCTAAAGTATGTCATCTGGATATCATCTACAATAGTACTCACTTGACACGGAGTTCCATATAACAGAGAATTATTTAGGGGTTGTAGATGTAGTGTTGGACTTTTACAAAGTAAAGCTTTGTAGCTAGTCGACGCTTTTTTTGTGGTTTACAGACTGCATTTGTATGTGGTGGAAAATACTGTCACAAACTTGCTTTGATAAGCAAGCCAATTAATGTACTTGTAGATTAGAGAGTTTTCTAACTTTGCAAGGGTCAAGACTTTGTAAAAGATGGATTTTTGCTTCACGGTTCCCCTGCTGTACTTATTTAAGAGAAACATATGCTTTTCAACAGACTCTTGTCTTATGTTGCAAATATTTTTACATTTCAAGTCATAGACAAGAGCTTTTTTCCGAAAAGAACTACTGTTACCAGTTTTAGCGGTATGGTCTTGTTTTTTATCTATATTGTTCTGTCTTTTAGATCCACTTCCTTCTTCATATTCTTTCTGTCTAATCTTCATTTTGTTCTGTTGTTTAGTTGACACTCTAATTTAAAATCGTAGATTTAATCAAAGGAAAAAATTATAACATTTGAGTTTGCTCCTTTCACTCTTATTTCTACGCATTTTAATTTATTTACATGATAATGATAACAGCACCTGCAAAACATTTAAAAATATAACTCCAGTGAATTAGTTCTGTTGTAGGCTTTGTTCTGACACTAACTTTTCTTATGAGACATGTACATATTTGACCTCCATATACACATTAGGATTTCTTGAGGGCGTAGGCCCTCTGCAAACATCTTTGAAAATGGTGAAACTTGTGCATAATTTGATTACTTCAGAAACTTTGCTTTTCCTCATTTCCTATACATAAGGTGAAAGCTGTGCATACAACAGTTTACTGACTCACTGGCCTTTCTAATAAGACCGCTACAAAGGATGTTGTCTGTGTGCAGTAAATTTAAGAGAGGAACTGTCCTCTCTGTGCAGGATGGGGTTTGTTTGTAGAAGAGTTTATTAAGAGGCTGGTTCTTTTGCAAACACATTTGAACATGGTGAAAGCTGTTCATAATGGGACGTGTTCAGGAAATAGTGTCCACTAAAATCTCTCTACAGAGTGACACGTGTAAGTAGAAGACTTTACTGATCCATGACTGTATAATAGACCCTCTGATCAACGTGATGTCTCTACGTAGTAAAGTCTGATACGAGACTAGCCTCTCTGCTGACCACTCTGGACAGAGTGAACACTGTACGTGTAATGGTTTTCTGAGAGACTGGAATCTCTACAAACACCAATCAACATGTGGAAAGCTGTGGAAAATACAATTTCTTCAGGACTGAGAGACTGACCTACCTGCAAAACATCTTTCATCGTGGTGAAAGCTGCCCATATTAGGATTTTTTCAGGAACTGGAGTGTGTGCTAAAATCCCTTTTCAGAGTTAAGCCTGAAAATCATAAACTTTACTGCCACCCCACCCTCTATATAAGAACCTTGGCACAACATGATATCTCTATGTTGTAGAGTTTGATGAGAGACTGCTTCTCTACTGACAGCTCTGTACAGGGTGAAGGCTGTAGTTGTAAGGGTTTTTCTGAGAGACTGGTCCCTCTTCATACACTTTTCAACATGTGGACAGCTGTGGAAAATACAGTTACTTCAAGGACTTTGCTCTCTTCTAACACCACTGTATAGGCAGAAGACTCTGTATGCAAAGGTTACTGAGCCATAAGCCTCTTTGATTATGTGTATATAAAGGATAATGTGTGTGTGCTGTAGATATTCATTAGGGACTGGCCTCTCTGCTAACACCACTATATAGGGTGAATGTTGTGTTTAGAAGAGTTTACTGAGACACTGGCCCATCTGCAGACACCTTTCAACATGGTGATAGCTGTCTATAACGGGATTTCCTCAGGAACTGGACTGTCTGCTAAAATCGCTCGTCTGTGCGAGGCCTGTGGATAGAAGAGTTTACTGGCACACTACCTTCTGTGATCGAACCTGTGTAGAACATGATGTATCTATGTAGTATAGTTTTCTGAGAGTCTGGGCTCTCTGGATACAGCTCTGTACAAGATGTAGGCTATGTGTGGAAGGGTCTTCTGAAAGAGTGGTCCCTCTGCAAACATCTGTCAGTACGTGGAACCCTTTGGAAAATACAATTTCTTCAGGGACTCTCTGCTAACACCTGTGTACAAGCTGATAGCTGCACATATAACAGTTTACTGACACATAGGCTTCTGATAAGACCTATATAAAGGATGAAGTGTGTGTAGTAGAATTTCTTTTCGCTGCACTATTTTTATTTATTTTATGCTATTGCATAACATAAAACAAGACGTTCCAGCATCCTGCAGTTGCAGGGTTGAAACATATCCGACATATTATCCCCTCCTCCAACAATTAAGTGTTCAAATTACTCAAACCCAGGCCGTAGTATCCCCCACTATTTGCCCCAAATTCTAGATGTTTCTGGGGACATCCCCTGGCACTGTATATGGGCTCCTTCTGTTGAGCACACCA
The DNA here is from genome assembly GCA_963921515.1 of Calotriton arnoldi. Lineage (NCBI taxonomy): Eukaryota > Metazoa > Chordata > Amphibia > Caudata > Salamandridae > Calotriton > Calotriton arnoldi. The sequence continues at coordinate 1,378,891 of CAWUFW010004544.1, read as the reverse complement.
GTTCTTTCACCTCCCTGCCATTCACACAGCTTGGGGGAGGGCAAGAGACTCCCTACTGCCATGCTATATCTCTCTTTGCAAGATTCTATCCCGTCTGCCACCACTGATGTCCTCCAGGATTCCCAATAGGGCAATTTGATGTATCAGGTTCATCAGTCACGCAGGTATCCGGGAGAGGGCGTCCCCGATCCTACACCAGTGACCCTCAATCTTAGAGACAGCCAAACCATGTGGTAGAAATCAGCATTTGGGAGGGTACAACAGAAGCATTTGTGATGTGGGATTCGTCCTGCCTTCCACAGGCGGGATGGGTGAGGTAGGTGGCATGTAGGTAATGTAGTTGAATCATCTGGAGATGGGCTGACATTGGCAGTTCCTTGGGGGCCATTAGAGCATCACACCAGTCTTTGTCCTCCAAAGGTCCCACCCAGCCCTCCCACTTCTGCCTAAGGAGCACCAGGCAATCAGGGACATAAGTCACCAGTGTTCGATATATTTGGGATATTCTGTACTTCCCAAGATCCCCCATCAAGAGCCTGGCTTCAGGGGGGGTTACTTTCAGATTGGTCTGTTGGTGGAATGTTATGACTGGATAAGCATGTCTGAGTTGTAAATATTTATGGAATTGAGTCTGGGACAAATGGAAGTGGGCCTGGAGTTCCTGGAAGGGTGATTGGTCTCTGTGCCAAACGTCCCCTAGGATCATTATGCCTATTTTGTCCCAGTTAATAAAGCCCTCAAGGTGTTCTGTATTGGTGGAGAAGTCTGCCTCACTATAACTGGGTCTGTTGGGTAAGCTTATGGTGCCCTTCCAGATAACTAATTGCCCGTCTCAAAAGCAGAAAGACCACTCTAGTAACCTCAGAGAGGTTCTGGGGAATTGGTCACCATAAAGCAGACCCATTATTTTATCGATGCCCAAGAGAGAGAGTTCGCCTGGTACACTGAACCATTCCATCCCCCTCGCAGCTAGTCACTTATGACCAGGAGCTGTGCTGCCTGATAGTTGAGTTGCATGTTGGCTATGCCCATCCCCCTGTCATACCCGCCGAAAGGAAGGAGCAGATCACTGGCGTTAGTGTACCAAACCATGCTATGGGTATCAACAGTGGGACGTTTTGAAAGACATAGAGGAAGCACCACCATCATCTTAATGAGGCTTACCCTCCCAAGCACATTTAATGGCAGCGAAACCCACCTCTGGAGGTCCCTTTTCATTCTGGTGAGGAGGGGAGTGAGATTGACGCTTCATCTCAACCCCGGTTTGGGATAAATGCCCAGGTATTGGAAACTGAGATGTTTAATGGGAATCGAAGATCGCCATTCTGCCGTCTCATTGTTCGCACAAAAAGGGATCAGCAAGGATTTGCTATTGTTCTCCCAGAGGCCTGAGGCCTCGGTGTAGATGGTCAGGCGACAGAGGCAGCGGGGTACAGAAAGGTGAGGCTTGTACAGGAAGGACATCATCTCCATATAGCGCAAGTCCTCGTAGCCATGCCTCAATCGACAGCCGTGGATCTGGGCATCACAAGGCATTGGTCTGGCGAGGGGTTCAATGGCCTTTCCCGCCACCCATAATGTACCGTTGGAAGTCCCTGTGCCCTGGTTGATATCAAAGTATGATTGTAGTTCAGCAGCTTAGAATTCTGCACAGTGGGCGTCTGTGATGTGCAAGGCATTAAGGTGCCAGTTTGGCCGTCTCGCCACCTCTAGTGACCCACATTGGAGAATAAGGGGGGAGTAATCCGATTTGCCCCACAGAAGTATGTCGACCTTGTGTGTCTGGAGGTCATCGAATGCCCACAGTAGAAGCAGGTCGATGTGGGAAAGTGTTTTGTGTGCTGCTGAAGCATGGGTGTATTCCCGTGCTTAGGGATGCCGGGTTCTTCAGTCATCACAGAGGCCTTGTGAGTTCATCTATGTCACGAGTTGCTTGGCTTTGACCTGCCGTGCTGATGTGGCAGGTCCTGAAATGTCCAACTCAGGGTTGGGTGAGGCGTTTGTTGCCTCCAATTGTCCTCTGTCCCCAGGACAGAGAACATCCCTGTTGGGTGCCTCGTCGAATAGGGAAGGGGTTGACTGCAACCCATTGATCTGTACCCTTACTGAGGATTGGAAGTAGAGGAGCTGTACATATGTGTGAAATTGTGTGCCCCGCCCCCGACCCATGCGCTGAAGGACCGTATCCAGGAAGGACCAGTCTTATGCATTCTCGAAATCAATAAGGAGGGCCCACTTGTCCTGGAGTTCCTGGCATCGAGCCAACACGAGATGCACTTGCCGTATACTGTGGTGGGTATTACGACCGAGCATGAAACCGCACTGGTCCAGGTGAACAAGATCAGACATGACCCGTAGGAGCTTATTGGCTATGATTTTTGCATACACGTTAATTTTGGCATTTATCAGGGAGATTGGGCGGAAAGTTGTACAGTGAATCTCGGCAACCTCTCTCCTAGGGATGACGACAATTGTTGCCGTATCGAGGTCTGTCGGAAAGGGACTGGTGGGTGCATTCCCGTGCTTGGAGATACCAGGTACTCCAAGCATCAAAAAGGCCTAGTGAGTCCATCCATGTCACGAGTTGCTTGACTTTCATCTGCCGTGCTGATGTGGAAGGTCGTGAAATGTCCATCCCAGAGTTGGGTGAGGTGTTAATGTCACCTCCAATTACAGTGGTTCCCTGAGGGAAGGGAAGGATAGTGGACTCAAGTGCTGTGAAAGCTTGGGCAGGCACCTGTACCGGTATGTATGCGACCACATAGTTGTATTGTTTCCCTTCTGTAAGGCCCTCCACCCTGACAAATCTGTGTTGCATGTTGGTGATGTTGGCAATCACCGCTAGGGGGAAGTTCTTATGGAGATGTATCACTGTTCCCCTGCACCCCCAAAAGAACGCTGAGTGGAAGACTGTCTTATCTAAAGTGGTGCTGAAAGGGGTACGAGGAGCCCAGTAAGTGTGTCTCTTGTACCATGAGAACTGATGGTTGTGTGCGCTTAGCATAGTGTAAAACAGCAATCCTTTTAATGTTGTCCAGGAACTCATTCATGTTCCAGGACATAAGAGTAAAGGGCCTCATTGGGGTTCCATGAAGAGAGTATGGGGTAGATAAAGCAGTGCTTAATTTGAGCCGGTGGTTTCAGGTGCTCGGAACTGGCACTTTATTCTCAACACCGGCTCTAATGACAGACTAACACATGGTGGCACTGTCTATCAAATTTTGGGATGAGCAGACAAACTGTGTTTAATAATTCAATATACATTAAAAATGAATATCATCTGCCAACAATGCCATTCTTATAGCTTTGGGTGGCCTGGAGTAGTCAGAATTGTCACACTTGTAGAAGTGAGATGGTCATTAGTTATGTTGGGACTGTCATTGGCAGCGCTGGCATGGGTGATTGGTGGTGCAAGCTGCAGGGAAATTCTAAGAAGGACCCTGGCACGCACTTATTTTTTTTATTTACCAATTAAGCACTGGGATAAATGGGCCAGGTCCACCCTGACAGTCCGGCTCGCATGGCAGTGGGTTTTAGCATGGAGTACAGAGCTTATCAAACGGCCTGTGTAGAGATTCATTTTGTCTAAGTCATACATGGAATATGGAATAACAATAACACAACAAACAGACCATCCCCCAGCAACTCCTCACCTCACACTTCCTCTCCAGAAGCATCTGTATCCTCATAACTCCCACAACAGTCAACTATAATTGCAACAAGTGACAAGCATTTGAAGTTGACCTCCTCCTAGTTGACGAACAGTTGTCAAAGTAGCGTAAGGGGCCATAATTCAAGTCTCCCCCCGCCACTCAGCCCGTGTCAGCCCAGTTTGATATTTCCTCGGGCTGTGAAAGACCCAAGTCCAGAGGTTGTGGTGCCGGAAAAGAGAACCCTGGGGTTTCGCTGCCTCCCCGATGAGTCCGGAGAGCCCTGGCATGCCCCGCAGCCATGGGGGTGCGTGTCCGGCACTTCAACTTGGACCTCTAAGTAAGCTGGGGGGTTGGTTGGGGAGCTCTAGATTTTTCGTTGTGTGTCGCAGGATCCTGAAGATCTCATTTCTCCGCCACCCAGTCCCAGTCAGACTCTGAGTTTTAAAAAATAAGGTAATCGTTGAGTATCACTTTGAGCTTAGTCAGCAGTATCAACATATATTGGAAGTCTATGACACAGAGCTTAAGCTTAATGTCATCAAATTGCATTCTTTGTTGCAGAACCACCTGAGAGTAATTCGGGGAAATCATAATCCGAGTAGATTGACTGTGTAGGTCCCCTACCTCCCATGCTTCACGGAGGATCTTGTCTCAATAGTTAAGCACTTTGGCAGTTATCGGGTGTAGGGGAGTCCCCGGTGGTAGGCACTGGGCCAGTGAGCGATGTGCTTGTTCGATTACCAACCATGGGGAGAGTCTCCCTTCGGGCATCCAGGATATGAGGAACTTCTCGGGGTTGGCGGATTCCACATCTTCTGGAAGCCCACAGATCTGAATTTGTTACGCCGTACCCTATTTTCTTCATCTTCTGCGCGACTCAAGAGCTGTGGTAGTGGAGAGTACTTTGGACACTTTTGCCTTTAGCACCCCCATGTCGTCTTCTAGTGTTGAGACATGGCCTTCCTGCCTCCGAGACTCGAGAGACAACATTATGGAGCTCCTGGCGGAGAAAGGAGTCATCAATCCGCACCTCCCCATTTTTGATTTTCACTGCTTCTCGTGAGGTCTGGATAGCTTGCAGGATGGTAGCGAGGTCTCTAGACTCCACAGGTCTTCAGGACAGAGGGCAGTCTCCCAAGGGCCCAGAGGCCCCCTGCCAGGATTGTATATTTAGCCATCTTGGTTTGGGCACCGAAACTTTTGTCCTTCACCATGGCCTCACAACTCATCAAGGGGTGCCCCTCATACGGGGTCTACAGGTAGTCAAGGCAGTGCCAATGTCCCAGGTGCGAGAATGAGTGATGGGCAGGGAGTTTGTGAAAGCCTTGATCCTTGCCACTCAGATTTGCCCGGTTGCCGTACCCCAGGTCCAGTGGGGGGGCAGCACGAGCAGCCGGTAGCAGGGGAGTGGGGCAGGACCTCCCCCAGCATATAGGATTACTCCATGTGCCATCTAGCCCAGCCCAGGTCCACGAGGTGATCGCGGGGGACGGAGATCACACTGGTTGGCCCCCTGCCCGGTCTGGACCCACAGGATGTAGGGGCCTGGTGATGGAGGCGCATAGATGCATCAGGCCCTCGAAGGTTGCAGGAATCCCTGTGGTGTGAAAGTAAAGGGCGCTCAACGTGAGGACCTGCCCTCCGCCACACAGGTCTGCCCGCTTACCCCCTCAAAAGCAGGAGGAGGCAGCCGAGTGTAGGGCAGTGGGCGCCGCATCAAAATGGAAGCCTCTCGGTTAAATCAGACCAGTGGTGCTCCGGCTCAGAGGATGGCTGCAGGGCCCCAGTACACCTCCAGGCAGCACCCTCGCCACCAGGCACCCAGAATGGGTCCAAGATCTAGGCAGCAGTGGGCAGAGCGGACAGCCGCCGCATACCCAATGCCATGTCGGGATCACTCTCAGACTCGGAGGCCATACGCTTCCCATGCCGCACCCACAGGCCGCAAGCCCCACGTACAAGCCCAAGCCCTGCCCCAGGGCTTGGGCAGTAACAGCGGTACCTTGGTGATGGGTCTTGGGAAATCTTGTTGCTCCGGGAAGTTTCGGGGCTGCGTGGGTCCCCCAGCTCATGTGGGGGTGGTGGGCCACAGGTCAGAGCGCAGCCCAGGCACGGTGCCAAAAGCAGGACCCATCAGAAATAGAGGGCTGCTGCAAACAAAGCGCGCGAGGCAGAACACTTCAGTACTGGTCCCTATGGGTGCGGGGGAACCAGGACCAAGTCCAGGCAGGCAGGAGACATGTTGCTGGTTCAGATTCCGTTGAATGGCAGAGGAGAAGAGTGCACCCATCATCTTGATCGGTCCGACCACGCCTGTGTGTAGTAGAATTTAGTGAGGGACTTGGCTGTTACCTAACACCACTATACAGGTTGAATAAAGGCTGTGTGTGTGAGGGTTTACTGAGAGAACAGCCCCTCTACGAACACCTTTAAACATGGTAAAAGCCACCCATAATAGGATTTGTTCAGGAACTTGATTGTCTGCTAAAATCTTTCATCAGAGTCAAGCCTGTGAATAGAAGACTTTACTGAAACATTACCCTCTATAATAGAACCTCTGCACAACATGATGTCTCTATGTAGTAGAATCTGATGAGAGACTGGCCTCTATGCTGACAGCTCTGTACATGGTGAAGGCTGTATTTGTAAGGGTTTTCTGAGAGACTGGTCCTTCTGCAAATACTATTCAACATGTTGAAAGCTGTGGAAAATACAGTTTCTGCCGGACTGAGCTTTCTGCCAGCACCTCTGTACAGGGTGATGGCTCTGCATACAACAGTTTACTGAGATATAGACCTCTCTGATAAAGCCTTTATTAAGGATGAAATTTGTGTGCAGTAAAATTTGATGATGAACTGGCAGTGGTCAAATGAGTTTTGCCCAAACATAGATAAATCCCGGAAACATTTCACAAAACAATTTTGACATTTCTCCATGACCATAGCATAGGCAAAATATATCATAATTACATTCTTTTAGGCATGCCAGACCTGTACCATCGTGATGGACTGCATTTTACAGCAGAAGGGATCAAGATCTTTCTTAAAATCAAAGAGTGCTTCCAGTTCTACATCTAAGTGTGATCAACACACTGTTAACACAATGGCTCTTCTTAGAGGCACCCTACAAACCAATATAAAACTTTTTTTCTAATCCTTTATTTTAACTGTAATTTGGACACCCGCAGGCCTCATGCTGGAGCAGGAGCAGATAAACGGCCACTTTCAATGGACATTTATCTGACTCCTGCGAGAGGACCACAAATTTCATTACATTGATTACATTTTTCCTAAATCGCACAAAACACTGTAATAACCATTTTAATGCTGCCTTTCTGGTGGGCATACTACCCAGGCATGTGCTGTAGGATGTGGGAAGGGACTGGGTGCTCCACACAAACACACCCCAGAGTGACAGGTATGCTATGTAGGGAGGGAATGGGCTTTCTACACAGATAGACGTGTGCAGTAGGGTGTGGAGAGAAAGTTGGCTGTCCACACAGACCACTCCTCAGGTAGCTGGGCGTATACTGTAGGGTGTAGGGAGGCAGGGGATCTACGCACAGACTACTGCCCAAGGTGACAGACATGCACTGCAGTAGCGTAACAAAACTTCTGGGTGCCCTTCTACAAAGTACATGGAGGGGGTCCCCCATGCTCTGGACACAGTCAAGAGCTCCCAGCCGTCGCCCGTGCACAGTGTTGCAGGTGGCCCCCTGGAGCTTGGGCCCCCGCACTGTGGGGGCTGCAGGGGCTATTGTAATGCCACTGATGCAATGTAGGGAGAGCGGGAGAAGTGGGCTTACCAGACAGACCACTCTCTAAGTAATCAGGTGTGTGCTGTGAGTTGTGGCGAGGGAGTGGGCTTTCCGCACAGGCCACTCTCCAGAGAGACAGGCATGCACTGTAGCGTGTGGGGAGGGAGTGGGCACTCCCCACAGACCATTCTCCAGGACGATGGGCATGTACTGTAGTGTGTGGGGAGGGAGTGGGCTCTCTGCACACCACTCCCTAGGACGAGGAGGTGCACTGTGGGGTGCGGGGAGAAAGTGGGCTCTCTGCACAGAACACTGTAGGGTGTGGGTACTAGACTTTCACATATTGTCGTGTAATCCTCCGGGTGGCTCGCGAGAATCAGCGCAGCCCCTTGTGCTCTGTGGAATTACGGACCCCCTCCCCCCCCAAAAAAAATTCCCAGACATTTGACCCCAGATTGTACCCTCTATCCCCTCCCCTTCACTCTACAATATCTAGGAAGTCATTGTACCCCTATCCTGTCCCCTTATACCATTTTTTTCTTTTAATTTTCAGGACACAAGGACCAATTCCCTGTGTCCTGAAATGGTGGCCTTAACATTTCTCTTGATACTATGGCGAGCAAATCAGAGCGTGAGCTGCCAAAGGAGTTTGTGGGATCCTCTCGCTCCTGAGGTAGCGGGGCGGCTGACAAAGGGGGACGAAGGCCACCTCGGCCAATCAGATCCCTCCTATTATTTTAAGTTGCATGATCGCAGGACTCTCGCGATCTTCCCACAAACCCAACTGTCCAGTCATACAAAATATTTTGAACCTTAATTTGTCAAAAACTACTGAACGGATTTACATCAAATCACAAAAGAATGCTTTCTAGATCAAGATCTAGCATTCTGCCAAATATGATATAATTCCATTCACCCATTTGAGCTGCAGAGCTGTTCAAAAATCACTATGGAAATCGCATGGAGAGATTTCCATTTGGGACTCTGCTTTTTTCTTGGCCCCTGCTTGACGGATCACCCCGAAACTTTCCAGGAGCGGAGGTGGATGAACCTTGGGGTTTTTTTTAATAAATTTCGTAGAGGTTCGTCAAACGGCACCAAAGTTATTAGCAAACCAAAAAATGTTCTTCCTGTGGGAACTAGGTCCTAACTATAACTACACAGTGGCAACCTCCATGGATGTAAAATAAATACATTAAAAAAATATTTATATGAAACATGTTTTTCTTTTTTCCCCCAGTTATGATTGGCAGCGCACACAGCACATGCCACAACTTTCGCCACCCGCCAAGTCACCATATTGTTCTCTTGATCACCCTGTTGGTTGTTCTTGTACCTTTACCAAATTGGTGTTTTGAGTATGGTGAGTGGTGTGCATGTGTTGTTAAGCTTAAAAATACTAGGTTATACGTGCTAAGTCCATGTCAAATTTTGTGCAGATCCATCAAACTGTGCCATTAAATGTTATTAGTTCATCAGAAATAACTGTGCCTGTCCATTGGATCTTCACAAAACCTAATACACCTACACGGATTGGCACATACCAATAGAAAACAAATCCTTCCTAGGTTCTGCCAAATGTTGTGCACATTCATCACACAGTGCCAAACGTATTAGCAAATGAACACTTTTTTTAAGTGACAAGATATGCAAACATGTTAACCCTTGAAATCCTGCTTTTTTTTACTCCAGTATTGCAACTAAAGAATGGATTTACACCAAACCAAAAAAAGCTTGCTTTCTGAGTAAAGTTCTACTGTTATGCCAAGTTTGAAGTAAGTTAGTTCATCGTTTCTAGCTCTGTTTCGGCAAAATTCCTCATGGCATCTAAAATGGGAAATATACTTTCCCACCCTGCTAAATTAAAAAAATATGTATATATATTCCATGTCAGTGGTCCCGTCCCAACCACAAAAAAACAGAAGTGCGCACCAGGAGCTTGTAATTATTTCCTTTTTATTGCCAACACGTCAAGAAAACACTGGACAGACGTGTTTCGGCGCGATCGCCTTTTTCAATGTCGGTGAGGCTTCATTTTTTCGACAATTTAAAACAAAAGGAGGTGGGGGTAGTTCATTGCTTTGGTCAGGCATCGAAATCAACAAAGGTCACCGGGTCTTACAGGTGGAAATAGCCGTTGAGGACATTTGGGAGAGTATGGAAGTACTCGATCAAGGGGTAACATCAGTTAATTTAAAGTTGCAACAGCATCGGACTGTGTACATGCTGTACTACACTCCGGCGGTTATATCTAAGTGGGCTTCTGGTAATACGGAAAAAACATATTGTCCGAAATGTCGGCTATATGCGGCAGACTTTAGACATATATTTATTGATTGTCCAAAGCTCGACGTATTCTGGAGGGGGGGTCACCAGTATTTTCAGCCCATTCATGGGCCCTAATTATCAGCTCACTGCAAAAGAAGTTTTTCTTGGGATCAGAAGTGGGGCTGTTAGTAACTGGAATCTCCTGGCAACTATTATTATTGTTGGTGTCCGTTTATGTATTGCTAGAGCCTGGGTAGATGCTAGCAGTCCTAGTGTCAATGAATTATGGGTTCTACTTAGACAGGTTTATGAAATGGAACTTGCTTTGGCTAAAGCTAGGGGACTGCGTTCTTGGTTGAAATTTAATCGAACTTGGACTGATCAGTTATAGGAGCAATAAGGTGATGTTTACCCATGGCGGTGTTTCATTTTTTCTTCTTTTATGTCTTTTATTCTTGGCTTTAACCCCTTCGCTGCTAGGCCTTTTCCCCTCCTGTGCTAAGCCTTTTTTTGGCTATTTGGGGTAGTGCGCGCTTAGGCCCCTGTAACTTTTTGACCACATAAGGTATCCATGCCAAATTTGCGTCCTTTTTTTCTAACATCATGGGGATTGTAAAGGTACCCAGGGTTTGTGGATTCCCCTGGAGGGGACCCAGAAATTAGTCAAAATACAGCTAAATTTTGTTTTTTTGGGGAAAAATGCGAAAAAAGGGCTACAGATGAAAGCGTCTTGATTTTTCCCTGCAAATGGCATCAAAAAAGGGGTTGTGGGGATGAAATCACCATTTTCCCAGCTTTCAGGGACAAGCAGACTTTTGTCAGAAAACCAACTTTTTTTACACAGTTTTGGCATTTTTCTGGGACATAGCCTATTTTTGCTATTTTTTGTGCTTTCAACCTCCTTCCAGTTAATGGTAGAAATGGGTATGAAACCAATAATGGATCCTGGAAAGCCATACATTTCTGAAAAGTAGACAAAATTCTGAATTCAGCAAGGGGTCATTTGTGTAGATCCTTAAAGTTTTCCTTATAGAAACTAACAGTTAAATAAAGGAAAAATTGAAAATTAGTTGAAAAAAACAGCCAATTGTGTCAACGTTTTCACCTGTAACTTCTTCTAATTATGACAGCTATTTGAAGGCAATATACCGTTATATCCGCTGGACCTTTCTGGTTGTGGGGATATATAGGACTTGTAGGTTCACCAAGAACCCGACGAACCCAGAGCCAATAATTGAGCAGCATCTTGCAATGGTTTTTTATTATGTACCGGGTATATAGCAATTATTTTGGGAAAATGTATACATGGAAAAATTGTTATGAAAGACACCTATGTATTTCTGAAATGGGAACAAAATGTAGATTTTAGAAACAGTAGATATTTGCACATTTCCGAAATTGGGAGTACCCATACTAGCATGAGAATTATAGGTCATTTTTCAAAATGACTTATTTTTTACACATTGTCTTTCATTTGGAAGGCAGAAATGCATCGAAAGTCAATAGGTAATAACAGTTGCTCTACAATTCTGTGTTACCCTAAGTCTCCCGATAAAAATGGTACCTCACTTGTGTGGGTAGCCCTTGTGCCCACAACAGGAAATGGCTCAAAATGCAACGTGGACGTACCACATTTTCACAATGAAAAATTACCCTTTTTTTGCAAAGTGCCTAGGTGTAGTTTTTGAACCCTAGCTCTGCCGGCACCTAGGGAAACCTAGCAAACCTATACATTTTTGAAAACTAGACACCCAGGGGAATCCAGGATGGGGTGACTTGACTGCCTCCCACCAGGTTCTGTTACCCAGAAACCCTTGCAAACATAAAAAATTGTCAAAAAAAACACATTTTCCCCACATTTCTGTGGTGGAAAGTTCTGGAATCTGCATGGATCCACAAATTTCCACCCACCCCGCGTTCCCCAAAGTCTTACGAGAAAAATGGTACCTCACTTGTGTGGGTCGTCCTAGTGCCTGCGACAGGAAACTGTGCAAAACGCAACGTGGTCACACCTCAATTTCGCAGTGAAAAATGACCCTTTTTTGGCAAAGTGCCTAGCTGTAGTTTTTGAACCCTAGCTCTGCCGGCACCTAGGGAAACCTAGCAAACCTATACATTTTTGAAAACTAGACACCCAGGGGAATCCAGGATGGGGTGACTGGACTGCCTCCCACCAGGTTCTGTTACCCAGAATCCCTTGCAAACCTAAAAAATTATCAAAAAAACCACATTTTCCCCACATTTCTGTGGTGGAAAGTTCTGGAATCTGCGTGGATCCACAAATTTCCACCCACCCCGCGTTCCCCAAAGTCTTCCGAGAAAAATGGTACCTCACTTGTGTGGGTCGGCCTAGTGCCTGCGACAGGAAACGGCGCAAAACGCAACGTGGTCACACCTCAATTTCACAGTGAAAAATTACCCTTTTTTGGCAAAGTGCCTAGCTGTAGTTTTTGAACCCTAGCTCTGCCGGCACCTAGGGAAACCTAGCAAACCTATACATTTTTGAAAACTAGACACCCAGGGGAATCCAGGATGGGGTGACTTGACTTCCTCCCACCAGGTTCTGTTACCCAGAATCCCTTGCAAACCTAAAGAATTGTCAAAAAAACCACATTTTCCCCACATTTCTGTGGTGGAAAGTTTTGGAATCTGCGTGGATCCACAAATTTCCATCCACCCCGCGTTCCCCAAAGTCTTACGAGAAAAATGGTACCTCACTTGTGTGGGTCGGCCTAGTGCCTGCGACAGGAAACGGCGCAAAACGCAACGTGGTCACACCTCAATTTCGCAGTGAAAAATGACCCTTTTTTGGCAAAGTGCCTAGCTGTAGTTTTTTAACCCTAGCTGTGCCGGCACCTAGGGAAATCTAGCAAACCTATACATTTTTGAAAACTAGACACCCAGGGGAATCCAGGATGGGGTGACTTGACTGCCTCCCACCAGGTTCTGTTACCCAGAATCCCTTGCAAACATAAACAATTGTCAAAAAAACCACATTTTCCCCACATTTCTGTGGTGGAAAGTTCTGGAATCTGCGTGGATCCACAAATTTCCACCCACCCCGCGTTCCCCAAAGTCTTCCGAGAAAAATGGTACCTCACTTGTGTGGGTCGGCCTAGTGCCTGCGACAGGAAACGGCGCAAAACGCAACGTGGTCACACCTCAATTTTGCAGTGAAAAATGACCCTTTTTGGGCAAAGTGCCTAGCTGTAGTTTTTGAACCCTAGCTCTGCCGGCACCTAGGGAAACCTAGCAAACCTATACATTTTTGAAAACTAGACACCGAGGGGAATCCAGGATGGGGTGACTTGACTGCCTCCCACCAGGTTCTGTTACCCAGAATCCCTTGCAAACATAAAAAATTGTCAAAAAAACCACATTTTCCCCACATTTCTGTGGTGGAAGGTTCTGGAATCTGCGTGGGTCCACAAATTTCCACCCACCCCGCGTTCCCCAAAGTCTTACGAGAAAAATGGTACCTCACTTGTGTGGGTCGGCCTAGTGCCTGCGACAGGAAACGGCGCAAAACGCAACGTGGTCACACCTCAATTTCGCAGTGAAAAATGACCCTTTTTTGGCAAAGTGCCTAGCTGTAGTTTTTGAACCCTAGCTCTGCCGGCACCTAGGGAAACCTAGCAAACCTATACATTTTTGAAAACTAGACACCCAGGGGAATCCAGGATGGGGTGACTGGACTGCCTCCCACCAGGTTCTGTTACCCAGAATCCCTTGCAAACATAAAAAATTGTCAAAAAAACCACATTTTCCCCACATTTCTGTGGTGGAAAGTTCTGGAATCTGCGTGGATCCACAAATTTCCACCCACCCCGCGTTCCCCAAAGTCTTCCGAGAAAAATGGTACCTCACTTGTGTGGGTCGGCCTAGTGCCTGCGACAGGAAACGGCGCAAAACGCAATGTGGTCACACCTCAATTTCGCAGTGAAAAATGACCCTTTTTTGGCAAAGTGCCTAGCTGTAGTTTTTGAACCCTAGCTCTGCCGGCACCTAGGGAACCCTAGCAAACCTATACATTTTTGAAAACTAGACACCCAGGGGAATCCAGGATGGGGTGAGTGGACTGCCTCCCACCAGGTTCTGTTACCCAGAATCCCTTGCAAACCTAAAAAATTGTCAAAAAAACCACATTTTCCCCACATTTCTGTGGTGGAAAGTTCTGGAATCTGCGTGGATTCACAAATTTCCACCCACCCCGCGTTCCCCAAAGTCTTCTGAGAAAAATGGTACCTCACTTGTGTGGGTCGGCCTAGTGCCCGCGACAGGAAACGGCGCAAAACGCAACGTGGTCTCACCTCAATTTCGCAGTGAAAAATGACCCTTTTTTGGCAAAGTGCCTAGCTGTAGTTTGTGAACCCTAGCTCTGCCGGCACCTAGGGAAACCTACCAAACACACACATTTCTGAAAAGTAGACACCCGGGGGCTTCCAGGGAGGTATGGCTTGCGTGGATCCCCCAACATTTCCTTACCCAGAATCCCCTGCAAACCTCAATTTTAGCTGAAAAAATCACTTTTTTCACACATTTGTGTGTGGGAAAGTGTGGCATCACTGGCCTCACACAAATTTCCTACCACCCAGCGTTCCCCCAGGTCTCCCGATAAAAATGGTGCCTCACTCGGGTGGGAGGCCCAAGTACCCGCGACAGGCAAGGGCCCACAACGTATTGAGGCGACCTCAAAATGGCCTATCACAAAACTACCTGGTTTTGCAAGGGGGGTCCCATGACGTTTTGGCCCGGGGCTCGGCGGCCACCTAGGGAAACCTACCAAACCTACACATTTCTGAAAAGTAGACACCCGGGGGATTCCAGGGAGGTATGGCTTGCGTGGATCCACCAAAGTTTTCTTACCCAGAATCCCCTGCAAACCTGATATTTTGCTCAAAAAATCACTTTTTCGCACATTGTTGTGTGGTAAAGTTGTGGAATCATGGGGCTGACACAAATTTCCTACCACCCAGCGTTCCCCCAGGTCTCCCGATAAAAATGGTGCCTCACTCGTGTGGGAGGCCCAAGTACCCGCGACAGGCAAGGGCCCACAACGTAGTGAGGCGACCTCAAAATGGCCTTTCACAAAACGACCTGGTTTTGCAAGGGGGGTCACCTGGGTTTTTGGCCCCGTGCTCGGTAGCCATCTAGAGAAACCTACCAAACCCACACATTTCTGAAAAGTAGACACCCGGGGGCTTCCAGGGAGGTATGGCTTGCGTGGATCCCCCAACGTTTCCTTACCCAGAATCCCCTGCAAACCTCAATTTTAGCTGAAAAAATCACTTTTTTCACACATTTGTGTGTGGGAAAGTGTGGCATCACTGGCCTCACACAAATTTCCTACCACCCAGCGTTCCCCCAGGTCTCCCGATAAAAATGGTGCCTCACTCGGGTGGGAGGCCCAAGTACCCGCGACAGGCAAGGGCCCACAACGTATTGAGGCGACCTCAAAATGGCCTATCACAAAACTACCTGGTTTTGCAAGGGGGTCCCATGACGTTTTGGCCCGGGGCTCGGCGGCCACCTAGGGAAACCTACCAAACCTACACATTTCTGAAAAGTAGACACCCGGGGATTCCAGGGAGGTATGGCTTGCGTGGATCCACCAAAGTTTTCTTACCCAGAATCCCCTGCAAACCTGATATTTTGCTCAAAAAATCACTTTTTCGCACATTGTTGTGTGGTAAAGTTGTGGAATCATGGGGCTGACACAAATTTCCTACCACCCAGCGTTCCCCCAGGTCTCCCGATAAAAATGGTGCCTCACTCGTGTGGGAGGCCCAAGTACCCGCGACAGGCAAGGGCCCACAACGTAGTGAGGCGACCTCAAAATGGCCTTTCACAAAACGACCTGGTTTTGCAAGGGGGTCACCTGGGTTTTGGCCCCGTGCTCGGTAGCCATCTAGAGAAACCTACCAAACCCACACATTTCTGAAAAGTAGACACCCGGGGCTTCCAGGGAGGTATGGCTTGCGTGGATCCCCCAACGTTTCCTTACCCAGAATCCCCTGCAAACCTCAATTTTAGCTGAAAAAATCACTTTTTTCACACATTTGTGTGTGGGAAAGTGTGGCATCACTGGCCTCACACAAATTTCCTACCACCCAGCGTTCCCCCAGGTCTCCCGATAAAAATGGTGCCTCACTCGGGTGGGAGGCCCAAGTACCCGCGACAGGCAAGGGCCCACAACGTATTGAGGCTGACCTCAAAATGGCCTATCACAAAACTACCTGGTTTTGCAAGGGGGTCCCATGACGTTTTGGCCCGGGCTCGGCGGCCACCTAGGGAAACCTACCAAACCTACACATTTCTGAAAAGTAGACACCCGGGGATTCCAGGAGGTATGGCTTGCGTGGATCCACCAAAGTTTTCTTACCCAGAATCCCTGCAAACCTGATATTTTGCTCAAAAATCACTTTTTCGCACATTGTTGTGTGGTAAAGCTGTGGAATCATGGGGCTGACACAAATTTCCTACCACCCAGCGTTCCTCCAGGTCTCCCGATAGAAATGGTGCCTCACTCGTGTGGGAGGCCCAAGTACCTGCGACAGGCAAGGGCCCACAACGTAGTGAGGCGACCTCAAAATGGCCTTTCACAAAACGACCTGGTTTTGCAAGGGGGTCACCTGGGTTTTAGCCCCGTGCTCGGTAGCCATCTAGAGAAACCTACCAAACCCACACATTTCTGAAAAGTAGACACCTGGGGCTTCCAGGAGGTATGGCTTGCGTGGATCCCCAACGTTTCCTTACCCAGAATCCCCTGCAAACCTCAATTTTAGCTGAAAAAATCACTTTTTTCACACATTTTTGTGTGGGAAAGTGTGGCATCACTGGCCTCACACAAATTTCCTACCACCCAGCGTTCCTCCAGGTCTCCCGATAAAAATGGTGCCTCACTTGTGTGGGAGGCCCAAGTACACGCGACAGGCAAGGGCCCACAACGTATTGAGGCGACATCAAAATTGCCTATCACAAAATGTTTTGGGCCCTTGCCTGTCGCGGGTACTTGGGCCTCCCACCCGAGTGAGGCACCATTTTTATTGGGAGACCTGGGGGAACGCTGGGTGGTAGGAAATTTGTGTCAATCCCATGATTCGACAACTTTACCACACAAAAATGTGCGAAAAATTGATTTTTTCAGCAAAATATCAGGTTTGCAGGGGATTCTGGGTAAGAAAACGTTGGTGGATCCACGCAAGTCATACCTCCCTGGAATGCCCCGGGTGTCTAGTTTTCAGAAATGTGTAGGTTTGGTAGGTTTCCGTAGGTGGCCGTCGAGCCCCGGGCCAAAACGTCATGGGACCCCCTTGCAAAACCAGGTCGTTTTGTGATAGGCCATTTTGAGGTCGCCTCAATACGTTGTGGGCCCTTGCCTGTCGCGGGTACTTGGGCCTCCCACCCGAGTGAGGCACCATTTTTATTGGGAGACCTGGGGAACGCTGGGTGGTACGAAATTTGTGTCAATCCCATGATTCCACAACTTTACCACACAAAAATGTGCGAAAAAGTGATTTTTTCAGCAAAATATCAGGTTTGCAGGGATTCTGGGTAAGAAAACTTTGGTGGATCCACGCAAGCCATACCTCCCGGAATCCCCGGTGTCTACTTTTCAGAAATGTGTAGGTTTGGTAGGTTTCCTAGGTGGACGCCGAGCCCCGGGCCAAAACTTCATGGGACCCCCTTGCAAAAACAGGTAGTTTTGTGATAGGCCATTTTGAGGTCGCCTCAATACGTTGTGGGCCCTTGCCTGTCGCGGGTACTTGGGCCTCCCACCCGAGTGAGGCACCATTTTTATTGGGAGACCTGGGGAATGCTGGGCGGTAGGAAATTTGTGTCAATCCCATGATTCCACAACTTTACCACACAAAAATGTGCGAAAAAGTGATTTTTTTCAGCAAAATATCAGGTTTGCAGGGGATTCTGGGTAAGAAAACGTTGGTGGATCCACGCAAGTCATACCTCCCTGGAATGCCCCGGGTGTCTACTTTTCAGAAATGTGTAGGTTTGGTAGGTTTCCATAGGTGGCCGCCGAGCCCCGGGCCAAAACGTCATGGGACCCCCTTGCAAAACCAGGTCGTTTTGTGATAGGCCATTTTGAGGTCGCCTCAATACGTTGTGGGCCCTTGCCTGTCGCGGGTACTTGGGCCTCCCACCCGAGTGAGGCACCATTTTTATTGGGAGACCTGGGGGAACGCTGGGTGGTAGGAAATTTGTGTCAATCCCATGATTCGACAACTTTACCACACAAAAATGTGCGAAAAAGTGATTTTTTCAGCAAAATATCAGGTTTGCAGGGGATTCTGGGTAAGAAAACGTTAGTGGATCCACGCAAGTCATACCTCCCTGGAATGCCCCGGGTGTCTACTTTTCAGAAATGTGTAGGTTTGGTAGGTTTCCGTAGGTGGCCGCCGAGCCCCGGGCCAAAATGTCATGGGACCCCCCTTGCAAAACCAGGTCGTTTTGTGATAGGCCATTTTGAGGTCGCCTCAATACGTTGTGGGCCCTTGCCTGTCGCGGGTACTTGGGCCTCCCACCCGAGTGAGGCACCATTTTTATCGGGAGACCTGGGGGATTGCTGGGTGGTAGGAAATTTGTGTCAGCCCCATGATTCCACAACTTTACCACACAAAAATGTGCGAAAAAAGTGATTTTTTCAGCAAAATATCAGGTTTGCAGGGGATTCTGGGTAGGAAAACATTGGGGGACCCACGCAAGCCATACCTCGCTGGACTCCCCAGAGTGTCTAGTTTTCAGAAATGTGTGGGTTTGGTAGGTTTCCTAAGATGGCCGCCGAGCCCAGGGCCAAAAACCTCACTGGTGTGGGTGGTTCAAGTACCCGCAACAGGCAAGGGCCCAAAACGTATTGAGGAGACATCAAAATGATCTATCACAAAACAAGCTGGTTTTGCAAGGGGAGTCACCTGGGTTTTTGGCCCCGGGCTCGGCGGCCATCTTGGGAAACCTACCAAACCCACACATTTCTGAAAACTAGACACCCGGGGAGTCCAACGAGGTATGGCTTGCGTGGATCCCCCAACGTTTTCCCTACCCAGAATGCCCTGCAAACCTCAAATTTAGCTGAAAAAAATCACTTTTCTCTCAAATTTCTATGTGGGAAAGTTCTGGAATCTATGTGGATCCACAAATTTCCTCCCACCCAGCGTTCCCCAGGTCTCCCGATAAAAATGATACCTCACTTGCGTGGGTGGGTCAAGTACCCGCGACAGAAAAGGGCCCAAAACCTATTGAGGCGACATCAAAATTACTTATCACAAAACAACCTGGTTTTGCAAGGGGGTCCCAGGAGTTTTTGGCCCTGGGCTCGGCGGCCATCTTGGGAAACTACCAAACTCAAACATTTCTGAAAGCTAGACACCCGGGGAGTCCAGCGAGGTATGGCTTGCGTGGGTCCCACAACGTTTTCCTACCCAGAATCCCCTGCAAACCTCAAATTTAGCTGAAAAAATCACTTTTTCCATACATTTTTGCGTGGGATCACCGTGCCGGCACAAATGTCCTACCACCCAGCGTTCCCCTTGTTCTCCCGAGTAAAATGATACCTCACTTGTGTGGGTGGGCCAAAGGCCTGTGACTGGGAAGAGCCCAAAACATAGGGATTTAGGGTATAGCACCGAGAATTCTAAGCGCTATATTTTTTTAAAAATACGTTTTTAGCCAGTTCTGCTTTGGACACCCACACAAGTGAGGTATCATTTTACTCGGGGAACAAGGGCAACGCTGGGTGGTAGGACATTTGTGCCAGCACGGTGATTCCACGCAAAAATATGTGGAAAATATGGTTTTTTCAGCTAAATTTGAGGGTTGCAGGGGATTCTGGGTAGGGAAACGTTGGGGGATCCACGCAAGCCATACCTCATTGGACTCCCCAGGGTGTCTAGTTTTCAGAAATGTGTGGGATTGGTAGGTTTCCCTAGTTGGCGGCGAGCCCGGGGCCAAAAACCAGGTGCCCCCCCAAAACCAGGTAGTTTTGTTATAGGTAGTTTTGAAGTCTCCACAATACGATTTGGGCCATTTCCTGTTTCAGCCACTATGCCTACCCACACAAGTGAGGTACCATTTTTATCGGGAGCCCTGGGGGAACGCAGGGTGGTAGGAAATTTGTGGATCCACGCACATTCCAGAACTTTCCACCACAGAAATGTGAGGAAAATGTGTTTTTTGGACATATTTTTAGGTTTGCAAGGGATTCTGGGTAACAGATCCTGGTGAGAGCCAGTCAAGTCACCCCATCCTGGATTCCCCTGGGTGTCTAGTTTTCAAAAATGTATAGGTTTGCTAGGTTTCCCTAGGTGCTGGCAGTGTTAGGGTTCAAAATCTACAGCTAGGCACTTTGCAAAAAAAGGGTCCGTTTTCACTGTGAAAATGTGGTGTGTCCACGTTGCGTTTGGGCCGTTTCCTGTCGCGGGCACTAGGCCTACCCACACATGTGAGGTGCCATTTTTCTCGGAAGACTTTGGGGAACGCGGGATGGGTGGAAATTTGTGGATCCACGCAGATTCCAGAACTTTCCACCACAGAAAAGTGAGGAAAATTTGTTTTTTTTGACAAATGTTTCGGTTTGCAAGGGATTCTGGGTAACAGAACCTGGTGAGAGCCAGTCAAGTGACCCAATCCTGGATTCCCCTGGGTATCTAGTCTTCAAAAATGTATAGGTTTGCTAGGTTTCCCTAGGTGCCGGCAGAGTTAGGGTTCAAAATCTACAGCTAGGCACTTTGCAAAAAAGGGTCCGTTTTCACTGTGAAAATGTGGTGTGTCCATGTTGCGTTTTGGGCCGTTTCCTGTCGCGGCCACTAGTCCTACCCACACAAGTGAGGTACCATTTTTCTCGAAAGACTTTGGGGAACGCGGGGTGGGTGGAATTTTGTGGATCCACGCAGATTCCAGAACTTTCCACCACAAAAATGTGAGGAAAATGTGTTTTTTGGGACAAATTTTTAGGTTTGCAAGGGATTCTGGGTAACAGAACCTGGTGAGAGCCAGTCAAGTCAGCCCATCCTGGATTCCCCTGGGTGTCTAGTTTTAAAAAATGTATAGGTTTGCTAGGTTTCCCTGGGTGCCGGCAGAGCTAGGAACCAAATTCAACAGGTAGGCACATTCCGAAAAAAAGTCAGTGCCTAGTGGGCTTTCTGCCGCCCTGGGGAGGGGGAAATCAGGGGCTATTGCCCCGATATGCCCCCGAGGGGGCAGAAAGACTGTGGCTATTCTTTTGGGGGGGTCGGGGGCATTGGGATGCCTATGCTGGTCAGCCCCCACCCCTCCGTATAAAAAAGCCAGCATAATCGCTGGCACATAGTGGGCTTTCTGCCCCCCGGGGGGCAGATCAGGGGCTACTGCCCCCATCTGCCTCCTGGGAGGGGCAGAAAGACAGTGACATCTTTTTTGGGGTGGGTGGGGGCATTGGCATGTCCATTCTTGGCAGCCCCCACCCCGAACTTTGTAAAAAAAAAAATCCCTGGTGGCTAGTGGGCTTTCTGCCCCCCGGGGGGCAGATAAGGTGCTATTGCCCCATCTGCCTCCCAGGGGGCAGAAAGACTGTAGTATTTTTTTGGGTTGGGGGCATTGACATGCAAATTCTGGGCAGCCCCCACCCCTACCTATATAAAAAAAAATCCCTGGCGCTTAGTGGGCTTTCTGCCCCCTCCCCGGGGGGCAGATCAGGGGCTATTGCCCCCATCTGCCTCCTGGGGGGCAGAAAGTTTTTTTTTTTTCTTTGGGGGTAGGGTGGGGGCATTTGCATGCCCATTCTGGGCAGCCCCCACCCCGGGCCTATAAAAAAAATAATCCCTGGCATCTAGGGTATTTCTGAACCCCCGGGTGGGTGCAGATTGGTGGCCGCTGCCACCATCTGCCCCCCGGGGGGCAGAAAGACTGGAATTTCATGGGGGAGGGGTGGGGGCATTGGCATGCCCATCTTGGGCAACCCCCACCCCTAAATGTATCGAGGGGAAAAAAACCTGGTGTCTAGTGGGCTTTCTGCCCCCTCGGGGGGCAGATTGGGGGCTACTGCCCCCATCTGCCCCCCAGGAGGGGCAGAAAGACTGTACCTTTGCGGCGGGGTGGGGTGGGGGCATTGGCATGCCCATATTGGGCAGCCCCCACCCCAAATTATAATTTAAAACAAATCCCTGGTATCTAGTGGGCTTTCTGCCCCCCCGGGGGGCAGATTGGGGGCTACTGCCCCCATCTGCCCCCCAGGAGGGGCAGAAAGACTGTACCTTTGCGGCGGGGTGGGGTGGGGGCATTGGCATGCCCATATTGGGCAGCCCCCACCCCTAACTATAATTTTCAAAAAAATCCCTGGTATCTAGTGGGCTTTCTGCCCCCCCGGGGGGGCAGATTGGGGGCTACTGCCCCATCTGCCCCCAGGGGGGGCAGAAAGACTAATTTTGTGGCCGGGGGGGGATGGGGGCATCGGCATGCCCGTTTTGGGCAGCCCCCACCCCTAAATATAATTTAAATAGAAATCCCTGGTGTCTAGTGGGCTTTCTACCCCCCCGGGGGGGCAGATTGGGGGCTACTGCCCCCATCTACCCCCCAGGGGGGGCAGAAAGACTAATTATGGCAAAAATTGTATGGGGGGAGCAAAGGCCCTTGCCCAAGGGGCCGCTCCCCCCTCCCTGGTGCCTAGTGAGTGGATCCCTGCTTGGGGATCGCCCTCCTGGGGCGATCCCCAAGCAGAGATCCACTAGTGAGGGTACCATTGGAAAGGGGAGATTCTCCCCTTTCCAACGATACCTCTCCTGAGTTTCTACGTGCTCAGGGGCTGAGATAGCCCCCTGAGCACGTAGAAACTGAAACTGTAATGAGCCTCTTGGCTCATTTCAGTTTCAGTTTCACTGAAATGAGATCAGCGCGACGTGCGCGCCGATCGTCATTTCAGGGAAACCAGGGGGGCCTCGGGAGCTGGGGAAGCTCTTCCCCAGCTCCCGAGGCTTTAGGGATGAAAGGGAATCCCTCTGGTGCCCGCACCAGAGGGATTTCCTTGACTGGGTTCCATGACGAGCTGGACTCGTCATGAGCACACGAGCACTGTGTGCCATGACGAGTCCAGCTCGTCATGAGCATGGAAGGGGTTAAAGGCACAAGATTTTCGTTTTCTCTTTTTCTTTAATTCTCGTACCCTTTTTTTCTTTTTTTCTACTTATTTATTTATTTTATTTTTCTTGTTGTTGTGTCTACCCTTCTAATGTAATGATATGTATATAATATTTGTTACATTTATGGCTTAAAAATAAAAAAATAAAAAAAAACTCAACAAAGGGCAAAGCAGCAAAACAATATGTACATTTTCTTAGCCCCCATCTTTGAGTGGTAAACACTAATACAAATGAAAACTGTTATTCATTATAACATCCCCATTCCACATAATTCATTTCATTATATTCACAATAATTCCAGGGATTTACTTGTATTTCATACATGATAAAAACGTCATCAATATTTTTCATTACGCCACTAATTAATTTGAATTTTATAAAGTCTGCTGTCATTCACATAATTGCGCCCTGAATGGGCTTTGGAGCAAAAATTAATAAATGAATATTATTAAAGCAGCATGAATGTTCTTCTTTTTTCAGGGGGTTTGCTAGATTATGGGGAAGGTACATAAGTTGGATCTGCCATGCTTGATGTTATCCCGTATTAAATGGGCTATGGAACCATTTATGTCCAAATTAGATATAATCTCAAAGAGAAGGAGAGGGGGGAGGGTTACAGTTTATCCTATGTGTATCCACAATTCTTCCTCGTTGTTTAATCCTCTTGTATTTTTAGTTTGTAACTCAATTATATATCTTGATTCTAGAACCCTCCGTTTTTTCGTTCTATTTCCTCCTCTTTCCTCCTTAGGCACCTGATCTATACAAAAGTATTTGAGCAAATTGCAGTTGCTATTATGTTTTTCTTTGAAGTGACAGGCCACTGGATGTGTGTGGTCCCTATTTTTGGTAGCCCGCATATGCTCAAGCACTCTTTTTTTTAACTGGATGTATAGTTCTTCCCACGTATTACTTTCCGCATGGACTTGCAAGCCAATATACAGTAAATTCGGAATTACAATTGAGCAATTGATTTATTCTTCTTTTAGTTTTCCTGCCAGGTATCTGAAATTCACTAACTTTGTGGCTATTCCTGCATGCTTTGCATCTCATACACGGATAAAAGCCTGTAACTAGTTCTTTTTTCCTTCTCCCTGTCGTGAAATGACTTCTTACCAAATGATCTTTTAACGAGGGACCTCTCCGATATGTGATAAGGGGAGATTGAGGGAGATGTGATCCTATCTCATGATCATTCTTAAGGATACGCCAATTTCTGCAAAATATTTGATATACTTCTGAGGAGTTAACAGTGTAATCAGTGATCATTCTTATTCTATGCTGCTCTTGATTCCCATCAGTTGTCTTATCTTTCTCTAATAGCAATTGTTGCCTTTGTATTTTGATTGTCTTCTTAGCCACTTATTGAATGATTCCTTCAAAGTAGCCTCTCTCTCTGAATCTATTGAGAGCTAGGCCCTGCGCCTTTTTATACTCTTCTGCTGTTGAGCGATTTGGTTTGATACGTAAAAGCTCTCCATAAGGGATGCTGCCTGTTACACTTTGAGGATGGAAGCTACCTGCGTGTAAAATACTATTCCCTGCAGTCGGCTTCCGAAACAGTGTGGTTTGCAGTTTCTCATTCTCTACATAGACTGTAAGGTCACCTGTGTGTTACTGATCCATTCTGTGAAGTGTAAATTGAATTTGTTTTGATTCAAAGCAGTAATGTAATCCTCAGCTTCATGACGTGTACCCTTCCAAATAATGAAGAGATCATCTATATAACGGGCCCATAGGGCTATGTTGTCCATTTGCCCCGGCCACGTGCTTCTCCCACCAGCCAACTAATACATTTGCATAGCTGGGGGCGAAGCACGTGCCCATGGCAGTCCCCTGTTGCTGCCGGTAAAGATCCCCTGCAAATAATTTTTTTTTATTTAAACGAAATTATGTTAATTAAAGCAACATTGCATTGGTTCTTGCTATTTGAGGGCTCTTCTATTAATTGAAAAAAAAGAATATATATATATATATATAAGGCAAGCGCTGAAACACGTCGGTCTGAACATAGTATGGAGCAGACTTTTGTGTGAGAGTTATGCAAAGTCAAGCAATGCTTTTTCTATTGTTTCATATGGCAACCTGACGTCCCTGAGATATATTAGCAGATCGTCTGCGTACAATGAAACAGCATGTGTGCCGTCCCCTAAGGGGATGCCTCATTCCTCCTGCGTCCTGCGCAGTGATTCGGCTAGTGGCTCAATGGCCAATGCGAACAGTGATGTGGAGAGTGGGCAGCCCTGCCGCATGCCTCGCTCAATTGGGATCAGCTCTGATAGGTACGGGTCCATTTTAACCCTAGCCATGGGTTGCGTGTATAGTAATTTAACAAGTGTTAGAAATGGGGATCTCCAGTTGGCCGCGTATGGCGCCGAGGTCCAAATAGGGATCCTTCTTCCTAAGTCAGAGTGAGGGGGCTACATCCTTTGATAACCCCTGCTCAACCCTGCGGTAACGTAGCACGAGCAGACAGGCCTATCTCAGAGGCAGTGTGTGAAGCATTTATGACCATACACAATAACACAGGAGAGACGCTACAAACGGACACTACAAGTAGTTATAGAAAAATAGTTATCTTTATATAGACTGAACACGACGCTAAAAGCACTCAAGGAACCACAATGCACACAATTACAGATTCACTTCAAAAGCAATAAAGGCACTCGAAACGGGGGTGGAACGGACTTAGTTCGGGGCCGGGTTCCACGCGACCCGGTGATGCACAATTTACCTGAGATGTAAAGGGGCACGGCACGCAGCCTCACAAGGAAACGCGGGGATGACAGGCGGACTCGCAGCGGCCACAGCTCCCGGCTGTAGCGGTCCGTGGCGTGCACTCACGATAATCCTGGGACGGGGCTTAAAGGCGGGCACCCAGCGGTACCCGACGGGGGTGACAAGATCCTGAGAGTGGTGACTAGTGCGGGCACTCAGCGGCACAGCTCCTCAGCTGCAGCGGCCCACAATAGCGATAGCGATGATTTCCGTAGGATGGCAACGGTGGGCACTCAGCGGCACAGCTCCTCAGCTGCAGCGGCCCACAACAGCGATAGCGACTTTCATAGGATAGCAAAGGCGGGTACTCAGCGGCAGAGCTCCTCAGCTGCAGCGGCCCACAATAGCGATAGCGATAATTTCCATAGGATGGCAAATGCGGGCACTCAGCGGCACAGCTCCTCAGCTGCAGCGGCCCACAACAGCGATAGCGACTTTCATAGGATAGCAAAGGCGGGCACTCAGCGGCACAGCTCCTCAGCTGCAGCGGCCCATAATAGCGATAGCGACTTTCAGCCCGCGTTCCCCGCAGTAGAACCAGAGGCTCTGGAATTCTCAACAGAGGCCTCACCTGCGGGTAGGATCCCCCTCAAATAGGAATCCAGATGGGTGAAGTCTAATGTCCCTGAGACTTCAGCAGGTGGCAAGCTCAAATCAGGCCCTTGGGTAGTTACTTCAGCAAGATGGATGAAAGTTTCAAAAGTCCTTTCCCTCTAGTTACACGGACAGAGGTTCGTCTTGGCATGCAGAAGTAACACACCGGGTAGGGGTTTCGCGTAGATCTTTATACCCCACAAGTCTTTGTTCTCTCAAAATTCACAAGTCACTGAACCCAGTCAGAACCAGTTCGGGGAGGTCCTGGGGACACGTTGGTTACGAGGTGGCATCCTGCCTTTGAGGAAGAGAGGGTCTGCTATCAGACGCACAGTGGGGGCTGGAGTCATCATTCACCTTGCCAGGCCCAGCCCTGCTCAGACCAAAGGGTCACCCCTCCCCATACTCCAGCTGCAGATTCCTCTACTCGACCCAGGTCGGGTACAGCCTACCCTGTCCCTCCAAAACCAGACGGCCAATACACATAACAGCAGAGCACACTGGAAGACTTAGGCAAGAAAATACCCACTTTCCCAAAGTGGTATTTTCAGACACAGAATATAGAAATTACCCTCACTAAAAGATGTACTTTAATATTCTGAGCTCAGGCATACCAAATTCGACTTTCCACTTTACAAGCTGCTTCTGTGGGTGGCGCAATCAGCGCTGCAGGCCCACCAGCAGCATTCGGTCTACCAGCCCTGGGCACGCACGGTGCACTATACTAGGGACTAACAGGTAAACCAAATGAGCCAATTATGGGAACATTAATTCATACAGTCAATTTACCATAGGGAGCATTCGCGCTGTGGCACGGAATAGCCGTGGCACAGCGCCCAGAGCATCTAACACCAGCAAACACAGAGGAGACAAAAAGCGAGAAATGGAGGGGAGACCCACGCCAATGGTGCCAGGTCTAACACGTGTCCCCTCCAGCTGAAATGTGGGGAGAACTACCCACCCACTTGGGAGTTCTCATCACTAAGGCGGAAAAATCTGGAACAGACCATCAGCATTGGCGTGCTCTGTACCAGGGCGGTGTTCCACCGTAAAGTCCATACCCTGTAGGGAAATGGACCACCTCAACAACTTTGGATTCTCTCCCCTCATCTGCATCAACCATCTGAGGGGCCTGTGGTCGGTCTGAACCCGGAAGTGAGTCCCAAACAGGTATGGCCTCAGCTTCTTCAGTGCCCAGACCACAGTAAATGCCTCACGCTCAATTGCACTCCACCTCTGTTCCCGTGGAAGTAACCTCCTACTAATGAAGGCTACAGGTTGGTCTAGGCCCTCCTCATTGATCTGTGACAGAACGGCCCCCACACCATGCTCGGAAGCGTCTGTCTGGACAACAAATTCTTTTGAAAAGTTGGGCGCCTGAAGTACAGGTGCTGTGCACATGGCAGTCTTCCGGGCATCAAAAGCGTTCTGACAGGTGTCAGTCCAGTTCACCATCTTGGGCTGCCTCTTAGCAGTCAGCTCAGTCAAGGGTGCAACCATATTGCCATACCCCTTGACAAACCTCCTGTAATAACCTGTGAGTCCTAAAAAGGCTCTCACCTGTGTCTGGGTCTTGGGGGGCTCCCAAGCCAGGATGGTTTCAATCTTGGGCTGTAGGGGCGCCACCTGGCCGCTCCCCACATGGTGTCCCAAGTACACCACAGAACCCTGCCCAATCTGGCACTTACTTGCCTTGATTGTGAGGCCTGCCCTTCGCAGTGCCATCAACACTTCCCAGAGGTGGCGCAGGTGGTCCTCCCAAGTTCGCGCGGCAGCACCGGAAGTCTTCCGGTGCTGCCGCGCGAACTTGGGCAGTCAAGCGTACTCGCTTGCCACGCGTTTCTTCATACCGCACGATACTACAGATGCTGGTATTCACTACAGCATTAACCAATGTGTTATACTGTTACTACTCATCCATATAGCCGGGACGGAATTACAACCGGCTTAGAGCCCTGAAGAAGTCGTGGGTTCCTACCCTGACGAAACACGTGTTGGCTGGGCATTTGGTCTGCAATTAAAGCACAAGAAGAAAATGGCATTCTGACTACTGTATATGTCTTGTATGCATGTTATTTGCAGTAATTATACTGTCAACACTGATTACGTGTGCACAGGTCTCTTATATCATTGTATCTTAGACTTCGGTCGACCCTGGGGGTTTAGGGTTATCCCCCTACCTGTAGCACCGCACTTAATCTTCCATTGCTTCTTACATACGTACACACCGGCAGGCGCCATCGCATACCACATCACGCCAAACCCCTTTGTTTTCCTGTCAAATCAAACGTGCTGAGGTACCGTGCAGCCCCTAGCCGATCTATGAGCTCATCAGCTCTGGGGATGGGATGCGCGTCAGTCTTTGTGACTGAATTGAGACCTCGGCAGTCCACGCAGAACCAAAGTTCTGGGGTGGCACCAGGCGCTGCAGCTTTTGGTACCAAGACCACTGGGCTGGACCAAGGGCTGCTAGAGGACTCAATCACCCCTAAAGCAAACATTTTGGAAACCTCTTCCTTAATGGATGCCCTCACCCGGTCAGTCACTCGGTAAGCCTTGTGCTTAACAGGAGGATTGTCCCCAGTGTCCACTTCGTGGACACCCCAATCAGTGACACTAGGCACCAGGGAGAACAGATCACTGAATTGTCCCAACAGTTGGCGACAATCACTCTGTTGCTCAGGGGTTAGTGTGGCGGAGAGGACCACACCCTCCACTGACCCGTCTTGCTCCTTTGCACACAGGAGGTCAGGAAGAGGCTCACTCTCCTCCTCCACCCCAGCATCTGTGGCCAGGAGCATGCCCACTTCGGACCTCTCAAAGTGGGGCTTCAGGCGGTTGACATGCAGGACCAGCAAGGGGTTCCGGGGAGACCGCAAGTCCACCAAGTAGGTAACAGGACCCTTGCGCTCCACCACCTCAAATGGGCCGGTCCACTTATCTTGGAGCACACAAGGCTCCACTGGGGCCATGACCCAAACCTTTTGACCAGGCTGAAACTCAATCAGAGTGGCATTCTGATCGTGCCAACGTTTCATCTCTTCCTGGCTGACTTCCAGATTTGCCTCAGCGAGCTTTCTGAAACGCCGAGTCTGGTTCCTGAAGGCCAGCATGTAACTAAACACATCCTGGGGAGGTTTCCTGGGAGATTGCTCCCAGCCTTCCTTGACCAGACTCAGAGGCCCTCTTACCGGGTGACCATAGAGGAGTTCAAAGGGGCTGAACCCTAGGGACTTCTGTGGCACCTCACGGTAAGCAAACAACAGGCATGGCAAGAGGACGTCCCACTTACGCCTCATGGTCTCCTCTAGGCCCATAATCATGCCTTTGAGGGTCCGGTTGAATCTCTCAACCAGCCCATTCCCTTGGGGGTGGTAAGTGGTGGTAAACTTATAGGTTACCCCACACTCCTCCCACAGAGACTTCATATATTTGGAAATTAAGTTAGTACCCCTATCAGACACCACCTCTCTGGGGAACCCCACACGGGAGAAAATCCCCATCAGTGCACGTCCCACCACGGGGGCCGTCACTGTCCGGAGTGGGATGGCTTCAGGGTACCGGGTGGCATGGTCCACCAAGACCAGGATGAACCTGTTGCCCATGGCTGTCTTGGGGTCCAGAGGCCCCACAATGTCAATGCCCACTCGCTCGAACGGGGTACTGACAACTGGAAAGGGCTGGAGTGGGGCTTTGATCTTCCCCCCACTCTTCCCACTTGCCTGGCAAGTCTCACGTGTCCTGAAGTGAGCATCTGAGCTCCTGCGCATCTGGGGCCCAAAAAAGTGGGTGACCAGCCTCTCGAAGGTCTTGGTCTGCCCCAGATATCCTGCCAATGGCACATCATGAGCCAACCCCAGTAGGAAGGCTCTAAAGCACTGGGGTACCACCAGCACACGGGCTGACCCAGGCTCAGCAACCTTAGGCTCGCTGTAAAGGAGGTCATTCTCCCAATAGATCAGATGTGACCCTGACTGATCACCTGCTGCCTGGGCTGCAGCCTGTCGCCGCAGCCCCTCGAGAGAAGGGCACGTTTTCTGCTGTTCACAAAATTCCTCCCTGGTGGGCCCTCCTTCCTGCTGCCAATGGCTCAGCTCAGGCAGGTCCCCCAGTTCGGCTATCTGTTCCCCTGTAGGCTCCAGGGCATCCCCCTCAAGGTTTGCTCCTTCCTGGACCGTGGGAACTATGGGGGCTGGTTTCCCGCGCCCCCTACCCCTTCTCTGTAAGGCAGGGGCCTGGGCCATACTTTCAGGCTCCAGGTCCTTCTGAACGTCCTTACTGGCTGCCATGGACCGAGTGGTCGCACACGCCCACTCAGGCAGACCCAACATTTCCAAGTGAGATTTTCTCTCCACCGTAGCCCACGGGGAGTTTTCTAAATCGTTGCCCAACAGACAGTCTACCGGCATGGCTGGCCTCGCAGCTACTTGAAGAGTTCCTGAGACCACCCCCCCCCCCACTCAAAGGGAACCTGAGCCACCTCACACTGGCTCTCAGAGTTGTCTGCTGACACTACTGGGGAGAATGCATGGGGGACAACCTGCTCTTTGGACACCAACCGGGAGCTGACAGCAGTCACACTAGCTCCGGTGTCCCTCAGAGCCTCCACCCTATGGCCATTGATGGTCACCCACTGCCTGTACTTCTTAGTGTTATCAGGCAGCGTGGGGTTAGGGACCTTCTCAAAGTCTCCTAGCGAGACAAGGGTCAATTCCACGGGATCCCACCCACCTTGGGCACCCATCTCCTCCCCTCCCAGGGCTACACTAGCAAGCTGGCGGGTTGGTGCGCGGGGTGGGGCATTGAGGTCCCTCTGGGGACACTGGGGATCATAATACCGGTGGCCCACTTGACCACATTTAAAACAAGTAAGGGGCCCCCTATGGACAGGCCTACCTGTCGGGGGCACTGGCTTCTTCTCAGGGGGAGACTGGGACACCACTCCTTGGTTCCCTTGGGAATTACTTTGGGGCCCTCTCTGGAACTCCCTCGGTTTACCCCTGTCCCCCCCACTTCTCTGCTGAGGACCCTGCCCACCTTTGGCGAAGTCTCCCACAGGACCCTTGCGAACCCGGGTGCTCACCCAGCGGTCCGCCTCCTCAGCAAGCTTCCTAGGGTTAGTTAGCTTGCTATCAACAAGGTGCTGGCGTAGCTCTGGAAAACAGTTACTAGATAAATGCTCCCATGCGAACAAATCATACAGTTGCTCAAAAGTTTCCACTTTGCTACCCTTCACCCAGCGATCCATTGCTCTGCAAAAAAAGACACATATTCGACCCAAGTGGTACCCTCTAACTTCTTACAGGTTCTAAATCTCTGCCTGTACATTTCTGGGGTCAAACCATATCGCGTCATCAAGGCCTCTTTCATATGGGCATACACCATCCTGCTCTCTTCAGGCAGATGCAACAGGGTATCCCTCCCATCACTCACAAAGCGTCCCCACAACCCCGCTCCCCAATCCTTCTCAGGGACCCGGTGGGACACCATGGCTATCTCATATGCGGCAAACCATTGCCCAATATCCTCACTCTTATGGAAATCCTTGATGACATCCTTGGGTATATACACTCTACTCTCGGTAGGTACTAACGGTATGCTGCCACCAGAGGGGGAGATCTCTAAACTCTTAGCCTTGATCTCCAGCTCCCTCAATATTCTTTCATGCTCCAGTTTCATTTTCTCAAGTTCAAATGTCAACCTGTTATTCTCAATATCCAACTTTTTACTCTCTAGGTCCTTCTGACCTTCTAATTTGGCCATCTCCAAACTATGCCTCCTACCTCTCTCCCTGTCCTCCATCTCTTCTGGAGACAGACCCTTTGAGGACACACTAGTACCAGGACTGGAAAGTGCTTTACCTCCCCCTAAATCCACTTCGTCATCCTGCTGCCCTACGGCATTCTCTCCCCCGTCCCCAGGCTCTCCCCCATTCCCGGGGGACTCTCTCGCCTCCCACCTGGCTTTTAGCGCCTTCTGATACTCCTCCTTCCTAGAGAGACCTGCAATAGGGACGGTGAATTGCTTGCAAAAAGACTTTAGCTGTTTGGCAGTGTAGGTTTCTAACCTCTCTTCCTCAAAGGTGAGATCCTCCGAAGCATTGGATGCTGGCTTACCCATCGTGGACATACCTGGCAATTACAATCGACAATAGCACAAAATCAAACCGTACATGGTTGCGCCTAGGCCTCCACTCACTAGTAGCGTACACTGGTTATTGTATGTGGATCACAAATGCAAGTCCGGATCCTCACCGCTGACCGCCAATGTTAGAAATGGGGATCTCCAGTTGGCCGCGGCTGGCGCTGAGGTCCAAATAGGGATCCTTCTTCCTAAGTCAGATTGAGGGGGCTACACCCTTTGATAACCCCTGCTCAACCCTGCGGTAACGTAGCACGAGCAGACAGGCCTATCTCAGAGGCAGTGTGTGAAGCATTTATGACCATACACAATAACACAGGAGAGACGCTACAAACGGACACCACAAGTAGTTATAGAAAAATAGTTATCTTTATATAGACTGAACACGACGATAAAAGCACTCAAGGAACCACAATGCACACAATTACAGATTCACTTCAAAAGCAATAAAGGCACTCGAACCGGGGGTGTAACGGACTTAGTTCGGGGCCGAGGTCCACGCGACCCGATGATGCACAATGTACCTGAGATGTAAAGGGGCACGGCACGCAGCCTCACAAGGAAGCCGCGGGGATGACAGGCGGACTCGCAGCGGCCACAGCTCCTGGCTGTAGCGGTCCGCGGCGTGCACTCACGATAATCCTGGGACGGGGCTTAAAGGCGGGCACCCAGTGGTACCCGACGGGGGTGACAAGATCCTGAGAGTGGTGACTAGTGCGGGCACTCAGCGGCACAGCTCCTCAGCTGCAGCGGCCCACAATAGCGATAGCGATGATTTCCGTAGGATGGCAAAGGCGGGCACTCAGCGGCACAGCTCCTCAGCTGCAGCGGCCCACAACAGCGATAGCGACTTTCATAGGATAGCAAAGGCGGGCACTCAGCGGCACAGCTCCTCAGCTGCAGCGGCCCACAATAGCGATAGCGATGATTTCCGTAGGATGGCAAATGCGGGCACTCAGCGGCACAGCTCCTCAGCTGCAGCGGCCCACAACAGCGATAGCGACTTTCATAGGATAGCAAAGGCGGGCACTCAGCGGCACAGCTTCTCAGCTGCAGCGGCCCACAATAGCGATAACGACTTTCATAGGATGGCAGATGCGGGCACTCAGTTGTACAGCTCCTCAGCTGCAGCGGCCCACAATAGCGATAGCGACTTTCATAGGATGGCAAATGCGGGCACTCAGCGGCACAGCTCCTCAGCTGCAGCGGCCCACAATAGCGATAACGACTTTCATAGGATGGCAGATGCGGGCACTCAGTTGTACAGCTCCTCAGCTGCAGCGGCCCACAATAGCGATAGCGACTTTCATAGGATGGCAAATGCGGGCACTCAGCGGCACAGCTCCTCAGCTGCAGCGGCCCACAATAGCGATAGCGACTTTCAGCCCGCGTTCTCCGCAGTAGAACCAGAGGCTCTGGAATTCTCAACAGAGGCCTCACCTGCGGGTAGGATCCCCCTCAAATAGGAATCCAGACGGCTGATGGGTGAAGTCTAATGTCCCTGAGACTTCAGCAGGAGGCAAGCTCAAATCAGGCCCTTGGGTAGTTGCTTCAGCAAGGTGGATGAAAGTTTCAAAAGTCCTTTCCCTCTAGTTACACGGACAGAGGTTCGTCTTGGCATCCAGAAGTAACACACCGGGTAGGGGTTTCGCGCAGATCTTTATACCCCACAAGTCTTTGTTCTCTCAAAAGTCACAAGTCACTGAACCCAGTCAGAACCAGTTCGGGGAGGTCCTGGGGGCACGTTTTTTACGAGGCGGCATCCTTCCTTTGAGGAAGAGGGGGTCTGCTATCAGACACACAGTGGGGGCTGGAGCCATCATTCACCTTGCCAGGCCCAGCCCTGCTCAGACCAAAGGGTCACCCCTCCCCATACTCCAGCTGCAGATTCCTCTACTCGACCCAGGTCAGGTTCAGCCTACCCTGTCCGTCCAAAACCAGACGGCCAATACACATAACAGCAGAGCACACTGGAAGACTTAGGCAAGAAAATACCCACTTTCCCAAAGTGGTATTTTCAGACACAGAATATGAAATTGAATGAAATGAAATGAAATGAAATTTGTACTTGTAAAGCGCACTTATACCCCCAAAGGCGTGTCCTGGCGCTGTACGCATACCGCTGTGGAACCCTTCCTGGCTTTTCCCTGTGAAATGTCCACTCCTGGGCACCCCCAGGGTGAAGCCAGGCATCCCAGCGCTGTTGGGGCTGTTGTGGAGATTAAGCAAGCTATTGCCCAGAGTTGCAGAGTGGGACCCATGATTAGAATAGGCACCGAGGCGAGAATTATCAGGTCCGAGGAAATTGAGCCCAAGACCCGCCGAGGCGGGAATTGAACCCTGGTCCCGGACCAGATCTCTGCATCAGGGTCTGCCGCTCTAACCATTGAGCCACACTTCTCCACTTCTCTATAGAAATAACCCTCACTAAAAGATGTACTTTAATATTCTGAGCTCAGGCATACCAAATTCGACTTTCCACTTTACAAGCTGCTTCTGTGGGTGGCGCAATCAGCGCTGCAGGCCCACCAGCAGCATTCGGTCTACCAGCCCTGGGCACGCACGGTGCACTATACTAGGGACTAACAGGTAAACCAAATGAGTCAATTATGGGAACATTAATTCATACAGTTAATTTACCATAGGGAGCATTCGCACTGTTGCACGGAATAGCCGTGGCACAGCGCCCAGAGCATCTAACACCAGCAAACACAGAGGAGACAAAAAGCGAGAAATGGAGGGGAGACCCACGCCAATGGTGCCAGGTCTAAGAACAAGTCTGAGAAAGTTGTCTCCCAGATCATACTTGCGTAGAGCAGCAAATAAAAATCCCCATTCTAGAGTATCGAACGCCTTTTCTAAGTCGAGCACCAAACACCCCGAATGTGCCCAATACTCTCTCGAGTAGTGCGCTACCCTGAAAAAGCGTCTTAAATTTAGTGACGTGCAGCGAGCGGGTACGAACCCATTTTGATCTGCGTGTATCAATTGCGCTACAAGTGAGGCCAGCCTGCACGCCAATATTTTGGCTAGCACTTTGTAGTCCGTGTTTAATAGCGCTAACGGGCGATACGAGCCTATCATCTCTATATTTCTATTTGGTTTAGGTAGCGATACCAATAAGGACTCCCGAAGTGTGCCTGGTAGTACCTCTGACTCCTGTGCGCCATGGTATACCGAAAGTAGTTTGCTTTATAGTACTCGGCTGGCAACCCATCGGGTCCTGGCACTTTACCTGTGGCTAATACTTGTATTGCATGTTGTACCTCTGAGAGCGCAATCGGTTCATCTAATTCAGCTTTCTGCTCCTCCGTTATCTGATGTAGGGCGAGCGGGGAGAGAAAGGATTCTAGCTCTGCCGATGTAGCGCAGATCGCTGATCTATATACTCTGGTGTAGTGGGTGGTAAATTCGCAATGAATATCATATTGTCTAGTGAGTAGCTGTCCCGTTATTGGTTGCAGCCGCAACGTAGGTTGTTGTGTGTGTTCTTGTCTGATCATCCTCGCTAGCAGCCTACCTGCCCTATCTGCCGCAGCATGTGATGCATAATTTAAACAGCTTAGCCTTTCTAGTACCTCCGCATGCTTTTGCGTCTGGGTGTCCAGGGCCAGTTGTGTGCCAGTTTTATGCCCTAGGTCAATTTCTAGTTTGGCCAGGGTATCTTCAATACACTTTAATTTGTGGTCAAGCTTTCCTCGGATACTCCAACTGAGCCCCAAGCATTGCCCTCTAATCACGGTCTTGCCTGCATCCCATAACACACCCACATCACGGACTAAGCCTGTGTTCCTTTCGAAGTACGTGTCTATTGCTGCGCCTACTGTCTCCCTAAATGGGGGATCTTCCAGTGCCAATGGCTGTAATCTCCATAGGCGAGTCATGTGTCCCGCATTATCCCCCCGCAGTTGGAATATGTGGAAGTTGTGGTCTGAGTGCGTTCGGCTGAGGTAGTCCGCGCTGGAGCATTCTGTCAGTACTGTTGGGCTCACTACAAAGCGAACAATGCGAACATGTAATCTGTGCGGATGAGAATAGTGGGAATATAGGCGTGTCTGCGGGTTGTGGGACCTCCATGCATCTGCTAGATCCCAATGGAGTAACCTCTCACCCAGGCCCCGGGCATTGGATGTTGCGGCCGTTTGTTTCAGTGGGGGGAAAGACCTGTCTAGGTTGGTGTCAAGCACCGCATTAAAGTCACCTCCTAGCAACCAGGGACCGTCGCACCAGCGTGAGAGCAGCTCTGTCAGTGTATGCCAGAATGCGTTTTGGTCTGTGTTTGGGGCATATATGGAGCCCAGCACTATCTGCTTCCCATTAAGGCAGCCTTTTGTCAGTACAAACCGACCATACACATTCACCTCCGTCTCCTCAGGTGTGAACAGGGTCCCTGGCCTAACCCAAATTAAAGCCCCCCTGGCTAAAATAAATAGCCTGTGGCAAGTATTTGTCCCTTCCATCTCTGTTGCAACTTACGGATCTCTGGCTGCGCTATGTGTGCCTCTTGTAGCAACACCACGTGAGCTGCGTGTTGCTTGAGATATGCATAAATTTCATATCTACGGGCCGGCGTGTGTATCCCCCTAACATTCCAAGTAACTACTTTGTGGGGGGCATGTGTCATAGTTACAAGCTAATGATGAGTGTGGGCGATTTGGTGTGTCGAAGGCGAGGTGGCCGTGTGGTAGTCGTTTAGTAAATATGGATTGCATCAGCTGTATTCGCAGGTTTATGGTCGCGTCACCTCGGACAGCCACCAAGGAAGGAGACCATATGGGGTTTAACTGGGGTAGAGCAGAGGGACAACATGTGTCTGCCCAAACAACAATGCCATGTGGCAACTCTCGGCTTTGCGCGCCAGGCTGTCTTGCCAAAAACATATAAAGGGAGGGGTGGGGGGTAGAGCTTGTGAGAGATGGGCTGGCTGCTAGGCCCGTAATGCATGTATATGTGTGCTTTCTGCGCCACCGCCTATGTGCTTTGCAGTTCCCCTGCGACCCGGGAAGAGGGGAAAAGAGCTGTCAGTGCTTGTGGCTATGCAGGCTGTAACTTGTGGCACCCCATGGAGAGTGTGCGCATATTATGCAGATCGCCGTGTGCGCACATGCGCGAGTATATACTTGCATGTCATGGGGGTTCGGTGAGCTGCTACATTAAATCATCTGCCATTTGGGGTGTTACTGTTGGGAGTTTATGCGATTCTTCGCAGTTGGGCCACATAGCTAATGAACTGTCCTCGCTCAGAGATCGTTCCGAGGAGACATACGTGTCTCTGTTGGCCTGGCGTCTCCTCATGGCCGCCTCCACCTGCAGGGCGTCCTGTCTCTCCTGCAGCACTTGTTCCAGATTGGGCACAGTTTTAAGTTGCCTCGGCGTCCCCTCAGATCTCAGTCTCTTTCTCCTACGACGGTTTCTTCGGGTTCCTGAGTCCGCTTCATTACTGTTGTGTCTTTTGCTAGGCGAGGTGTGATGGCCTATAGTTTCGAGTCAGTCCCATGCTTCCTCTGCTTTGTTGAAAAAGTGAGTGGACCCATCCGCGACCACTCGCAGTCGAGCTGTGAATATGAGTGAGCATTTTATGCTTAATTCCCTCATTCGCCTCTTGACCGCTAGGAATGTGCTCCGCTGTCTTTGTACACCCAAGGCATAGTCTGGGAAAAAGAGGACCTGGGAATTGTTCACCTTGGCCGCTTCCATTTTTCTTACTTCTCTGAGTATTGCATCCCTATCTTTAAAGTTCAGGAAATGAAATAGGAAGGGCCGGGGCCTGGCGCCCGGCAGCGGGCGGCCCGTCGGCACTCGGTGTGCTCTTTCCACTGCAAAGAAAGAGGAAAGTTAATCCGCTGGCATCAGGGATTTCAGCCAGTTCTCTGTGTATGCCACTGCATCATGGCCCTCAGTACCGTTTGGCAGCCCGACCACTCGAACGTTGTTCCTGCGGGAACGACCTTCAGCATCATCCACCCTGCGCTCCAGTGAACACAGTTGTGTCGTGGGCTCCCTTATTTCAGTGGTCGTAGCCTTGGCGACTGGGATGACTTCTTTGACTTCCGCCGCCATCTCATTGACTTTCACAGCTAGCCTTCGGTGGTCTGCATGTAGTAGCGTGAAGTCTGACGCAATTTTGTCTATGCGACCTTCCAGTGACGTACGGGTTTGTGTCAGCGTAACTCCTATTTGCGCCACTGCTTGGAGCACAGAGTCTATTTTGGACTCCAGTGTGGTGGTTCTGGAGGCTTCTGGTGCTTCGGGTGTTTGGTCAGTCTGTTTTGGGATTGTTTCCGACTGTGTGGTTGCCGCGCCCAATCCTGCACGTTGTCTACCCATCTTAGGGGTTAGCGATACTCGGTCTATGCGTGCTCTTGATGGCAAAGAAATTTTTAGTGCCACTGTCTCTCTTTGGCTCCAGAGGAGGCTCACTTCTCTTGATTGAGCAGGTGGTCCTATGTAGTGCTTGGTAGTTCCGCGCACGGCCAGTGGCCTCTGCGGTCCGTGCTCGGAATTCCGGCGTAGGCGGGCGTCTTCAGCTGGGACCAGGCCTTCTGCCCTTCCCCTTCGCACCCCTATGGTGTGGCTTCCAGTGGCCGCATGTTTCACTGCAACGGGAGATCCGTCTCCAGTAGGGTCCAATCTCTCTAGCTGGGTAGCCTTCACCTGTATCACCCCTCCATGCTGCCCTTCTCCCAAGCGATCGGTGGGCACACTGTGAATTTCCCACGATTGCGTCCAAGGGGCGGCCTTCGCCCGTAGGCCCAGGCTCAGTGCGTTCCTCAGCTGTGCTGCTATTAAGGCTTCATGGTCCACCGTCCCTAGCGTGCTTCCCTTCACAGTGGACGGTCGCACTGCCCTGTTGCGTGTTCCACTCTGTTTGGGCCTACTTCATCGCCCAGTTTCACATAGCGCTGCTTTGTTGGCGACCCCTTCAATGGTGGCCTGCTCGGCCTAGATTTCTTTTCCCACTACGCCACCCACGGCCTCCGCTACGGGGCGAGCCAAAGTTCGAGTTATGGTTCCTGAGTTTTGTCGGCGTATATCAGCAATGCGCCAGTGCCCCTCGATGGCCTGGCCCGTGATCTTCAGAGGCACAGTCTCAGCGACTCCGAGAGCGGGTCAGCCGCCGGCTGGGCAGTCTGTCCCCTGCACAGGCCACACGCCGGGTCGCCGTGGATGTCTCTGCAAGCCGCCCGCAATCAAGCTCGGGCTCGGCACAGCCCCCGGGCCTCTTACCAGCTATCCCTGCTCTGGGATCTCGCATGCTGCAGTTTGCTTGCTTCGGTGGTGCTCTGCAGCTCACCACCCTGATTCACTCCAGACGCCGTTCACTGCTTTCTAAGGCGTCGTCGTGGCTGGTACTCCGCAGTGCTGCTGCAATCCCCGGTGTCTCCTGGTCGAGGAGCTCGCACCAGTGGGTCTGCTTTTTTTCCACCGGTATGATCTCGGCTCGACAGATGCGCCGCCTCTGCGCATGGGGTCTCACTTCGGCCTGGTTGCTCCCCGGTGTCTCAAAATTCTCTGCACCGGTGCTCACCGGCATACAATGCTCGGTGGGCCAGATCTGGCGGCTCAATGGCAGCAGTGGCCGCAGGTTTAATGTCGAATTATCAGGCCACGAGACAGAGCCTCCTCAGAGTGCGTCCGCCATCATGGCTAGCTATCCACGCCCCAATGTCCTCTCACGTTCCATAAGTGACTTTTGCCCAGTCCAAAGTCACAGACCCACATTCCTTTTAGCAGTGGTGCATGCATTCACGGCTGGACTGCCGTGTAAATCTCTGTTACTGCCCTCAAAATGAAGCTGCACTCCCGTTGAGGCTTGTATAGAAAAAGACAAAGCATTTTGAAATTGGAAAACATACATTCGTGCCTTACGCTTTTCGGAATCTTTTGAGTCTTTGATCACAGGCTGCACCATTGACATCACAAGCAAAGTGAAATACCAGTTTCATTAGCATTTTTATTGCCCTCAGGTGGGTCAATTTACAACTGCATTATGGTGCTGGTAGTTTCATTATTTCTTCCTCTCCAGTGGGAGTTTGCTGATGCCAATGCTTGAAAACATTTATATATATATATATATAACGGCTCACGTCCCACCTGCAGCTGCCAAACTCTTAAGGCGGGTGCCCCCAAAGACATGCGGGTAGGACACACGTTCCACATAACAGCTCCAACAGTTAAGGGGCACCTCATGGAGTTGCTTCAATCATACATTTATTAATGCAGACACGTTTCAGCGATAAGCCTTCCTCAGTGCTTTAAATGCATGTACATAGCGCATGGCATTAAATTAATTTAAATAATATAGAAACCCTTCTCATTGGTGAGTTCGAAGTGATGGCAGACAAAGCGGGACTGTGGAGCTATTCTTTCAATCTCAGCCGTTGGAAGGGTAATGCCTTGGTACTCATAGTTTGTAATTGATTATCAGCTTTAATGCCCCAATAAAACATTCTGCCTCAGTGGGTAAGTTCAGTTATTGTCCTTACTTTCACAGCCTGCCGCTCTGTATACCAGGCTCTCCTTGTACTTCCCCCCCCCTTCATCATGGACTAATACAACGTTGTTGTGCGCTGTGCACCCCTCGCCCAGCTGCTGTTTGATAAGTGTGTGTGTGTATATATATATATATATATATATATATATATATATATATATATATATATATATATATATATTGTCCTGAAGATAGCCAGTAGGTATTTATAGTTGGGACCAAAGTTTCCGTAGGAAAAGCGTTTTATTTGCCAATGTCTTTGACGCCGCTTGACGTATCTTCATAACATTTTCAAAAACCTTCCCCTTTTTGGTTCAACTGCTGTGTTGAAAGTTTCGAGGTGATCCGTCAAGCGAGGGCCGAGGAACAAAGGGGGGTCCCAAAACGCATTTTCCCCATTGTTATGTCTATGGGGATTTTTCATTTTTTTAACACAATTATAGCCCGATCCGCTGAAAAGAATTACACCAAATTTGGCAAACAGCTAGATGTTGGTCCAGAAAGTGTGCTTTTTGTGATTTGATGTAAATCCGTTCAGTAGTTAAAAGTATGTTTTTTAATTTAATTTTGTTGAAGAATGAAAAAGCACCGGAATATGTCCCTTTGTTTGATCGGAGGTGTGTTTACATTGAAATTGTAGCTTTCACTTTCTTCTCCCTAGTGCCCTAAAGAAGAATAAATCCTATCTCCTTGAGTCAGTAACTTGTACGCATTATGGACTTGAAAGGAGGCTAATGTGCACCAGCAACAGATGAGCTCTGACCATCAAAGTGACTCTGCATGTTGCTGTTCTCCCTGAAGACTGAGGAAAAAGCCTAGGCTCTGGAAGAAGCCATGCACCTTCATCCTGAAAGAAAAGGTAGTTTACGGCTTAATGTAGAAGAAAGCAGACCCAGAGCAGGGCTCGAAGGACTGAAACCTCCATTGAGGTCAAAGCTGTCAAAAGAAATTGGGCTATCCGTAGATAACCAAGGATAATGTTGTGCTATGATATTTTCAGCTCCCCAAATGTATTTTAACCATTCCCATCAAGTGTGTTTTGAGATTCGTCCAACGTACATTGGCTCCTCATGAACTGCACATAATAGGTGATCTCTTCCCTGATGGCCATGTCCTTACCCATGCAGGCCACACTATGTTCGCAAGTGCCTCTCATATGGACCACTTTATCCTCCTGCGCATGCATGGCTCCTTGTGGGCATGTATTCCCTCCTACTTCTTGGCCCTGGAATACTTCCTCCCCCTGACATTATTAATATCAGATACAGAAGGGGGCGACTGGTCTCTAAACTCTATCGTGCCTGCATGGCCCTAAAACACGCACAAGATGGGAATATTAGGGCGACATGGGAACATGACTTGGGCCGCCCTGTCTCAGACAAGGAATGGTACTACTGCTGTTCGCAGACGAAATTGGTTTCCCCCAATGATTGGTATAAACTCCTCTATTTCAAATTTCTACACAGAGCGTACATCACTCCTAATGGACTGGCCAAACGATCACATGTATGCACATTTTTTAGGTCGAGCCTCTGCGAGGCATGCTGTATTAGGGTATGCACTGGAAGCCCCGCCCACTCTCCTCCCATATTTGTCATTGGCTTGTGTCATTGTCCTTTGTAAATACTGGCTTCTGATTCAGTAATCAACTTGTTGATCCCTCCTTGGCACTGCCTTGTCTTCATTTGTAACATCCCATGGCGACTGGCCCTTTTACTTCGCTTGTTACACGGTACGTGTTATTTAGAGTTGTAAGCACTACTTTCTTTGAGTTTCTCTTACTGCAGGCACGACGTGCTTTGCCTACATTCAGCGCGCCATGCGGCCCCGCCTCCCGCCGGGCGCTGTGCTTTAGGTTTCAGAACGGCTCCCGCTTTATGAGTACAGTAAAACATTTACTGATGTGCCATAAGTGCGTACAAAGGGATTAAAGGTGGTGCAAAGTGGGGCCCGGCTTGATGAGTATCGTGATCAGAGGATCCTGCTTTGTGGAGAGAATATAGGAACAAAGAGGTGAATTGTCGCTTCGAGCCCGTGTGCCCTGGGCCAGGGATGTGGCTGAGATGTAGCAGGCGGGGCTCATCCTGGGTGTCTGGTGAGGTAATTGTGGAAGCATTATTCTAAATCTGTGGGATTTGTCGAGGAGAGCTTCCGATGAAGGACTTCTGAAACCACGTGAGTTGGTTTCCTAATCTGCTCTTCACTGTGAAAACCGGGGAAATGAATCCTTGTTGATCAGTGATTTGTTTGGCTTCGCTGGCTTTCGAGGGTGGGGTGTCTTCGTGAATTTGCTCATGCTCTATGGGTTGCTTCCGCCATTCAACACAGGCGGGTCATTTTCTGTAACAGATTCTGCAAATTTGTTTGGTCTGGTAGAAGTACACATAGAAACTTGTAAAATAATATTTTTGTTATTTTGATGGATGAACAAATAGTTTTGTCAGAAATCCTCATGCACTGAAGACTGCCAAGAGCATTATTTTGAGGGTCTGGGCCTCATGAGGAGTTCGTCAGTAAAGTAGGGTGCTAATCCTGGGCCTTGGTATTACCGCTACATGATGTTATTGCCAACTCATTTAGTACTCATTCCGAGTGCGAGGCGCAGAATGGGGAGTAACGTCGGGCCTGGCATTACCCAATTTTCCAGCCCTTTTCCCGCTTACACACTTCACCTGCTGCCAGCAGGTAGAATTTGTGACTGGTAAAGCAATTGGTAATACAGGGTATGGTGTTTCCAGCAATACCCTCAGTACTAGTAATACCTCTAAGGACTACTTGTAATGAGGGCCCTGGTAACACTTGCAGTCACGAGTAGTGGTGTTATCACTGAAAAGTATGTGAAAATACCACTCTGCTCTACTGGTAATGATAGCCATGGAAGGAGAATACAATTCACATCGTTCATTGTATTTTAGGTGTGTTCTCAGGCGGTCATAGAAAAAAATCACGCACTGAAAGGAGTTTCTAACACGTGGTTTATGGTAATTTGAATAATTTTTATATTTAGATTTATGCCGTTCACGGAGTTTATACCTCCTACTCCATTCTTAGGACCACTTATGACAACGGCCGAGGCTTCGGCATCGGTTTTCCCTGTAGGGGGTTTAAGAATACAGGTCCATTCCAAGAGAGCCTCCCAGAAATGAGCAATAGCAGTGGGAATCTGTGATTCCAGCATGATGTTACTCTTTTTCTGGACATTTTTCAAAATGCAACTTTTGTATGCTTTTAGCCGGTGTAATGTCTACAGAAAAATATCGGGCTCTGCTTTTCCTGGAGCCGGAAGCTGTCAGAGGGAGACAACCCAGTTGTTGTATTACCACTTCTCATGAATTGGGTGAAACTGAGAACGTTCAGACAGCTTCATTAAGGCAGGAGTTTTCCAGTTTTAACTGAC
This sequence comes from Calotriton arnoldi, assembly GCA_963921515.1. Taxonomy (NCBI): domain Eukaryota; kingdom Metazoa; phylum Chordata; class Amphibia; order Caudata; family Salamandridae; genus Calotriton; species Calotriton arnoldi. Next base: position 1,334,685 of record CAWUFW010004544.1, on the reverse strand, counting down.
TATGTGAACGCAATAGGAAAAAATACACCTAGAAAAATACCCGAACAGGCACAAAAAAAGATAAGGAAAAACACAAGAAATTGATATTATATGAAAGAATCACAATCAATATGCTGTCAAAAAAGGTTTTGGTTGCAATAGTTTTGGCACCAGTCTATACTCTAGCCACGCTTGCATCAGGACAATGCTTACTCATTTTATTTTTAGGAAAAAGCTGAAAAAAACTTACCTTTTTAGGTCGAGCCTGGACAGCGCATGCGCTGCTCTGCAAGCCATGCTGTATTGGAGTATGGACTAGAAGCCCGCCCACTCTCCGCCCATCTTTGTCATAGGCTTGCGTCATTGTCCTTCGTAAATGCTGGCTTCTGATTTGTTAATAGGCGTGTTATTCCCTCCTTAGTACCGCCTTGTCTTCATTTGTAACCTCCCATGAGGACTGGACCTTTTACTTCGGTTGTTACATGGTATGTCTTTTTTAGTCTGTAAGCACTATTTTCTTTAAATAGTTTCTCCTACTGCAGGCATGACATGCTTTCCTGCAACATACAGCGCGCCATGCGCTCCTGCACTTTTTGAGCAGCCAGGGACAATGGCGGCCGCTTCTTTGAATAAGTCTCGTATTTGCAAGAGTTTATGCTATTGGCATTGTAAATGACAATGCCTTTGATTTATGTGTTGTCAAAACAGATAAATAAAAGGCATTGTCATTTACAATGCCAGTAGATTAAACTCTCGGAAATGCGAGAACTATTGCATTGGAAATGCTTTTTGGACCGTGGTGTTTGACTGCCTTTCCCATATGACGGAGATAGCGCCAGACCGCCTATTGGTGCTTATGGTCTATGTAGCAGACATCCCGAAGAGCACTCGCAGATTTACTGCCATAGCTTTGCTGTTAGCTAAAAGACTCCTCACCTCATAAAAGGGGTTGTTTTCAATTAGTGCTCTTCAAACTGCCAAGTTCTTGTGACCTCATAAAAAATAAGATGATGTATGGCAAGACAATTTGAAGCATCTATCATTTCGATATAGTAGGCTGAATAGATGGTTTGATGGGGAGCATGTGTAGATGAGTTGAGGCTACATACATTGGTGGGTGGAAAGATGGATGAATGGACGGACGGATACATGGATGGATGAATGAGAGATCTGCTGGGGATGGCTAGAAGCTCATGTGGTTCACCAGTGGTGAAAGGACACATAGATGGATGGGAGGGCGGAAGAGTTACAGGAGAGTGTGTCCAGAAGGATGAGTGGATATATACATGAATGAATGGATGAATGCTTCATATGATGGACAAATGAATGGATGATTTTCTAGTGAATGGATACATGGATGGATGGGTGGGTGGGTGAGTGAATGGGAGAGTCTAGAAGAATGGATGTATGTATGCATGAACAGAGGAATGCAGTGTATGATGGAAACATGGATGAATTCATGGGGGGATGATTGGGTAAATGATGCATGGGCTGAACGCCCTTATGTCGGCCGGACTTGCTCGCTGCGTAAAATTCATCCCCAGGTTTTACGCCCTACCACTTTGAAATGTCACCAGCCGCCACTGTAAAAGAGAGATAGCATTGCGCTGGGGCAGTGGTGCTCGTCCTACTATGGAGCCTGGCTAACTAGTATGATCAACTACGACACAATGAGCGAAGTCTACGCGACGCTGCAACCTCCTTCTGCCAGGCTGAAGGACATCTAGCAACCTCTCCGGGCCTGCCTGCCATCCATTGAGTCAGACATCACAGCTGAGTCGTTCGACCGATTTTCCCTGAACGCATTGCGCATTATGTGCCTCAATGCTCTATGTATGGGGATCCCATTGTATTTTATTTTCAAAAGCCCGATAGATTTAAATCATGCAAGTGTTTGAATTTATTAGTGTCCATTCAGCATAACTCTGATGTAATGACAATTGCAATGCAATGTCCCACTTTCTGCGTTTTGATGTATGTGTTCGTCTTGCTGTCGAAAATGAAAAAGCTTTAAAGTGTCTTGCGATGTTTCCTAGGTCCTTCTACTTGCTAAGAATCGCTTTTTTGCGTGTTTGAAAATAAAATCTAGTATAAGTAAACTGAATGTATTCATACAGTGACCATTAATCTATGATGATGGACCTAAAACAGTATAGGAAAAGTTATTGGGGGCTGGAATCCAAATGTATCTTGAACATATTTGTACATTTTGTCCTAGAAGACTTTCAGTAATGGGGAGTTGAAAAGCATCCAGGCTAGATTCCCAATCTCAGTGAAGTCAAGGGGTGAAGTGCCGCCGCGCCGCCCTAAAACAAAGTTCCGCCCGGGGCAGACCGCACATCTGTACTACTTTTTATTTGTATAAACTTATGTGCAATAAAACATTGCCTTAGAGAGGAGAGAATGAGGAAGCCACCTTTTGTTGGCTACTCTGGTTGATGTCAGTGACTGCCAGGATTTCAGCGCATGAGCTGCTCAAAAAACAGTATGCTGTAAACCTGATTGCCATGGTGCAACGTCAGTGAGTGTGGGGGAAGGTAAGAAAAGCAAAATGTTCTTCAACCCTTTTGTCGCTTTTTCAACTTACTCTCCTCGTTCCTTTAAAATATGACTGTGACCCGGTGTAATGTAACTGGTGCGCACGTTCGTGCTATATAAACACTGCAGAAAAATGCACAAAGAGTTAAGAACAAAGTGTTTACATAAAACAAGAAAATAGAAAAACCCTTAGTGGCCTGATGTGTACAAAGTGAAACCAGAAAACCTGGATAAATCGCAGCTTATTGCTTAAATTGTGTGACCGTAGGCACATATTTTATTTCAGCAAAGCACATTTTTCTTCATTATCGCTTAGTAAAGCACTTTCAAATATTTGAGTTCAAAATACCAGTTGAACAAACAAAACCTATTGTGTTTGATTTAATAGACTGTAATGTTCCTCTATAATAATCTGGGCCATGTTCAGGGTTAACATGACAACTGTCTTTCATCTTTGTTCACTAATGGTTCATGTTTAAAAACTATCACTTTTAATCAGTATTTCTGAGTGCAGTGCTTTAAGGTGACGTATTAATGTCAAACCTTCCACATGTCAAAATACTTTTTTGAGTATTGAAGAGGCGTTGTCATATTTTGTGTGATGTTTGTAGTATGATTTACATAGCAGTCATTTTCAGGGCTCGGCACCAGGCTCTAAGATTCGAGCCAGACCCTTGGCTCGGCTCTCCCTGTTAATATATATTCACTGAAAAAAACAAAGGTTGCATGGACGTTACAGTTGGGCTCAGATTTCACTCGCACAAAACCAGTGAAGATCTACAGTTATAGTTACCTGAGCTAACTATAACTTACGCCCTCGCAATGCACTGCTTATGATCTCACATATTACATCACTCATGACATGGTCAGTGACATCACTAATGCCATCATCCACAGAACCACTCACACACCCGAACAACCTCTCATATACCCACACACAGAACCACTCACATACCCATTCACAGACCAATACAACCACTCACACACCCACTCAGTCAACCATAGAGCCATTGAATTACCCACTCAATCACCTATACAGGCATTCACTCACTCACCCATACAGCTACTCACACAACCCCTTACTCATATAACCACTTACACCGCTACTCACTCACACATACAACCTCTAAACACAGTCATACACACCCATGCAGACACTCAATCAAACATCACTCTCCAGTACAGCCACTTACACAGCAACTCACTTAACCAATCACCCTCTCAAACAGCCAAACACTCACCCATACAGCCATTCATACACCCACTCATCACCCATACAGCCACTCACCCATACATCCACTCGCACACCCACCCACTCACCCATACAGCCACTCAATCACTGATTTAGACACCCACTCGTAGAGCCACCCACATAGCCACTTACCTACCTATACAGTCACCCACTCACCAGTACAGTCACTCACTCCCCATACAGCTACTCACACACCCACTTATTCACCCATACAGCTGCTCACAAACCCACTTATTCACCCATACAGCTGCTCACAAACCCACTTATTCAAACATACAGCTACTTACCCACCCACTTATTCACCAGTACATGCACTCACACACCCACTCACATAGCCATACAGCCGCTCATACACCCACTCACACACAGATACAGTCGCATAGCTACTCACATAATATATGTTAGAAATAGTATCACTAATTTGTAGTACACAATGTATACTAGTTTAACTTTTGTGGTACCTTGGTATTTATGTTTAACACTCATAAACCTTTAGAAAACACTCACAATCACTGGATGATTTAATCAGTGGTGTAATTGGAGATGTCATCAGTGATGTCACTCACCAGGTCACGAGTGATGTAATATGTGAGGTCACAAGCAGTGCATTGCAAGGGCATAAGTTGTAGTTAGCTCAGGTAACTATAAGTGCTGAATTTCATTGGTTTTGTATGAGTGAAATTTGAGCCTAACTGTAACATCCCTATAACCTTTGTTTTTTTCCCAGTGAATTTCGAAGGTTATTTTTGTGTTATTTCGTGACTATAACATCCCTGTAACTTTTGTTTTTTTAGTGAATTTGTACGTTTATTTAATGTTATTTCCTGACTATAATGTCCCTGTAACCTTTGTTTTGTTTAGTGAATTTCTAAGTTTTTTAAATTTTATTTCCTAACTGTAACCTGTAATCTTTGAGAGTCGGTGTGTGAGTGGCTGTATAGGTCGGTGAGTGGGTGTGTCAATGGCTGTATGGGTCTGTTAGTGGGTGTGTGAGTGTCTGAGTGGGTCTGTGAGTGGGTGCATGAGTCTGTGAGTGGATATGTGAGTGAGTGCGTGAGTGTCTGAATGGATCTGTGATTGGGAGCAGGAGTGTCTGAGTGGGTCTGTGACTGGGTGCGTTAGTGCCTGAGTCTGTGACTGGTGCATGAGTCTCTGAGTGGATCTGTGAGTGGGTGTGAATGTATTTTTTTTAATTTGTTCTGCGATATTCTCGAATTCGTCGCAACATTACACGGGGCCATGCTGAGCGTCGCGATTAATTTGCGAATACTGCACATGGGATTTATACCAAATAAAAAGGGCGATTTTTTTGACCAAGAGCTACCTTTCTGCCAAATGTGGTGTCCGCTGTAGTCATGTCTAAAATCTCTGCGGGAGTTAACATGGGAAACATACTTTTTTCGACTCCCCCCCCCCTTTTCTCGGCCCCCGCTTGACGGATCACCCCGAAACTTTCCATGCACAATAAAACTCACCAGCACACTTTTTTCTTTCTATTTTTGTGAAGATTCGTCAAATGGCAGCAAACATATAGGCAAGTCACAAAAAACTTTTCCTATGGAAATTTGGTCCTAACTATAACTATCTCCTGGCAACCGCCAGGAGGAGATATATATATATATATATATATATATATATATATATATATATATATATATATATATATATATATATATATATATATATATCCAAAGGTTGAAGTAGTTAGGTGAATTTGTCAGTGTTAATATTTAGGTTTGAACTAAAAAAACACAGAAATTCACCAGTTATAGTAAGCAGCGCTAACTATAACTTGCGCCCTCGCATGCACTACTTATGACTTCACATATGACACGCATGACATGTCCTATGACATCATTTATTACATCACTCATGACATCTCAAATGAGTGTGCTCATTTGTTTTATAGTTTAGATTGTGGCAGATAACTTGAATATTACTTTGCCATTTAATTTTGTACTGTTTGGGTCCAGCCAATGAGTGTAAGTATTTAGAAACCGAATGTCCTCCTAATGCACCGTAGCTGTGTAGATGTATTGAACATTTTATAAATCTTTGTATGTGTACCGGTGACAGGAGACTTGTGTACTAACCTGTGCACGTGTGCTTGTTTTGCTTCAGAAGATGGTTCATCTGTAAAGTTTTGACCATAGTATGAACGGTGTTGGTAGTAGAATGTTTAGCACCTTCAGATCTTGGTTATTTTTAGTGAATAGTGTCTTTTTTTGACAGCTGTTGCATTGAGTATGCACTGCTCTTAGTGGATCTTTTTTAATAGTCTGTGGTGTATTTCTTATGAAGGTTTGCAATGTTTGCAAACGGTGGTATAAAGTAAACTCTCTCCATAGAGTAAGCATTGTTTACAGTACTCGGTTCTCTACTAATATCAACTTAATTTCTTAATGTAGGTTCGGTGTGTGTCAGGAGTTTGATACAGATAAAAGCTGTCCATACTAGGATATTTGTTTTGGAATTGGCATTCACTATTTTGCCTTTCTCTGAACGGTTGTATGCAGATTTAACACCATACTCAATGAGGGTTTCCCATAAATCTGTGGTTGATTGTTAATGTGATCTATGCTACGCGTAAAGCCATAGCAATTTATGCAACAATAAGAGGGAAAACGAAGTTTGGGTGATATAATCAGTGATGACATGAGTGAAGTCATAAATGATGACATAGAATGTCATGAACAATGTCGTACGTGAGGTCATAAGCAGTGCATGGCGGGGGCACAAGTTATAGTTAGTGCTGCTAACTGTAACTGGTGAATTTCTGTGGGTATTTGGGTATTGATTAAAACATTCAGGTTCACACTGACAAATTCACCTAACTATAACTTGGTTTTTTTCCGTGAATATATATATATATATATATATCTATATATATAGATATATATATATATATCCATGTAGGTACTTATAGTTCAGTCTGCTTTTGCATAGACAGATCGATTTTCGGTTTGCTAATACCTTTGGCCCCGTTTGACGGATCTTCACAAAACTTTCCAAAAAAGGTTCATCCACCTCAACTCTTTCCTAGAAAGTTTCGAGGTGATCCGCCCAGCGTGGGACGAGAAAAACTGGGGACCCAAAACGTAAAATCTCCATAAATTTTTCCATACACTTCTTTGAGACAGGTTATAGCAGAAACTGCTGAACAGAATTACACCAAATTCGGCAGAGGGCTCGATCTTGGTAAGCAGATTTGTGATTTGGTCAAAAACACTTCAGTAGTTCTTGAGATATAACGGGTAAAAAATAGATGTATATTTTGGCAGTTGGGCTCGTGAGAAATCAGAAACGGAGGCCTGTGATTGGTCGAGAGCCCAGTTATTCCCATGGAACTTCACACTTTTGCGGGGGCTAGAAGCTCTTGCCAGTCTTGTGTGTGCTCTGTTTGGCTGGCTGTTGGAATTAGAAATGAAATGGTGGTGTTGTGGAAATGAAGTAAAAAAGCTATATAAGGGGGCAGCAGAAAGGCATGCTGTCCCCCTAGATTTAGATAGGAGGAGTCCAAGGGATAACTACTGTGAAGATAATAAATGTACATTGTTTTGAACTAGTTATCAATCTTGCAGAACTCTAGCGGATTGTGAATAGTAAAAAGGAGATGATGAGTTCTCAATACACTCTACTACTAGGAAGGCATATTGCGGTCCTTGTTTTTGAGAGGAAGTGTGTAAAAGATAAGTACTGCGATGATTAGAAGGTTAAATCTTTTTTTTATTTTTTTTTAAATGTTCCGATCTTGCAAGACTTTTGCGGGATCGTGAAAAGTAGGAAGGAGTAGGTGATGTTTGAATACACTCTACTATACATACTTGTTACTGTATGAAGGAGTCTTACTAAAGATTGTGTTTGAGACTCTACTATTTATGCTCATTGGTTTGAGAAGAGTTGTGAGCAGAGTTAAGGCTCATCCAAACACCCTACTACACACACACATCATCTGAGATGGAGGTCTGAAAGGAGACCCAGTTCCTCCCCACTCCCTACTACGCACACCTATCATTACAGAGAGAGGTCTCAGCAGAGAAGCTAGTCCTTCCACTCACCCTACTAAGCACACCCGTCATCTGAGAGAGAGGTCTGAAAGCAGTGGGTAGTCACTACCCACACTCTTCATCTGAGAGAGTCTTCTGAAAGGACAGACCAGCTCCTTCCCAACCTCTACTACGCACACTTATCGTTACAGAGAGCGGTCTCAGCAGAGAGCCAGTCCTACTACGCAATACGCAAACTCGTCATCTGAGAGAGAGGTCTGAAAGGAGAGGCCAGTGCCTCTCCACACCCTACTACGCACACCCATCATTACAGAGAGAGGTCTCAGCGAGAGACCAGTCCCTCTGCACATCCTTAGGCCTGGGCGAAGTACTACGCTACGCTCGCGTAGTTTGCGAAGTTTGCGCTACTTCGCACTACGCGAATTGCACGTAGCACAGTGCAAACACGCGTAGCGGTAATTTTTTGCTTGCTCCCGGTCCTCAACGTCAAGTTGGCGACCGCGAGCAAGCAAAATGACATCCCGGCGAGACTTTTTCCTCGTTCGCGATCAGCAACATCAAGTTGCCGATCGCGAGCGTGGAAAATAAACCTCCCGGCGAGATTCTCAACGCGGGGAGGTCAGGTTTCTCATTGCGAGTGGTCGCGTATGCTCGCGACCGCTCGCGATGAGAAACTACCAGTCCGCGTTGAGAAGCTGGCGCTCGAGTAGAAATCTACTCGAGCGGCAGAAAACTGTTCCGCTTGCACTGTGCAAGAAGCCGTTTGCAATGATTGCACAGTGCGGACAAGCATCCGGCACTGTGCAATCAGTGCGAACAGCATTTTGCACAGTGCACTACGCAGTTCGCGTAGCTCGCGTAGTGCGAAGTGCACTTCGCGTACTACGCGAACTACGCCCAGCCTTACACATCCTACGCACACCGGTCATTGCGAGAGTAATGACACCTCAAAAAAGATTGCTGGTGACATGTCTTGATATCAGAGTTACAATAACTGAGCAACTGAAATCTCAAATGACATCACTGATTACTTCATCCAAGCTTCTTTTTTACACATTACTCTATAAACTAATATGGCATTAGTAGCCTGAAAGTAAGTACATAATAGCTCAGAATAATATTCAGCATTATTAATGCCATCACAAACACAACTCCCTTAGGTGTAGCAAGCATGTTTAATGTGCAACATTGACCCTATGCCATACACGTCATGGGTAGCCTAGTTCACATTAACAATCAACCACAGATAAGACTCGCACTCGAGGAGACCGGCGTGGGGCACGAGTACGCGGAACGGCGGCTCTTTTCTCAAATTCAGGAAACGCTTTTACGGGGCATACATAGCTACGTTTCACCGCCCAGCGATTTTATTGGAAACTTTGCAGTTCACTTCACGCCAAAGGTTAATGTGACCTGGAATTATCGTCACATTTAGAACTGAAACATAGTGGAACCGTTCAGCCGTGAACAAGTCGCATGTACAAACTTACTGAGGCGACGAAACACGTGTTGGCTTGGGAACGCGTTACTTATTCTGAGAACTGATTAAGAAGGAGAAAATCAACGAAATTCTTCGACTTCTTATATATGATTGACGACTGAAAAGAACTAATTTCTAATGATTTGCGTGTGCTGGGGTATACAAATCACTGTGTTTTGTTGCTTTTTGGCCTCAAAAGAATCTAGGGAGGTGGGTGGTTCTCCTTAACCCTTCAGCACCGCCAGTACTTGGAGCATTTTTCTTATAAATAACGAGTGAAACCACCTAGTGGCGCCTGTACCCTATCACTTATACCACCAGATCTCACTTTGGAACACAGATAAGGAAGAAATGGTACCGAAGCACACAAACAAGTGCCAACAGTTCTGTTAGACAATGATATGTTAACAGTAAAGGTTAGCAAAGATTTTTTTCTTATAAATATTCTTGGCTTTTATTCTTCTCCAGATCTTTGTATTACATACAATGCATCTCCAAAAAGGCAGCCACATATACATGGGAAACCCTCATCTCACACAGTGTTCAATTTGTATACAACTGTTCAGAAAAAGACTAGCTCAGCAAGATACTCAACATCTGTTCCAAAATGAGTGCGCTATTACTTAGTTTAAAATATTAACTTTGTCACTGACATATTCACCTAACTATAATGTTACTTTAACCTTTGTTTTTTTCAGTGGATTTGTAAGTTTAAAAAAAAATAAAAACATCTTTTTATCACACCTAACTATATATAATGTTACTTTAACCTTTGTTTTTTTCAGTGAATTTCTAGGATTTATTTTAATGTAAAGTAATATTTTATTACCTTACGTAAAGCCAACCCCCCACTGTGAAAAAAAGCCCAATCTGCGGGCCAAGATCTAGCATCCTGCCGAATTTGGTGTAATTCCGGTCAGCAGTTTTTGCGGTAGTGCTTTGTAAAGAAGTCTATGGAAAATGCATGGGGGTTTATGGTCCCCCATTTTTTCTTGGGTCCTCACTTGATGGATCACCCAAAAACTTCCCTTGCTCAAATTGGGCAAAAAAGAACACTTATTTGGAAACTTTCAAGTGGTGTCAAAGTTATGACCAACACAAAAAAATGCATTTCTTACGGAAACGCTGGCGTTACTATAACTACCCATTGGCAACCGACACTTGGTCATATAAAATATATATAGTCCCAGTCGGTGATAAAAAAGAACTGTGAATTACACAATTAGTTAATTTGAAATTGTAATATTCAAAGTGTACAATAGGCTGCTGCGAAATATATGCTGAAGATAAAGGGCCCGATGTACTAAGAATGGATTCGGTAAAAGGGGCTGCACTGTGCGCACCCACTTTAACTGAATCTGTTCTGTTTTTGTGAACCGACCTCTGTGCTAATAGGTCAGTTTGCAAAAACTCTATCTGTAGAAGGTCTCAATTCAGCCCACCTCTTGAATATTAATGAGGTAGATCGCAGATTGCGACTCACTATGAATCTCAGCCATCACAGGGATGGTGGTGTGCTGAAGTCAGCAGACCATCATGTCTCCGATTGTACTTGAATAAAGCTATTCTTTCTTAAATGCAACCCGTTTTCTTTAAAGGAAAACGGGATGATTTTTTTTTTTTTTTAAACCTTGTAAATAACATTTTTTAAGGGTATGCAGTGCTGTGGGGCCACTGCCTACTCCTAAAAATATTTTCCTTTTAACATTCACTAAGGGGAAGGGGTCTTTTGCAGATCCCTTCCTATTTGCCAATGTCTTACCATTTCCTTTCAGTTGTTTGTAAAGTATTAATGTTTTGCGCCTGGATTTTGGCTGCAAAACATTAAAACATAGCAATCCAATTTGGTATTTGGAATTAGTGCCGTAATCATGCACCTTCCAAATACTGCATCAGTATTTGGCAGGAAATTTGTACATACTCCCCGTAAATACGGAAGCAGAAGTGGAGTACGCTCCTTCTCCCACATCGCAGCAAAGACCTGGAACTGCCTCCCCCGCACCTCCGGACCATCACCTCACTTTCGGAATTTTGAATGACCATCAAGACCTGGCTGTTCGAATATACTTCCGGGACCTGCACACGCCTGGATACCATATTGGGGGATTAGCCGTGCTTTATAAATCCTGCTTGATTTATTGGGATGCAAGTATCAATCTATGTTGAATTGTGATTCACACAAAACATTGAATATATTTTTAATTGAATTTCGCCAATTTCCATTGTTGGACTGTTGTAATCATGAATTGTTTCAGAGCCTTTAGAGATTTAAACAGGGGTGATATGCGAGTTCCTGTCCGTGAGGGCGAGGAAGCTCAACCAGAAGGTACACCAGGCCATTATATGGTGACAAGTGTAGGGCTTCATACATGCTTGTGGCTTCGTCAATGGCACAAGATCACTGAAAAGGAGGGAGCACCTCCCCGACCTAAACAATATGAAGCTCAAACTGCATGGGAGCATGCAGCACATGCAAAAGAGAAAGAAAAATATCAGACTAGAGTAAAGGCAGTGGTGCGTAATTAGGCTGATGCTAAGTGGGACGTAGAACAGCATAGGTGGAGGAAATGTTAAGTTGAGGGCGCTAGAATGTACCCTGCATTGACAGCAGAAAAGAGTAAAAAGAATCGGAAACAAGAAAATGAAAATGTCAACGCCGCAGTAAAGTCTAGTACTGATAGTGATTCTAGTGATGAACTCATAGTTGCTTTGTTGTCCTCGGGTCCACCGCCTTATGTTGCTCTCATCATCAGATTCAGATAGTGCCACAACATCTAGTGGTACTGTTGATACACCCCTGTTGACCCAAATATAGCTCAGATTGGGGACCACTTCCACCTCTTTCAGTTGAAGCTGCACCTACTGAGACAGCTAATACTGTAATTGCCCCAGTTGTTTCAGCTTCTATTGTGACTTTTCCTGCATCAGTGTCACAAGTCATACCTGCTCAGACTTTACCAATTTCTGTGATATATATACCAGTAACTATTGCCCCAAATCCTGTCTAGGAGCCATAAGTGGAGTAGCCGCAACAGGGTGTACCCAATGTCACAAAATTCATGGATTGTTGCTTGGTGCCCATCACAAAATGTCCAATCACTGAGAGAAGGAAGAAGACTTATTTTCACAACCCCAGTTACTCAAGGGGAAATAGGACCATCAATAATGAGATTTTGCCCCCATAGTTTGAGGAAACTCCAGAGGGTAGAGGAACAAGATAGACTAAGTCACCATCCATAAGTCAAGGGAGAATTAGACCCCTACACGTACCAAAATTAAAGGGGGAATTGGAAGAAATCATTAGGGAATGTTTTGATATCTCACATCTAAATCAATGCCAGGAAAATGAGCTGATATATCTGAGCAAAGAGATAAGCGTGCAGCTACAACACTTCAGAAATTAACGGGATTGGCAGGGAAATATGAGGTAGACTTCTCTGAGAGTCTTCCTTTGCAGAAAAGTTTCAGGGCCCAACTAGATGATGAAGCGATCGTCACCATGCGATCTTCTGGGGTGAAGTTACACATTGCTAAATTTATTTATTTTATTTATTTATAAAGTTTTGTACAGCGCGAACATGACCTCGAAAGGTATCAGAGCGCTTCACATAATGGAAGGGAAGAACATAGTAAGAGGGGAGATTACAGGGGGTAACAGAGAATAACATAAATTAAATAATAACAAAGTACCAGGATGAGAACAAACAATGCTTAGTAGGGTATAACAGACAACCCTGCGCTTTGCAGTTGTTCGGCCAAAAAGAGTGTAGTAGGGGTCCTTGAGAAAGCATACGATCTATGACCATTTAAGGCAAGAACTTGTTCATTAGGATTATTTTTACTTCATGTTTGAAGGCGGCCGTGTGGGAGACTCTGCGGACTTCCGGTGGGAGAGAGTTCCAGATCTTCGGTGCCGAACCATAGAAAGCTCTGAGCCTCGTTCTCTTTTTGCGAAAGGTCTGAGGTTTCAATAGGAGAGAATTCGCACTTCTTGATGATCTACCCCCTCCTGATAGTTCAAGCTTTTGAGCCAGGTAACCGGGGGTTTTGAAGTGAAGGGCTTTATGTGTCTAACAAGCAATCTTTAGCTGTATTCTGGCTTCGTAGGGTAACCAATTTAGAGATTTAGTGCTTGGTTAATTGGTTAAATGCATTTGGAAATGGAGCGATTTTGACAGATTAGCAAATGGGTGAAAAAGCTGAGAAAGAAAAAGAAGAGAACAGGCATTATAGAGGTAAATGGCAAACTAGTACCCCCAGATGAAGATAAGGCCCTGACATTGTCTTTGAGGGAGATACCAGGTAGAGGGTGTGTTCATGCGCAGAGAAGTTGGGGTGATATTGCAACATTCAAAAACAATTTCCCTAAACTGAGAGAGAATCCTGAACAATGGTACACACAGGTTGATAGATTTATGAACATTTCATAGGTTTTGTGGACAGATTTGAATACCATTTTTGACACTGTGGTACTGAGTGATTTATGGCCTCAGTTTAAGATGGCTATACAGTGGCCACGTTCAGAACCCCAAAGGGATCCATGTACTCTTGCACCATTTCCTATAGGGATGACAAAGTATGATGAGGTGATTACTTCCCTGAAAGGAAAGGTCCTGGCAAGGAATTTTCATTGTAGTCAGAGACAAATCTCCTTTGGAATTATTTATTACAGTAGATCAAAACCACTCAACCAATCCGAATTATCACCAAAACATGACACCATCACCAATCTCAGAAGACCAAGCGTGTCTAAGATATAAAAATATTTTATTTAAAAATCATCAATATACAGTATTAAAAATAGACCAACATATACACACAGTTAAAAATACACAATTAATCATAGGGAGAATAAACAAGAAAAATGCTTTCTATTCGTCTAAAAGCACATAAATTTGATCCAGATCATTTGTTCAACACATCCAATTATTATGCGATAAATTTATAACAAAAAACAAGTCACAAATGTCATCACAATCTATAATATGCCTTTATGTAGTATGCGTCGATGCGTTTCGGTGGATGTTATAGTTCTTGGAAACCACCTTCCTCAGGACAAACATGAATACTCCCACATGGATATTTAGAATCTGTACATTTTCATACAAAAAAATATATAAAAACAATTACTCTTCAGAAATATATAGACAGTGTCAATATTTTGGTGATACACACATCATTCATCAAACATACCCCCATGTAGTCATCTAAACCATTCCCTTCTATTAAAAGAAGATGCCATAAGGTCATCATAAAAAAGAGGGGAAACCAGTTCTCCGCTCACCCCAAGAAGGATGCCAATGCCTCCCTTGTAAATATGGATAGATAATGTCCTTAACAGCGACCCCAAAAAGGGATCTCATTCCCAAGCGTTTATGTGGGAAGTATTTCAACAACTACCTGTCACGGTATCAGAGTGCACATCCAGTTAGACTGCAGAACATAATCCTTGCAAGCCCATACAAATGATCATTAGAACGACTCCGGAAGCTATAGAATCAATGCATGCATATTATGAACGAATATTGCTGGTGTTTAAACAGCACAGTGTTCAAGAGAATCCTGAAAGGGACGATATGGAAAGCTTTGTGTCACAGTTTGTTCTTGGGTTGTGCCCAGAGATCATAATGCACATACAACAAAATGTGATTTGCTGACAGACTAAACCGTTAGATAAAATCCTTAGGTGTGCTAAGTACTATAGTGATGAGCAGAAGATGAAGCAGAAAAGACTTTACAAAAGCTTATACATGCCCGAATAAAGTTGGCGCAGAAAGGTTTTCAAAATCTGCTGTATGTGGGAAATGTTGTTGGAATGCAAAGTGTTGGTTACCAGAGTGGTGGTCAGATAATGCAAGGTGAAATTGGTATTTTACAAGGCAGAGATTGTGGTGTTCCAGTCGATCCAAATTCTGGCGTAGATATTGCAACATTCAAGAGATCGATTCCTTGTCATTATTGTAACAAGCTTGGGCATTGGAAGAGGTAGTGCTGACAGAATCCCAGTAGGGTAGTTGGTGATGGACAAATGCAAAATGTTAATTCAACTCAAATGCAGAATGTCCCATTTCAGTGAGTGCAAACTCCAAATCAGTCACAAGCCCGAATGATGGAAGTCCCTCAAGCTCTGATGCCTCCACAGAATATGGGTAAGCCGAAGTTTAATGCGAATCAAGTTCCAAGAGCAAACCCAAAACTTTTCCAAAATCAGAATCCATTTCAACAATTCCCCATGTTTGAGAAAGAGAGCTTTGACAATGAAGGTGCCCTGGAGGAGGAAGACTGCGTACTTGGCCCAGTCTTAGAGGTAGAACAGAGTGGTCCATTTGTAGAAGGTGAGGTGAATGGCCACTAAGTGTCGACACCGGTGCTACCCCTTCTACTGTTAGAACAGCGGAAGTCCCTGACCTACTCCGCTCAGGAAAGAAGATCCAAGTTGTAGGTGTTACAAATAAAATAAAATAACAAGACCTCTGTCAAAGAAGGTCCCTGTAAAAATAGGCTCATTTGAAGAGGATCACTAGTTTATTAAATGTGATACGAGTCCTGTAAACATCTTTTGTGCAAATTAAACTGCCCAATTTACTGTACACCAGATCGTGTCGAGTTTCAAACACATGATGAGGATGTTGAATTTAAAATGGCCAGACAAGGGCCAGCAGTTGGACTGTTCCCTGTGAGAACGGTTGTGGACTTACTTCATGTTTATGAGATACTGTAAAACACGAAGTATGGGATTTTTGGGTAAGGACATCAGACTTATTAAAAGTGTAGAACCTTTACAAATAACAATTACATTGAATGCTGAGTTCCCAAGAATGCCACCATACTATCTCACACCTGAGACAGTGGATGGAATCACTACAGTGATTGAATCAATGCTACGACAAGCAGTTCCGAAAGAAATAGTTGGAAGTCAGTGCAACTTGCCGATCATGGGCTTGCAAAAGCCGAATGGCAAGTATAGGATCATGCAGGACTTACAAAAAATGAACAGTACAGTCATTCCATGTTGTCCCGTGGTACCGAAGCCACCTACAATATGGTTTCAGATCCCCTGTGATGCCGAGAAGTTCACCGTAGTTGATCTTTGCCAGGCCTTTTCCTGATCCCATTGCATGAAGACTGAGTTTTTGTTCTCTTTTAGATTTCAAAATAGAGTTTTGGCATGGTCCTGAGTCCCACAAAGGTATACAGAGAGCCCATTGATCTTTAATCAGATTTTGAAAAAGAATCTCGAGCCTTTACAAATGACCTGTAATTCAGTCCTTGTACAGAATATTTTCGACCGCCTTGTGGCATCAAGTACACAGTAAGCCTGTAAACAGGACATGATTGCCCTACTACATCATTTGGCTGAGAACAGACATAAGGTGTCTCTGAGCAAGTTGCAATATTATGAAAAAGAGGTCCTGTACCTAGGACATCTCATTGAGAAGGGAGCAAAGAAGGTGACACATGAGAGAATTACTGTACTTTTGATAAACAATACACCACAAAATGCAGAGAGAAGTCAGAATGTTTCTGGGGATGGTGGGCTACTGTATACAGTGGATACCCAACTTTTTCCTAATGGCCAAGCCTTTACTGAGGCTGACGCACAAAGATGTGCCTGATTTGCTTCCATGGGACAACAATTGCTTAAAAGCGTCCCTAGGGCTGAGAGAAAGTCTCTGTCGGTCCCAGGCACTAGGAATGCCCGATTACAGTAAAATATATGCTTTGTTTTGCAGTGAGTGGGAGGGCTGCGCTCTCTCAGTGCTTACTCAATTGCATGGAGACTCTTGAAGACCTGTGGTGTATTTTTTGACGACCCTTGACCTTGTAGCCGCAGGTCTGCCCGACTGCCTTAAAGCAGTTGTGGCAGTAAGTGTTCGTATTGAAAAAAGAGAGAGCATATTCATGGGACATCCTCTTACAGTGATGGTCCCACATTCAATGGAAATTTTGCTTAGACAATAAAAATTCAATATATGAGAAATAGCACACCTACAAAGTAATATAGTATATAATATATGAATAGTCTACCTTTCGTTAATCCTTCTTGATGAGGGCTTATTGAAAACCGGAGAAGTCTCTTCAGTCTTTTTGCTAACATCTTCGGGTAGACCTTACAGTCCAAATGTATCAAAGAACATGGTCTGTGATATTTCGGCAAGCCTAAATCTTTGTCTTCCTTTTTATTTGTTAATTTTTCAAAATTAACAGGAACCTCACAAGAAGTAAATCAATCGTTTCAGGTAATTCCAAGCAGGAAGCAACATATTCCACCACTGGAGCAAACCCTAGGCTTCAGTAAAGGACCTGAAAGTCCACAAGGACATGAGAAATATAGGAAAGCATTTGACATAGTCAACAGATCCAATAGTTCTTTGACATTCTCTCCCCCCACTTCCCCACCAGCCCACTGAGTAAAGCATGTTACATTCCATGATTATGTTGATCGGCAACCAGCATATACATCATATGGCAATATCCATGCCAGCCAAGTAAGACTGTAAAGGAGCCCAGAAATTGTTGGGTCTATGAGTGTGAGGGATAGTGAAATAATAAGTATCACTTGTTCTTTGAAATAAACCAGATCAAATAACCATGTTTTTACAAGGGGGCTGGGTACCTCCCCCATGAACATGCTACCCATCTCTGTGCCATCAGTAGAGCAATTGAAACGAAATGTAGTACTTTCTGAGACGTATCAATAATACAGCCTAATAGGGCCAGCTTGGGTGGTAATGTGATTTTAACCTCAGTCATAGCAGAGATGCCTTCAAATACCCCATTAAAATACCAATTAACCCGCATGCAACTCCAGACTAAATTAACAAAATCAGCTTCTGGGGTGTTGCATCTCTCGCAACAGGAGCCACCTTCAGTTTATACGGGAAGGCCTTATGCGGGATGTGTTCGATATTTAAAATGAATTTGGTGAAACCTGCAATTTGGAACAAAAACTCCTATCTGACTGCAGCAGTAAAGTCATTCATTATCTGAAATATCACCTCCCAAATCAGCCTTTCACTGAGGTTTGGCTTTAGGTAAAGGAACAGGAGCCTCTAATTGCAAAAAGCTTTAAAGCCTAGTAATCAAATGTTTGTTTGACAGAAAAGAAAGAATTCGAGATAATGCCCTGCTAGAGCCTGGGAAAAGGATGGGTAGTTTGCTCTACATATTACCCGCAATTTAAAGTATATGAAAATATCTCATGTGGAATAGTTCTCTGTCTGTGATGCATATTGTTTAATCCTAATTTCGTCACCCTAGTAAGGTATCATTTGTCTTTGGGGGGTTTTATCAAGGGATAGTGTTTAAGAGATTGTTTAGAAGCAAAGAGCAAGACATTCTTTTACAAAGTATATATATCACAACAAGAGAGTTGGTGGTACATTGACCGCATATGCTGCAGGAGAAATAAAAAAGCAATCACAAAAAGATGCGGTGATGATGCAGGTTAATTTAATGTTTGAGATTCTCTTCGAATGAATTACTTATTTAATCATTCTGAAATTTTCAGTGCCCATCATATTTTCCTGATTCCTACACTAGCGCTTATTTTCTTGTCTGGCAGTATTCCATAGTTTTGAGAGTGATGCTTCAATGGTCAGAGATGACTGTAGGTTCAATGTTTGAGTTACCTCTTCACCATTTCCTTTTCAGTTAGATGTTAAAACTTGCCCTGTCTCAGCTTCAATTAAAGTGTCTATTAAGTTCCTAGATCTGTCTGCCCCAGTCTTCTAGGCTAACAAGCGTCCACCTGTTCCCCCATGCTCAAAATTTTGCATATTACTCACCCTCCACCTGTCTTGCATTCTCTTTGCCAGCCTTGCCTGGTACACCACTTGTAGCTTGCATACCCTACTACTCTCCTCGTAAAGTTACCAAATTGCTGGGGTCTATTACTGAAGAAGCCTGGATTTCCCTCTCTTTTGAATATTTTCTGCTAGTCTCTCCTTTATCCTACGGGACTCTACCCTCTGTTTATGCGAGACTTTACTTATTATGCCTCTAATATAGGCCATGTCTGTATCCCAAACAATCGAGCATCTGACAGACCCTCTATTTTGCTCGAAGAACTCCGTGATTTTATTGGTCAGTGCCTTGCAGATTTTATCTATCTTCTAACAACAAAGTCCTATTCACAGCCCATATTTTCCTACCTAACTGTGCAGGGCGATCCAGACAGAATCACTGCCGAAAGATCTGACATTAGTGCTGGAAGATTGGTACCTCACTCAACCATATCTTTAACAAGTCCATCAATAAGGACAAAAAATCTATTCGGGAATGATACCATATTATTTACTGTGGAAGTTTGTCTTCATATCCTTCAGCTTTCGGCTCATTTTTGGATAATTAATATATTTGGGTCTTGAGGTCCTATTTTTTTCTTTATCTAAAACAATGTTAAAGTCCCCTCCAAATAATATAGGGGCCTCTAACTCCAATAGGCTATATTGCAGCAGGTGTAAATACGTTGGGTTACGCAGTTAGGGCCGTAATAAACTGCACCAGACCATTTCCACTCCTCTATCCCAAGGGAAGCCACCAAACACTTCCCTGTGTCATCTATTTTACAGTTTATTAACCTAATACCTAAATTGTTCCTTATTGATATGGCAACCTCCTTCATGCTACCCTGTTGCTCTGTGCTCTGTGCAGACAAACATCTTGTACCCATACACATTTGCTAAAAAGGGCCTTACAGTCTGGTCTCTTGGGATGGGTTTCCTCCAACATGATTATCTGGGCCCCATTAGATTTGAGATATTCCAACACTATGATCTGCTGTTTTCTAGTCCTTAGGCTGTTCATATTCCATGTGACCATGGTTATTTTGAGTCCCCCGTTCCCTATTCTGTTATTGTCGCTTCTCATCCTTCTCTTTCCTTCTGCCTCTCTGCTTAGGCTTAGTAAGATTTGCAAGCCAGTAGTGAATGGAGATTGCTGCCTGAGATAACAATGTAGTTCATTTTCGTGTAGGATTGTTTTGGGCAAGAGATGAAAGTATAATTGCTTTCATCTGGATGTTGAATGGTAATTACTCCATTTATTTTTTATTTTGGGAGACCAAATTATATCATTTGTTTTGAAGATACGTTTATTAGCATTTTCAAAAACAAACCTATATCAAAACCAATCTGCAATGTATGCCTTTACAAACAATTGCAATACAGTCTGTCAAAAACTCACTCCGCCCCTAAGCCAGTCTACAATATGTTAGACCATTTATTCATCTACTATCATTCTTGTGTGCTCCAGCTGCAGCATTTGCAGAGGTCTATAGTTTGAGAGGCCCATTATTTTTGTAATCCTCTCCCCCAGGCTGCAAAATTCTCAACAAACGTATCTCTGTGGGTGAGTTTAATGTGTTGCTCATCTGCTAGTGCCAACTCTAGTAAATCATGTCTCCAATCTGGGACTTCCGGCACCCTCCAGAAAAAAGTGATCTGTCATCCCACCAGAACCAACCCAAACACCGGCATCCGGATGGGCGTTTTCGATACCCTGTTCCACTGAAGCACTCTCAACGAACAGAGTTTTCCCATTCCTTTCTGAGTTATTCCCAGTACATGTGATAGCATGGTTATTACTTCTGCCCAAAAGCCCACCAACGAAGCATAGGACCGCGTCATGTATGGAAAGTCTACGCTGACGGTTGACCGCATCTACTATATGTGACCGGGATTGAGTAATATATATTAGAGAGAGTTTGTTAGAGGTGATATATGTTTAAGGCAGAAAGTTATACTGAATAGGTGTGAGTCGCGCACTGGGAGATACCAGACGGACCTGCTCACATGGCCTCCGCCATTCAGCACCGGTCAGCCCATCCGGGCAGTCCGCATTCCATCTGTCTTTGGCGTGTGTTGTCTGGTACCTTGTATCTGTGAGTAGGGCCTTATGAAGGTATGTAATAAGTCAATATATGTACATTGAAAGAGAGGCAACTTTCAAAAGAATTTAAACAAATGACACAGACAATACTGTTTTGCACAACATAAAGACGATTCAAGAGGTTTTTGTTCTTTTTAGCTTGTGATTCTTTTATTCACTTTCTTCCAAAGTGACACAGATAATTCCAGGCAGCCAACGCGTTTCGCCCACACTTTGGGCTTCTTCAGGGCGTAATGACATTGAATAGTTCATTCATGCGCCAAGCGTAGGATGATCCCGTCTTCTCCCATTTAATGTTTGGCTTAACCGTGTAGTCTTTATCTAAATCTTAATAAATTATTATTATTTTTTTTAAACTTTATTCAAGTTTTCAGTTTTGCAGTCAGACAAGCAATGCATGGCAAGTATTTCAAATATGCAGTATAGGTTACAAGCAGTAGCAAATTACAACTTCATAGGTTATAACACAGTTTCTATCATTGGTACATCCACTATGAATATGGAAGGGCCTGTAGCGCATCAGCACACAATGTGCTTAGTGTCTATGCCTCGTCATGTCCCCACTTGTCCCAATCCTATTTATACCTGCCCAGCGACCCTCTGTAGTGCTCTGTTCCTGATTATTTTGCCCTCCATGTTCGCTCTCAGTAGCTGATTGGCCCACTAGATATTCCTGGTATGGCCCCCAGAAATTCTTGGGTCTGCAACGAGTCGGGATTAGAGCATTGTAGTTATCAGATTGTGTAGAGCAGTGTGCTAAGTCAGAGTGCCACTCTGTTATTTTAGGTAGCGGCCCCCGCATCCAGCGCATAGCAATTATATGCTTTGCTAATAATAGGCTAATATCCGCCAGTTTGCGGGCCGACTTTGGTATATCCTTATCATAGCCTAGCAGTGCTATTAGGGGGGTTTCCGGAATTTGTATCTCCAACATTTCTGATATTATGTGAATCACTTCCCTCCAAAATGCGCGGATGCCCGGGCAATCCCACGCCAGGTGAGTGAATCCAGCCCCATCGGCCCGCAATGCAGGCACCTATCATCATCCCTTAGACCATATTTGAGCAAACAGGCTGGGGAGTGATAGACTCTGTGGCGGTATTTATAGTGCACCAACCTGTGTTTCCCATTCTGTGAAATAGGCTTCGTATTGGCATAGCAATGCGCCCACTGTGCCTCTGTAATGTCAACTCCTAGCTCTTCTTGCCATTCCTTCTGTGTCCTGCTCAGGGCTTGTATGTCGTGTCTCTTAGTGAGTGCGTACAGTGCCGTGATGCCACGCCTTGGGGTGTTAACTTGAAGGAGATATGTCAGTGAACTCATTTCCGGCGGTTCAGACAAGTCATCTCCCAGTTTGTCTTTCAACGCCTGTCGCACCCTGTTGTATTGGTATGCATCGAGAGTGAATACCTTCGGAGCATGCTCTATTGCCTGAGCCCACGTTTTTACAGTACCATCTACGAAGAAATCCCCTATCAGTGCTATCTTAAGCTTGTGCAGCGTTTGTGGGACCGCCCTATCTTCACTAAACAGAGCCCAGTAGCACCATTCAATCAGCAGCTTAGGGGAGTATATCAATGTGAGTTGTTGCAACACTGCCACTTTATGTAGTTGTGTCCCAGTGTTACCGGTCGGGTCTATCACTCCAGTTCTACACCGGGGCCCGCCTAACAGTGTTTTTGCCAATGTGATGGGGCTGACTTTGGCGCTTTCTATGAAAAGCTGTGGGAGGCCTTGGGGTCCGTGTATCCAATAATGGGCATGCAGTAGCTGTGCGGCCCTATAGTATCTTTCGAGGTCAGGTGCGTTAAGACCCCCCTCTAAATATGCTCTAGTCCGTACCTCCCATTTGATCTGGGGCTGCTTCCAAGCCCACGCGAGCCGTATCATTAGGGTGCGCAAAGTGCCAAAGAATGACTTGGGTAACAAGATAGGAATATTTATGAATAGGAAGAGGAACCGGGGGAGTATGACCATTTTCATTAACGCGATGCGGCCTATAAGTAACAAAGGAAGTCTAATCCATTTCTCTATGGACTCCGTTAATTTCTGTATTGCACGGCCATAATTCTCCCGTATTACCACCTCAGGGTCAGTGTGGACCTGGATACCCAGATAACGTATGGGCTCTGTGGTCCATTCGATGGGGTAATTGGTAATGGTGGGGGTGGTTGTGGGCATCAGTGGGAACATCATTAATTTACGCCAATTAATGTGCAAGCCTGAGTGTTGACCAAATCTCTCGACTTCCCGTGACATTGGCTGTAAATTCAGGTCTGGTTTGCGTATGTATAGCAGAGTGTCGTCCGCGTATGCTGCAATAACTAGGTTGTATTGTAGGGACCTTTTGCCTCTGTGGGTGTGATATTCCCGCATGGCACATGCGAGAGGCTCTGCCGCAAGGGCATACAATAGCGGGGGCAGTGGGCAGCCATGTCTGGTGCCTCTAGTGATCGCTATAGGTTGAGTGAACATCCCATTGACTCTCACGCGTGCCGTTGGCTTGGCATACAGGACCTCAACTAGCTTCAGGAACACCTCGCCCACCCCCACCCTCCTGAGGACGGCATATAAGAATCGCCACTCAACAGAATCAAAAGCCTTTTCAATATCAATGAAAAGGGCTGCAGCGCTGATTTTCGGGTAGATACGTTTAACCGTGTCAAAGAGGGTTCTCAGGTTACAGGCAAGGGAGCGGCCTGGAACAAACCCAGTTTGCTCCTGACCCACCAATTTGGGCAATAGGGAAGCCAGCCTGTTAGCCAGGATCTTAGCAAACAGCTTAGCGTCTGTGTTGAGTTGTGAGAGAGGTCTGTAGGACGAGCATTGATCTGGCTCTTTCTCTGGCTTCAATAGAGTGATCAAAGTGGCTTCGCGCATAGAAGGTGGCATTATACCATCCTGCGCCATTTCTTCGAAGAGGTTCAATAGGTGCGGTATCAGCCGGTCTTGAAATTTTTTATAAAAGGCCACTGTCAGACCGTCAGACCCCGGTGCTTTATCATTGGGCATGTCTTTGAATGCAGATAAAATTTCAGTTGGGCGCAGGGAGGCCATGAGTCTTTCCCTATCAGCATTGTCCAGCCATTGCATTGCAATGTACTCAAGGTATTCGTCATCTGATTCACTTGCGGTGGAGCTGCGTGTAGTGTACAGTTGGGTATAATATGTGCGAAAAGCCTCCACTATCCCAGGCGTGTCCTCGACTAATTCACCATGTTCATTGTGTATGTGCAAAATATCAGTATCACTCCTAGTGGGTCGCGCCAAGGCAGCCAGCGTGGCGCTCGGCCCATCCTCCTCTGCATATACCCTGGCAGTAGCATATTTACCTAGATGTTTTATCTTGGTGCTGGCGAGCTCGTCAAAGTCTGCTATGTGTGCCCTGATTTGCGAAAAAAGTTTCGGATCACCACTGTCCTGGAATTGCCTCTCCAGGTTTTTCAGATCCCATTCTACCTTTTCCAGCTGCGTATGAATCGATCAGAGAACCCCTGAGTGTTTGGAAATGGTTATGCCGCGAATGTAAACTTTGAACGTCTCCCAGATTGTGCTCATCTTGGGGACACTCCCAATGTTAGTGGCAAAGAACTCGTCTATCGCCTTCTCGAGGTCGTCTCTGAAGACTGGATCTAGTAAAGAATATTGTGGGAACCGCCAGGTATTTTCACCTCGAGGCATGTTACTGAGTGATAGCTTCAGCAGAACTGGCGAGTGGTCTGAGTAGGTGCGTGGCATGTGTAAGCAATCACCTATGTGGGGTAACAATGAGCGCGAGACGAGCCAATAATCTATCCTTGTGTGCGTGTCATGAACCGAGGAGTAGTGTGTGTATCCCCTGCCCAGGGGTGATAGGTGACGCCAGACATCTATGAGGCCTTCAGCTTCTGCTATATCAGCTATGGCAGTGGCAGCTCTGGATGGACCCTTTGACCTGTCCAGATCTGGACTTTGTATACAGTTGAAGTCGCCGCCCCACACCTGAGGTATATGAGAGTGTCTTGCAAGTTTGTTATGTAAAGCGTGATAGAATTGTGGGTCGGCATGATTAGGCTCATATATTACAACCAGGATCACATTAAAACTATTTTTGCGGCATCTGGCTATGACATATCTTCCACCAGGGTCCACTTCTACCCCATGTATCTGCAAGCCTGAGCTCTTGCGCACCCAGATCAACACTCCCCTAGCATGTGAGGTAAATCCGGATGCCACGCACATACCCTTCATATGTTTCTGTGTCAACATCCCAGTGTGGGGTCCAGGTGGGTCTCTTGCAGTATAGCCACATCTACATGCTGCCTGTGTAGGTAGGCTACCACTTTACGAATCTTTCTGTAATCATTTAGGTCCCACAAATTCCAAATATATATTATTTAGTTGAGTACTATTGCTCGTGGAATTATCTATTGCCATAGTCACCCAACACTGTGAAGTTAAATGTAAACCACTTGTACCTCAATATCCAGGTTGCATACCCATGCACTAATGAACTTATACTGCTTGTTGACCGCAGAGCTAAACTACCCCTACCCCCCCCCCACGCCACGTCCCAGAACATACAACATGGCTTAATTGAAACATTTTGTTACCCTTGCCCTAAATCTTAACAGGAAAAAATATAACAAAGAAAAAACAAAGAAAGGAATTACTATAATGACCCCTGTTGTGGAATACACGTAGGGGCGGTGGCTGACCGCCTCCTAAACACTCTCGTCCATTAACTACGCCTTTAATAAAGGATATACCATCCAAGCTAATCAAATAGTAGCCCACTTGCAATTGTGAGCCGACCTTGTTTATGTGGAGATACTGTCAATGAGATAAAATTGTGGTGACTTAATAATCGGAAACCGGCGCGGCCCCGGAGCCCAGTCCATGGCAAAAATCTAGCACCAGACACTGATGGGGCACCGCACCGCTGCTTCCGGTGAAACCGCTCCGTAACTAAGCACTGTAGGCAACGCTTCCTTTTTTCCTCGGTTATATGGTTAGTCCTCTTGTTCACTGTGCACGTTATCACCTCTCTCGGTCTGCTCCTGGGAAACCATGCCAGCCCTGACTTTACCAAGTTTTTTGAGTTCCTGTTGTAGAAGCTTGGGCTCATTATATATCTTGGTTTTTCCATTGTATGTTACCTTTAGGCTGGCTGGGTAGAGCATAGCATAGTCTTTCTTGAGCTCTCTTAGTTTTCGCTTCATGGGCGCGAATTGTTTTCGTGCCTCTTGTACCTGCGGGGTGAAGTCGGGAAACAGCGCTATCTCCCAGCCCTCATACTTGAGCACACACAACTCTCTGGCCTTACGCAACGCTGCATCCCTGTCTCTACAGTTGAGTAAATGCGCTATTAGAGG
Organism: Calotriton arnoldi; assembly: GCA_963921515.1. NCBI lineage: Eukaryota > Metazoa > Chordata > Amphibia > Caudata > Salamandridae > Calotriton > Calotriton arnoldi. The sequence goes on along the minus strand of CAWUFW010004544.1, from coordinate 1,308,183 downwards.
CCGGGGGGAGGTTTTGGGGCCAGAGAGCGGTGAGCGCACTCCACAATGAATACCTGGGAAAATGTTTCACGCCCAAGTAGAGACACTAGAAGTTGCTCAGTAAACAGCTCCATACTTCCGGTCACCGTGGTCTCCGGGAGGCCCAAAATGTGCACATTGTTTCGCCTAGAGCGCGCCTCTAAGTCTTTGGCCTTGTCCCATAATAAAGTCATCTGCCTCCCCATTTGCTTCTGTGCGGCCACTGACTCAACCTGCGCATCTTCAGTTACCGACACTCTGCGCTCTACCATGTCGAGCCTCTCCGCATGCTTGTCCACACGCTCAGACATGCGATCCATCCTGTAGGAAAGTGAGTCAAGCTTACCGTCGATGGTAGCTAGGCTTTTCTGCATGGCCAAGAGGATATGGCATATGACTTCATCCTTGTCGGAGCCTGTAGCCCCCTGTTCAGATACCACAGTGTCATTCTCCTCTCCTCTGACCATTTGACGATTTGCGGTGCTCATTTGTAATTTGGGCTGTGACCTGTCGACCTTCCCCATTTTGTTTTGGAATGCTGCGGCAGGGAAATCGAGAAATTGCCCCCCCCCCTGTGTAGGTGTAAGCAGGCACAGGTAGGTTGTTGTGACTAGAAACAGGGGCAATGCTCGCAGCCAGCTCGTCTCGCCTGGCTACTCCTGCCGCCCGTGTAGTCGTAGCTCAAGCTGTGTACTGGCGCCAAACGTTCCCTGCAGGTCCCAGGATATCTGCACAAGGCCCCAGGCACAGCGCACACAGCCCCCCGGTGGCTCCCAGCGACGGCCAGGCCACGCCGATTCCAGACGAGAGCCTCCGACCAGCCACCTTCAATCACCAGCGGGGGACAGGCCGCTCGCCAAGGCTTACCAGGCTCTGCAGCGTCGCAGTCTTCGTGCATGGTCCACCGCCGCCCCACTGCTCAACGAGGGCCGTCCGGTCAGGCCACAAGCAAGCACCCAGCTTCACGGCCTCTGCACGCAGCACAGTCCGCCACAGTGACCCAGGACTGGGCGCCCGACAAGCCGCTGCCACAGTTCCGTGGCTCGGCGAAAGGCCCCCGCAATCGGGAGATTCAGCGGGAGCGCAGCTCCAATCCCCACATCAGCGCCTGGTAGCGATCTCCGCACCTCACTGCTAAGGAGCGTTAAGGTAGGCTATGCGCAGGAGCCGGGGAGTCCGAACCTGAAATCGCTGCACCTCCGCTGCGCCGCTCACCTCGCCGCCATGATGTCAGGCCGCATTGCTCTTTAATCTTCATTCTCGATACGATGTGCCTTAAATCGCCAAATGAGCACCTTCCCGGATAGCTGGCATTAAACCGCACCTCCACAAGCGATAGCAGCAGGTTTGTAGGCTAGGATGAAGGCGATGTGTGCAGGATAGTCTAGCCGGCAGTCGGAGCTCGCTCACATTGAATGAAATGAAATGAAATTCGTACTTGTAAAGCGCACTTATACCCCCAAAGAGGTGTCCTGGCGCTGTACGCATACCGCTGTGGAACCCTTCCTGGCTTTTCCCTGTGAAATGTCCACTCCTGGGCACCCCCAGGGTGAAGCCAGGCATCCCAGCGCTGTTGGGGCCGTTGTGGAGATTAAGCAAGCTATTGCCCAGAGTTGCAGAGTGGGACCCATGATTAGAATAGGCACCGAGGCGAGAATTATCAGGTCCGAGGAAATTGAGCCCAAGACCCGCCGAGGCGGGAATTGAACCCTGGTCCCGGGCCAGATCTCTGCATCAGGGTCTGCCGCTCTAACCATTGAGCCACATTGCGGCCATATTGAAGTCAGGCAGGCCACACCCCCCCCATCTTAATCCATTGTTAATCTCATATAGTTAGGCTCCATTCATTAGTCCAAATTCGATAAGCAAATGCTTTATGCCACGCGTCTATGACCGTGTACGGCCATCTCGGGACGCGCGGAGTCAAAGATTTCCACACTTTTCAGGGAATAATTGTTGAAAGTAGTGGTCTAAAATAAAAAGCACACTTAGTGGTGCGGCAATTAGGGCCCCTTGTTTCCATTACTTGTTCAGTATGTAATAAGTCTTCTACAACCTGCCAGATCAACCATGTTCTCATCACTGCGTGTTCATGCAGCTCTTGTGGAAATGAAGGCCAGATCCCTTGGGCCGCATGAGCCAACCTGGTGTACTGTCTGAATTGCCCGAGCCCACCCCGAACCTCTCTTGGGCCTGCTCAACAGAAAGTAACTGCTTATTGAGATAGCCATCTCCTGCATTCACGCATCACCCCTCCCACGATCTCGCAAAGGACATGTGTTGGAAATGGCCATTTTTGCAGGGTTATCCCCAAACTTTTTGCTTCTTCCTCCTATCTTTTCCTGACCTGTTTGTGTTGGTTTTAGGACTCTGGGCACTTTACCACTGCTAATCAGTGCTAAAGTGCATATGCTCTCCGTGTAAATTGTGTTATGGATGGGTGTTTCCATTATTGGATATTTGATTTACCTGTTAGCCCCTAGTAAAGTGCACTGCGTGAGCCAGGGCTGGTGAATCAAATGCTACTCGGTGGGGCCTGCAGCACTGGTTGTGCCACCCCCGTGAGTAGCCCTGAAAACGGTAACTCAGACCTGCCATTGCAGAGTCTGCGTGCAGTTTGTAACTGCCATGTCGACTTGGCCAGTGCACACACTGGCCGGTCCCTAACCTTCCTCTTTCTTACATGTCAGACACCCCTCAGGTAGGCCCAAGGTACCCCTGTGGGCAGGGTGCAGTGTATGTGAAAGGTGGGACATGCCCTGGTGTGTGTGGCATGTCCTGATAGTGAATTACAGCCAATTTCGTTTTTCACTATTGCAAGGCTACCAGTTCCACATAGGATAGAATGGGAGGTTTGTTTATAACATCTTATAAACATAACTGGCCCAGGGAATTCGGTAAGAAAATAGAATTTAGTATGCCTGAACTCAGAATCTAAAGATGCATCTTTTAGTGAAGGTGATTTTTACATTCTGTGTTTGAAAATACCACTTTTAGAAAGTAGGTATTTTCTTGCTCAGTCATCCCGTGTGCCTCTGCTGGAATGTGGATTGCCTGAGGCACCGCGACCTGAGGGCACCGCACGCCGCACCGCTGCACTTCGCACCGCAGCACCCGACGCCTGCCGACGCCAACGCTCCTGACTCCATCAGAGAGGAGATCGACCTACAACGCGTGTGACTTCGAGGGCCCCGACGACTCCTGCACCGACCTCCGGAACCGACGCCTGCGGACGCCATGTTTTCGGAAGCTCAACGAGAGGTCGACGCCCTGCATTTCTAAAAGGTACTGTTTGCGGGTCTTCCCGACACCATAGCTGGCCCGCGACGCCGCGGTCAGCCAGAACTGTTTGGATTTGTTTGCTCATGACGCCGTGATAGCCCCGGACGGAGCTATTGACATCAAGGAACTGTTTTTAAAGCATATTTTGATAACTGAAGATTTTTAAGTACTGTATTGTGGCTTTTTATCGTTTTTGGTCTTGTCTTAAGTATATAAAAATATTGGATATTTTTCTAAACTGGTGTGGTGTCCTTTTGTAGTGCTTACACTGAATTACTGTTGGTTATGTGCAAAGGGGATGATGGACGGAGTGGGTCCCTTGCTCACTTTGCCACTGGATTCAAGATAGCCTGGCTGATGACGGCTGTAAGCCAGAAACCAGTCCCAGGATGCTTGTTTCCGGTCCAGGGAAGACATGGCTTGGCAGTTCGGGCTGGACTGTTCCCATGAGGCACAGGGTCAGACTGATTTGCATATGGCCATGTCTGAACTGGGGTGGCGGAGTGAGCTAAAGAATGATGATGGATTAAACCCAGATCAGTTGACTGGGGGTGAGTGCTTGCAATGTTCAACACTCCGTCCATCATCCCCTTTGGTTTTGCTATGTTCGCCCTAAGTTGGCAGGGTATGCCCAGACGTGGGTCCCTTGCTCACTTTGCCACTGGATTCAAGATAGCCTGGCTGATGACGGCTGTAAGCCAGAAACCGGTCCCAGGAGGCTTGTTTCCGGTCCAGGGAAGACATGGCTTGGCAGTTCGGGCTGGACTGTTCCCATGAGGCACAGGGTCAGACTGATTTGCATATGGCCATGTCTGAACTGGGGTGGCGGAGTGAGCTAAAGAATGATGATGGATTAAACCCAGATCAGTTGACTGGGGGTGAGTGCTTGCAATGTTCAACACTCCGTCCATCATCCCCTTTGGTTTTGCTGCGGTATTAAACTTCAGACAAATAACGGCTGTGGGAAATAAAGGCATGAACCATCAACCAAATTAATTTCACCTTAGAGTCCTCACTTACCTATGTATCATAAAAAAATGTTAACCGATTTTCCAAGATTCCGAAAGTAATATATAGCCCAGTCACTTTTTTAATTTGGTTAAAGACGTGCCCAGCGCATTTGTGTCATTCCTGCTTTCAGTATTTTTTACTTAATTTAAAGTTTTATTCATCAGAGATCACACCCATAATGTGCCAAGAGCACTGTAAATCTGAAAGAAACAGTTAGTTATAGATTCCTTACCTTAGAATTACCCCCAGGCGTCAGACTGGATCTGGAACGTTTTTCGTCAGCAGTACCCCTGCGCGTTGAAAGGTGGCGTCGGTCGGCTCCACGTTAGTCGTTGGCGTCGTGGTCGCCGGGATGACGTCGCGGCAGCTACATAGACGCCGCCCTCGCGCGCTGACGTCAGATCTTTCTTTTTCCGCGCCAGCCAGCGCAGATCCGGAGAGAGCGGTACCTCCAGTCACTTTTTGACTAACTTTTTTGCCGACTTTTGTCGACATCATTTTTGAGTCTTTGACTCCTGGTGCACATCAGGGATGCCCGGCTTCAAGGCTTGCGGTTTCTGTAGCCGACTGATGTCGTTGACGGATCCGCACCGCGTGTGCCTGTTATGCCTGGAGCGCGACCATGACCCCAAGTCGTGCTCCGACTGCCGGACCATGAATCCGAAGTCTTTGTGGGAGCTGTCCCGAAAGCTTCTCGAGGCCCGGCAGTCGGCTCCGCGTCGTTCGAGGTCCAGGTCGCATGGGAGGTCGCGGGACCGGTCGCGGAGTCATCATCATCATTCTTCTTCCAAGTCTTCGCACTCGGGGTCAGGGAAGTCGAAGCACAAGAAGAAGTCGAAGAAGCATTGTCGGTCTTTGACTTCTCCCCGTCCGTCGGCCGACGCGACGAGGGATGCGGGTGGTGCCCCTCCCGCGGCTCCGCGTGTGGAGCCCGAAGGGTCGACTCCGGGCTTCCCTCCCTTCCCGGGACCCTGAGCGACCCCTGCCCAGCTTCGCCAATTGTACGAAGCGATGCATACCATCTCTGGGCAGCCCTACTCCGCCGGCGCGCCTTCGGGCCCCGCGGACTCGGCTGGGGGCCCTGGGCCTTTGACGCCGGCGGCTCCAGCCCCGGCACCCAGGGTCCCCTTGGATCCAGGCCTGGATCCGGATCGGCGCCGGTCGACCTAATTACACCTCCCCCGGCGCCGTTTCCACCGGCACCACGTCCGCAGCCGATGTCCTGTTGGAACCGGGTTTACCGAGTCCGCCACGGTAGCATGGCGCGAAGCGGGAAAGCACGCGAAGGCAATGTGTAAGGCAGTTGTGCAGCACACTCTTACTTTGACTCAGAAATGCGAACGCAATAACATGACACCACACCAGGCTTGTGTATTTAAAATCAAGATCTTTTATATATAAATCAAGTTGGCATCAGATGAGGCAGATTAATTCAGATCTACATTCAAATTCATTGCATTACTCAACTGGTGCACATTTTAAATAAAGCATCATAGCTCATCAACATTGTAGGCCACTAAGAGGCCGCGGTCATTATCTCCTAAACGTAGCACTTAATAATGATCTCAAGGTGCATTAATAAAACATGGGCCTAAACATGCAGTTCACTTTAGCATATTCAATTACTTAAAAGAAGGCTTTTCACGTTACATTTAAATAGGCCTGCATTAATCTAGGCGCGCCCACATTCAGTACAGTGGGCGTCGCAATTCCAGTACACCTGTAACATAAAACACTTCAACTCTTGGCGGTGTACACTTCAGCTCAATTCAATTAAACACTTTCCCCTGTGGTAAAGACTTAGCAGTTAAAAGCATGGCCTAGGCAGTAATTACAATAGGCATCTGCAATAAATTAATAAATACTGTGGGGAACCCTCAACATGTCCTGTATCCTGGGGCTTCTATGTCCCTTAGGGGTTAACTCCAGGCTAGGCCCACTCCTCTCCGGGGCCTCGCCTCATGGGGAAAGGTACACTGTTAATTTAGGGGTTAATGGTGGCCCCCGGCCCCCAGTGGCGTTTGTGGGCCCTAGGGGCCTCCTGGGCTCACCTGGTGCTTGTTCGTTGGTCGCGCTTCTCTAGCGACTGGCACTCCCCAGGCCCGGCCCGTGTTCTGGAGGGCGGGGCCCGGTCGGGGTACCTCGGCCTTCAGGCCGGACTGACGGGACGTTGCGGTGGCCGGTATCACCTTCCTCCGGCCCCCGGGATCAGGGAACTCGCTTGCGGCACGTTGCGGGGGCCGGTATCACCCTCCTCCGGCCCCCGGGATCAGGGAGTGGTTTTCGCGGGCTCAGGGACTTTGGGGATGGGAGCGGGAGCCGGCAGTCCTCTCCGGCCGGCTCCCCGTCTCCCTCTGCACGGCCGGGGATCTTCCTCGGCCTCCGTCGGCGCTGGGGGCGTGGCGGGAGCCGGCGCCCAATCGCTGCGCGGCCTTCCTGGGGGCGCAGCCGGCGTCCCCGGTTGCTCGGCGTCGGCGGGGCTGGAGGCCTCGCTGGTCGCGCTAGGCCGCGACGGCGGCGATTTCTTCGGCGGCGGCGGCGGTGGCGATTTCTTCGGCCGCGACGGCGGCGGAGGGGCCCTGGGCCCGGTGGCAATAATTTGGGGATATTTTTGAAGGCTTTGGTGAGGGCGCGGACGGCGCACCTCACCACATCCACTAGAGGGGCTTCCCTCACCTCAGCGCTCCCACGGCACTTCTCTTCACGCGGCGGCGGCCGCGGCGGTGATTTCCTCACAAGGTCAGTGATCTGAGGGGAGGCAGAACGCAGGGCGCACCAGCAGCCTGTGGGCAGGGTTGACTGGAAAAGTACTTGGGGGCAGCCCAGCAGCAGGCACGAATAGGTAGGGGGTGAAGGTCTAGCGCTTCAGGGTACGGCGCTTTACCTGGTGATCCCCAGTTGGGCAGTTTAGGCTTCAGGCCTGGCTGGACGGTCAGGCCTCCTCAAATTAAGGTGTCTGGCGACTGTTCCTGATTGGTTGCTTCTTAGGCGCTTCTTGTCAGGAGTTTCTTGTCAGAAGTTCCTTATTATAAGTTTCTTGTCAAAGTTTCTTGTCAGAAGTTTCTTCTTATGAGGGGGGATGAGTTGGTGGTCTGGGAGTGCTTGATGTTCCTCCCCGCACGCTGAAGGTGGTTCCCTGGGTCCCCTCACACTGGGCAAGGTCAGTGGGTGGTGGGCGTTCCTCAGCTATCTTACTACAGCAGGGCCTCAGCCCTGTCAGCAGCAGTAGTGTAGGTCTCCCCCTAGGCCCTAAAGCCTGTACTCCGGCGGAGGTTCTCCCAGGATCAGTGGTGCCTCATCAACTGACTAGAAAGTTTTCCCTCCAAGCCTTTTATACCCCTAGGTCAGGTGACTCTCCCAAAGGCGGCAAAACATAACTCCTCCCACAGCCCGGAAGGTTCTGGAACCTTCTACATGCCTGGCTATGTGGCCCAGAGGCGGGGACGGAATGGATACTGTATCCCTATGTCCCAGCCTGACCCTGGCTACTAGTGTGTATGCGTGTAAGGCCCCTCTGCAGTAGCAGGGGCCTGTGGCAGCCATCTTGAGTGAGAGAGAGCACCTGCTCCTCAGCACTGGCTAGCAGTGGCAAGGCGCCCGGAGACCTAGGTCCAGTAAAAATATGGTGGCACAAATGAGGCGCAAAAGGGAAAAAAAACAGGGAAAGACCACCCTAGGGCTGACAGGTCTAACATGTCCCCAGCCGGCGTCAACCCCGGCCTCCATCCCGATGTAGACACGGAGCCGGACCTGCGTCGACCGACACCGGATCCGGCGCCGACGGGTACTTTTGTGTCCTTGTTCTACCCTGGCTCTTTTAGACCAGATTGGCAGCCAGAGGAGGGTGAGGAGGACTGGGAGGGGTCTGGAGACCCTTTAACCGACCAGTTGGGCTATGAACCGGACTAAAGAGAGAAACTGGGGGAAGCCAGTGGTCTGGATACCTTACCAGACCTTGGCATGTTGTCTCCTCTTACCGTGGCTACAGAGGAGGGAGCATCCTACGCCGTGGTGTTGCGTAGGGTGGCCGAGGCTCTCAACCTCGAGCTACCTACGGTGGCAGTCAGGACTAACCTCCTGACAGAAGTGCTTCAACCGGGGGCGACCTCTTCGGAGCCCCTGCTGCCGTTTAATGAAGCCCTTAACGACATCCTTTTGGGCTCCTGGTCCAGGCCCAACACAGGGGCTCCTGTGGATAGGATGATGGCCCGACGCCACCGCCCGGCTCCGGGCGACCCCACTTTCCTCTCCCAATACCCCACCCCTGAGCGCTTGGTGGTCCAAGCCTCCACTTCCAAAGGCGCATTCCCTAACACACCACTTGATAGGGAATCCAAAAAGCTGGACCATCTTGGGAAGAAGATGTTTTCTTCCTCCAGCTTGGGACTGCAGTCGGTAAACACCGCATGTCTATTGAGCCGTTACACCCACTCCGTGTGGGATACGGTGGCGCAAGTGCTGCCCCAGTGCCCGGAGGAGGCCCGGGCCCTACTCTTCCGTGCAGTTGCAGAAGGGAGAGATGCAGCAAAGTTTACCATCCGATGTGGGCTGGATACCGCCGACTCACTAGGCAGGACGATTTCCACATCGGTAGCCCTTCGACGCTACGCCTGGTTGAGGTTGACTGGTTTTTCAGGGGATGTCCAATCCACTCTTATGGACGTGCCCTTTGATGGCCGTCGCCTGTTCGGCGACAAGGCAGACAACGCGCTGGAGCGCTTTAAGGACTCTCGGGCTACGGCCAGGTCCTTGGGCCTCTCCACCACTCACCCTGCGCAGACTGCCTTTCGCCCCTTTCGTGGCTACGGAAGGGGTGCCCCGCCACGTCCTGCCCAGAGCCACAGGCCAGCGCAAGCTGTTCAGCCCCTGCGCGGCCGAGGGAACCACCACCGTGGTTTGGGGAGCCAGCAGGCGGGCTAGTCCACCACAGCCCCCCCCTGCAGCATCCTCCAAACCCTCCTAGTCCGACCTTTCAGGGCCACCAAACGCCAGTGGGCGGCAGGATTCGCCATCACCTCCCCCACTGGCGCACCGTCACGTCGGACAGGTGGGTTTTGCAAATAGTCTGAAGGGGCTACTCCCTCCCCTTCGAGACTACCCCTCCATCCATGCCACCTCAGTACCATCGCATGTCGGAGGATCATCTGGCCCTTCTCCAACAGGAAGTTTCGGCACTCTTGGCCGAGGGTGCCATTGAGCGAGTTCCTGTCCCAGAATTATGACGTGGTTGCTATTCCCACTACTTTCTGGTGCCCAAGAAGGACAAAGGCCTGTGTCCTATCTTGAATCTCAGGAACGTCAACCGCTTCCTCCGGAAGAAGAAGTTCAAAATGTTGATGCTAGCTCAGGTCCTGTCTGCCCTCGACCCTGGAGACTGGATGGTAGCGTTGGACTTGCAGGATGCTTATTTTCACATCCCCGTCCTGCCGGCCCACCGGCGTTACCTGCGGTTCACGGTAGGCCACGAGCACTTTCAGTTTACCGTGCTCCCCTTTGGCCTTACCAGCACCCCTCGGGTGTTCACGAAAGTGATAGCGGTGGTTGCAGCTCATCTGCGCAGATCAGGGGTTCCAGTCTTACCCTATCTCGACGACTGGCTGTTGAAGGCGGGCTCGCCCCAGGCTGTCGTCTCCCACCTCCAGACTACGGCCGACCTCCTGCATTCGCTGGGGTTCTCGATCAACGTGCCGAAGTCACACCTGACTCCCTCTCAGAAGCTCCTCTTCATCGGAGCGGTTCTGGACACAACGCAGTTTCGGGTCTATCCTCCCGAACAGCAAGTCCGGTATATTCGGGCTATGATTCCGATCTTTCAGCCTCTATCCCGGGTTTCGGTCCGGATGACCCTCAGGCTACTGGGCTTGATGGCCTCCTGCATCCTGCTGGTGGACCATGCCAGATGGCATATGCGGGCTCTGCAGTGGGACCTGAAGTTCCAGTGGGCACAACATCAGGGGAATCTGTCCGATTGTGTCCAGATCTCGGAGGGCACTGCACACCAATTGCAGTGGTGGCTAACGAACCAGGATTGGGTCGACGGCAGATCCCTCTCCCTTCCCCAACCAGAGTTCACAGTGGTGACCAATGCATCACTTCTGGGATGGGGCAGCCACATGGGAGAGGCAGAGATCAGAGACCTCTGGTCTCCGGCGGAGTCCGGGCTCCACTTCAACCTTCTGGAGCTTCGGGCGATTCGTCTTGCACTCAAAGCATTCCTTCCCTCTGTCCGGGGAAGAGTAGTGCAGGTGTTTACAGACAACACCACGGCCATGTGGTACTGCAACAAACAAGGCGGGTTGGGGTCGTGGACCCTATGTCAAGAGGCCCTCCGCCTCTGGACATGGCTGGAACATCAGGGCATATCCCTGGTGGTTCAACACCTGGCAGGTTCGCTGAACCCCAGGGCGGACGAACTCAGCCGCAGGTGCATGATGGATCACGAATGGCGTCTCCACTCAGAGGTGGTGCAAGGTCTCTTTCGACAATAGGGAGAGCCTTGGTTTGATCTATTCGCCACCGAAGAGAACGCGCAGTGGAGTTGCAGTCTTCTATACGCCTTTCCGCCTATACCACTTCTGCCCAGAGTGCTGAAGAAGATTAAGCGCAACCGGGCCCAAGTCATTCTTGTGGCTCCGGATTGGGCACAAAGAGTCTGGTATCCCGAGCTGTTACACATGGCCATCAATCCTCCGATCAGACTGCCTCTTCGGGAGGATCTTCTGTCGCAGCAGCAGGGGACGGTCCTCCACCCGAACCTGTCCAGCATCGATCTCCTTGCGTGGAGATTGAGCGGCGACAGTTGACGTTGTTTGACCTGCCTCCCGAAGTCTGTGATGTTATCTTGGCAGCCAGGCGTCCCTCCACTAAGACGGTATACGCCTACAGATGGAACAAATTTGTGGCATGGTGCACAGCAAAGGCTGTGGATCCCCTTTCCGCCCCACTTTCTGAGGTTCTCTTGTTCCTCCTTTCTTTGGCCCAGCAGGGCTCTGCTCTGGGCACTTTAAAGGGCTACTTCTCGGCCATTTCAGCCTTTCTTAGGCTTCCTGATCAGCCTTCTCTTTTCAAGTCAACTGTTGTAAATCGCTTCCTTAAGGGCATTACTCATCTTTTTCCTCCTGTTCCCTTCGTAATGCCCCAGTGGGACTTGAACTTGGTTCTTACATATCTTATGTGCGCTCCCTTTGAGCCGCTACATAACTGTCCTCTCAGGCTTCTGACCTTAAAAACTGACTTTCTGGTGGCCATCACCTCTGCTCGCAGGGTGAGTGAGCTTCAAGCACTTTCTTCTAAGCCTCCTTTTCTGACTGTTCATCCGGACAAGGTTGTCCTTCGCACCTGTCCTTCCTTTCTTCCCAAAGTGTTTACTCCTTTCCATATTGGACAGACCATTACTTTGCCCACCTTCTTTCCGCCTCCGCATCCTTCTAAAGAGGAAGAGAGGCTCCACCGTCTGGATCCAAAGCGTGCGCTTTCCTTTTACTTGGATCGCACAAAACAATTCCGGGTGGATGACCAGCTCTTTGTGGGCTACGCGGGAGCCAAGAAAGGTCGGGCCGTGCACAAACGGACCATCTCTAGATGGGTCGTTTTGTGCCTCAAAGCTTGTTATTCCTTGGCAAAGAAGGAGCCTCCAGTGGGGTTGCGCGCCCATTCCACCATGGCGACGGCAGCTACCACTGCTTTGGGATGTGGAGTCCCCCTTATTGACATCTGTCAGGCAGCTACGTGGGCATCGCTGCACACGTTTACAAGACACTACTGCCTGGACAGCCAAGTCCGGAGAGACAGCTTCTTTGGCCAATCTGTTCTCCAGGACTTCCTGGTGTGAACTTAGTTCGCAGGCCCACCTCCAGGGTTGGTATTGCTGGGGTATCTATTCTAAGGTAAGGAATCTATAACTAACTGTTTCTTTCAGATGAACAAGTTACTTACCTTCGGTAACGATATAACTGTAAGAAACATAGGTTAGTTATAGATTCCTTACAGGCCCACCCATCCTCCCCGTTCTGCGAACTGAGACTTCTAGGGTTAAGGACTTCCTTTCAGGGCCCTAGTTTTGTGCACCAGTAGTCAGTGTCTTGCATGGCTCTGCGCTTCTGGCGTGGAAAGTCATGTACAAAACTGACGTCAGCGCGCAAGGGCGGCGTCTATGTAGCTGCCGCGACATCATCCCGGCGACCACGACGCCAACGACGAACGCGGAGCCGACCGACGCCACCTTTCGATGCGCAGGGGTACTGCTGACGAAAAACTTTCCGGATCCAGTCTGACGCCTGGGGGTAATTCTAAGGTAAGGAATCTATAACTAACCTATGTTTCTTACAGATATATCGTTACCTAAGGTAAGTAACTTGTTCGACAAGACTTAACTGCAAAGGACTTTGAAACCGAAAAAATGCAAATGTCAGAAAATGGGAATGAATCAGTCGTTAGCACTAAAGTTGAACACAACAAATAGTCATTGGGAGACAGTAAATGTAGTGTTGCAAGAGAGCATGATGAAGGCGTGTTGCCGATGCTTTCATGAAAGAGGCATAATTACATTGTGGGCTGATACCGGTCTATGGTTGCTTATGTTCCCACTCTGAGCTTACCTCACTTAGTTGTTCCAACTGGGCTGTTCCTGTTGGAGCCGGATTAAGGCTGATTTACATACACCTAATCAATGGAGTGACACATTGGGTCAAGAATGATGGCAAGTGGGGGTTGTGGCTGGGAAAACGGCGAACAGCAGGTTAAAAAAGAGAGCTTCAGTCACAACAGAAGCAAGGAATACGAACAAGAAATCCACATCCAGAGACTCGTGAAGGGACAGGGTTAAATTAATCTGAGCTAAGGACTGAGAAAGGTGCTTCTGAACCCTCAACAACATGGCAGCCACCAGGGCCTGAACTGAGCAGACAACATCCCAGCCCTCTGAGGTCCGCATAATCCTGGGAGAGGGTTGGGTGGGCTCAAGAGCACTGTAGACAGTGGCCTGACGGGATGAGTCCTCGCAATTGATAGACGCACTGAAGGGCCCATAATTGCAGTGTCCAGGAGCATTCCCAAGTCAAAAAGGTGCCATTCTGAAGTCATCCAATGACTATTCCTATAGTTATCAGGTGTAGTCATCCCAAACCATCCTGAAGTAAGCCTAAATGGTGAAATATTTAAATGAGATGACTCCAGAGTCATCACTGTAACTACTTCAGATTGGTCTTCTGATTACTTCCTTTGAAAATGTGTGATTATCTTTAACTTCTACAAGGTGACTCCATGACAACAAAAGGATGAGAGCAGATAACTTCATGATGACTCCATGACAACTAGGGGATGGGAGCATATTATTTGATGATCACTCCATGACAACTGGAGGATGGGACCTGATTACTTCATGATGACTCCCTGAAAAATAGGGGGTGGGAGCAGATTGCTTCTCGTTGACTTCATGACTACTTCAGGATGTGGTTTTATCACGTCATGATGACTTGTCTAATCTAGGATTTGTTTGTGCTAATTCACAATGCCTTCATGACTGCTTGTTGATGTAATTTTATTATTTTAATATGGCTTAGTAATAACTTCTGAATAGAGGTTTACTACTCCAGCATGATTCCATGATGATTGCTTCAACGTCATTTTCTGTGATTGATAGGTCCTCCTCTCATGGTCACTCCAGTAGACTTTAATGGCATTGGGATGTACTGTTTAGCAACAACATTAAGGCCCTCAACTTAGTTTATGTCAGACTCCTGCCTGACATAATGTTGTGGTAATATTACAATGCTAGTAACTATTACTGCAACTCCCTGTGAATACTGTATATTTAGAATTAAATGAGGAACATTTTCCTACATCCTGTCCAATTCAAAGGGGTGTACACCATCTTTCAGTGATATACAGTACCATCTTTTTTCTCTAAATTTAAACTATAATGCTAATTGCACAGAAATCCACTTACCACATACTGAACATGATTTTGTCTACTTAGAACAATGCATAATTGAGGACCAAAGAGAACTACCACAATGACTTTAGCCCACTTATCTCACACTTTTTGAGCATGCCTTCTTTTAGTTCTTGCTGGCTGTGTCTGATTAGTGATATGTAAATGTGACAGTTGTGGTAGAGCAGCACTATTAGGAGCTGTGCATGAGAAGGTGTTGATGAGTGGTTTTTATATAAGTTCTGAGTGGCGTAAATGTGTGGTATACTCAATGCAGTAGGGTGACAGCTGTTCGTTTTATTGCGAATGGCTTTCTGTGGTTCGCGAAAATTGGGCTATTAGTAGTGTGGTGTGTGGCCATCACAAGTAATATGTTCACAATTGTCCTCACTGGGACCCAAACACCCCATTGTGGCGCCTGACTCTCACGGGGTAGCGAAGCGGAGCAGTCCAAGGCCTACTCAAGGCAGGTGGTGTGGGCTAGTATTCACCAATCACCGGCACGCAATAATAACACCCAATAAAGGATTTTCCAGTCAGAACTTTTTCTTTAGAAAAAGGAGAAGTACATTTCACACACACACACACACACTACTAAATACCATGCAGTAATTTACAAATCTATACATTGGCAGATGGACTATACCATAGATGACATTGTGTAATCAGGTGTGACCCCCTAGAGGGGTCACCCAAACATACCAAGTGAGTTTAATCATGTTGTCTCATAATAAACCATATTAAGATACCTTTAGCAGGAATCATTGTCATTAATGCAGTGATCAACAAAGCATTATGGTTCATTATAGTGAACCTATACAATATGTGCAATCTTTATGGTGAACCAATAGCATTTATGAGAAATAAATCCGGTGTTTGTGTAAGTCTCAGGCATGTGATCCCAATCTGCAATTATACAGACAGCCCCTAGAGGGTCTTTTATCAACACATTTCCTAAGTGGACATGTGTCAGGTGTGATATGTTCAACCAGTTCTGACGTTTTCGGTCTGGCACTTGCATTCTAATAGTTGTAGTTTGTTCCTTTATAAATGTAAAACTACATGTACCAGAAAAATATGCTGTGGATTAAGAAAAAACAGGAAGAGTTGGAAAACATACTCATGATAGTGGCTAATAGAGCATGAAGGTACTGCAGAAAGCAGACTACTTTCAAAAGAATGACTACTATGTCGGCTCTATCTATACAACCAGTTGGTGTTATCTAGGGAATACAACTTTGCATTCTGTGACTTGTGATAAGCATGGCGTTCTAAGTAAATGCCTGTGTGAAAAGCTTATTCGCCAGCAAATGGAAACCTGCTGTTAATCAAAATCCAATTCCATTGTACAAAAGGTCAGCGAGTTGAGCACAGGCCACAGTAGAGTGTACATAAAATAGAGGTCTAATCCAAGTACAAGAGCTCAATGAGACAGTGCACCCAGTGCTGACTGCTTCATGTAAATGGCACCTCACAGATTTGAATCTTAACAATATCAGCTTAGCCTTATGAGCAAAAATAAAACTAAAGTTGCAGTATAGTTGGTACACTGAATACCCTTTTCAGTGTGTCAATTGTGCCATCACATGCTTATAGGCACTTATAGTAAACTCTCTATTTAACTCAATGTTTGATTCCACAGTCTTGCAACTTTCTAACCCTACACCCCTCAAGTGTGACTAATACACAAATCGAAGATTATTTTGTTCAAAACAGAAGGATGAAGAGTTGAGCCAATTATTTCACAATTTAAGCGAAATCCTTCATGTAATGTAATGTAAGGTACACTTATATAGCGCAGCTGCCACCCCAAGGGTATCCTGGCGCTTAAGTTACCAATCATCCATTGCGCGTAGCTAAACTAAGATAGGCAGGAATCAGTTTCTAGGAAACAGTCTGGTTTTCAGTTCCTTCCTGAAGCGTGACAAGGTGTTCAGTTGTCTGATTTCCGGAGGCAAAGCGTTCCAAAGTCTAGATGCTGTAAAGCTAAAAGATCTGCCACCCATTCGCACTTTACTAACATGGGGAACGCAAACCAGATTAGCAGAAGAAGAGCGCAAGTATCTAGCAGGGGAGTACCATACAAATTTCTTTTGCAGCAATTTAGGTCCAGTTTTATGTATTGCCCTATATACAATACAAAGTGCCTTAAATTGGACTCTTTGCGCGATGGGCAACCAATGTAGGTCCTTTAACGCCAATGAGGCCGAGGCCCTACGCGGTCGATTTAATGCCAACTTAGCCGCCATGATCTGGACTCTTTGCAATTTTATTATCAGGGATGCTGGAGCACCTAAAAGGAGTGCATTACAATAATCCAGTCTGCTTAAAACTATACTCCGCACCACTTGAGGTCTAGCAAAGGTAGGTAAAAACGGGAGGATCTTCGAAGAGCTCGGAGCAGAGATAAACAAGTGTTCACCGTTTTATTCACCTGAGAATCTAGTTGTAAATTGCTATCCAGCATCACTCCTAAATTGCGCACTGAACTAGCGGGCAATACGGAGTTGTTGGCCGGACCAGGCCAGAAATCTACCTGGAATGGTCGCTGAATTTTGCCTGCAGTACACCACAGGATTTCAGTTTTTTCACCATTAAATTGCAGTGAGTTCTCTTTCAACCATTCCGCTGTTCTATGCATACATTTATGAAATTTTTCTAGGGGCACTGCTTTGTTGCCCTCAATAGAGAAGACGAGCTGAGTGTCGTCCGCATAGTTTATGACATCAATGCCAAATGATTTAATTAAAATAATAAGTGGTCGAAGATAGAGATTAAACAGAATCGGGCTAATAGCCGAGCCCTGCGGAACCCCATGTTTAACATCTCTATTCTGAGAGGTAAATGACGACAAAGTCACTGCCTGCTGCCTATTAGAAAGAAAAGAATGCAGCCAGTCCCGAGCCCTACCCGTAACACCCATCTCCACTACTCTCTTAATCAGGATTCGATGGTTAACCGTATCGAATGCGGCCGACATGTCAAGCAGCACTAAAAGGCTGTCTGACCACTGTCGGCCCTCATTCGCAGGTCATCCAAGACTGCCACCAAGGCAGTCTCGGTTCCATGTGCGGGGCGAAATCCAAATTGGACTTCGTCCAGCAACTCATTATCCTCCACAAATTTTGAGAGAGATTTACTCACTACCTTCTCCAAGATCTTAATCGGATATGGTAGCAGAGAGATGGGTCTGTAACTGGAAGGGCATTGGGGATCCAGTGTAGCCTTTTTTAACAGTGGAGAAACCACCGCCTTTTTCCAACAATCCGGTACTACTCCATTAGTTAGGGATTGACAACAAATTTGATACAGATGTGGAAAAAGTTCATTACCAAACAGTTTCCAGAACTTATGTGGGAGTGGGTCCATAGGGGAGCCTGAAGAAATGCCGGCTGCAATTACACTAAATTCCTCTTGTGAGGGAATTTGGAATTGATCCAAGAATGTCATATGTTCATTTTCACTTATGTCACAGTTTGTTAAAGTGTCATTATCAGTAGCCTGGAGCACATCATCATCCATAGAGGACTTAAGTCCATTAAAAATGTTATTGATTTTTTCCTCAAAAAAGACAGCCAATTCATCACATAGTTCTTGCGATGCTGGAATTTTAGGTTTTGCACAGTCTGGATTGGACAAACCTCTTACTAAGCTAAATAAGGTTTGAGATTTATTAGCTGAATGTGAGATGGTCTCCTCAAGGTATTTGGCCTTTGCTTTGCCTATCGATTAGGTGTGGAGCCTATTTTTTAAGGCTACTTTATCTATCTCTAAGTAATTCTTCCTCCATTTCCTTTCCGCTTGTTTACAGCTAGTTTTCATCAATCTTAGCTCTTCATTATACCAAGGGGCAGAGGGTTTTTACGATTTTTAGCTTTCCTCAAAGGGGCTAACTGATCTAACGTATTAGTGATTTGGTGACATAGATTCAGGTAGTTCAGCTCTACTGAGTCATAAATAGCAACTCTATCATCAACCAACCGGGAAGATCCGCCAGTTTTAGTATTTTAGACCATTCTCTACTCGTTCATGTTAGTCACGGATCTCGGAAACAAGTACATTAACCCTACAAACTTTCAAACCATTGTATATTTAAATAACTATCTGTGAAAGCAGACTCTCCTATGATACCGAAATACAACAATACATTTATTGTCCACCCTCTGTATCAGCTCTCTAAATCTGTTCTCCACCCTACATATCCATTCAAAGCTCTCCACATCCATCTACCAGTCCCACCTCCACTTTCTACCATGTACATCTGCTCTTTACATTCACTTTATCCTCTTTCTGCACACTACATAATCTCCCCATGCCCTAAATTAACTCTCCACTGACTACATTGGTTCTTACATTGGCACTGGATAAAAGTGGGTTGCCATTTGTTGAAGGGAAGCAAAAAGAAGTAATGAAGGACAAAGAGGAATAAAAGTTTATTGTTAGAGATGTTTCAAATGTGCAGAATTCTGCAAAATATTTTCACGTTTCTACAGGCAAAGTAGGTGAAGCTATGTAAACAGCACTGACAAATCATATAAATAAATCTTAGTCTTGTTCTTTAAGCCATGGGAAAAGCACATCCAATTATACATTTTCAACCTTCCTTGATGTTTGTAAAACAAGCTAATTGAAATAAGCAATATCTCTGTACCTACCTCTTGCATATCTTTCTTCAGCTACAGTTTGTGAGTCAGCCCACTTTAGCCTGATGTCCAGGTATCTTTACCCTCACAGACATTTCCCTTGGGCCCACCATATTGTGCAAATAATAGTGCACATTTGTTTGTATTACATTCATATTTATAGATCTCTTTCCTACCCCCTGCGATGTTCAAACTGTTTTATAGATTGATAAGTAAGCAGCCAGTCTGAATGTATAATGTGTGTATTATATATTGGCCCTGTCGAAGGCTACTGCCGAAAACGTGTCACCCATGTTTTGCTATATTCACACACAAAAAAAGTTAAAATGACATTATCGTTAGGTATGGTAATTATATCTTACTAATTGTTTACCCAGGTGAGTGGTAGGAAGGGAAGGTGAGAACTTTAGGATAAGGTCGGATAGCTTAAAGCTGTTCTGGATTGAAGGAGGTGACGTTTGCCAGCAATAAATTTACGTCTTGCATGCCAATCATTATGTCAGAGAGTATGCATTTGGATTGGAGGAGGGAAATAATTGGGGAGAGATTTATTGGGCAATGGATGCAATAACTAATGATGGTGTGAATATAGGGCAGTAAGCCTTAGGTAAAGTGGAAGAATGAGACTGGTGATGGAGTAATGTAATTTTAGAAGAATTAGAGACAGGATGAAGAAGGGATAGCAGTGTGAGGTGATATAATGGTGGTAACATGTTGGTGCTGATAGGCAAAGAATTATTAGATTTGAAGGACTGTACAGGAAGTTGCGAGATGATTGACTGATAGCAGGAGCGATAGTGGGGAGGGGCAAGGGGCAACCCGATAGTGCTTGGAGACAGAAGAAAGGTCCCTCAAGTGAATGTTAAGAGGAATAACAGAGGAAGAGCAAGTTGGATGGAAGGGTTAGGGGTAGGGGAATTGTGGGAGAGAGAGTTGAGTAGAAAGGGAATAGGACAAGGGAGACATTGAGTAAGAGAGGAAGGTATGTTATGAAGATGTGGTGAAATTAGGATTACATTTGGTGAAGGGTTTCTTAGTTTTGACATTTGCTATTTATCTCCTGGTGGTGTGAGTTTTAGTGTGATCCCTGAAAAAACATTATCAGTAGGTTTATGGATCCCAACCACAGGGGAGGGTTGGCCTAATCTAGGGATAAACACATGACCCACAATAACATATCTGTGGTCCCCGCATAGATGAGGATGTAACTCTAAAGTGGGACTGTTTCAGAGGCAACAGTAGTAGGTCTGCTGACCCCAACGGAGAAGCAGGGGTCCAGCTGCCTTTAGCTTAACCATTGTTTTTGGGTTTAAAAAAAATAAAATGAATTATTTGAATGTTTTAGATAACATAAACATACAGTCTTCATAACAATAACTTCTGTTTCGTATAGTACAATCATCAAGGACAGCGTATCATCGACTCTGATATTCCCATTTAGAGACAGTAAATATTGTAGAAATTCGGTGAATCCCAGTTCCATATCCTAGCCTAAAAGCATTGACAGCTATTTCAAGTATGGTAACTTGAGTGCACTGTTCACTGAGTTGTAGCCGAACCTGTAATTTTAATCTGAATATAACATTCTATTCTCTTCTCTTCTTAAGTCTTTATTTCGATTATAAAACCATAAAAGACATACAAACGATTAAAAAATAGGCAGGGTAAAAACGTGGTAACAGAATAGTTGGGTGATGCCAGGGTTACATTGATCTGGGACAGACACAGTGAAATATTTAAAAAAGGAACATTAATCCATCATTTCAGCGGACACTAATGTACTATTAAAACATTTCATTAGGAAAGATATGAGAAGAGATTTCCGCTCAATTGTAGTTTGTAAAGCGAGCGGAGAATGGTAAAACCAAACAACATACAATCTAAATGATAAAAGCATTCTATTCAAAACAATACTCAACAATGATTGTCATTTTTAAATGAATAATATTCATATTTATCATATCTTGGTCAGTCGTTATGACCACAACATAAACAAAAAATGTTTGGACATAAACAATTTTTTTTTACATAATTATATTTAGTAGGTTAACAATTCTACAAGAGGCTTCATTGCTCATAGATATCTTTTATACATGTAATACATGTTTATTCATGTAAGTGCCCGATGCATTTCGGGACGTTTTTGTCCCTTCCTCAGGGGCCAATCTTGTAAAGTATAGTTCGTTTTGCCCTGGCGTAGAGAACTTTTTGACCAAACACTTGGATTGACAGCGAGTGTAGCACTGTAGCACCACCATACAACAAGTTTGTGTTTTATAAAACATTTTTTGAGAAAATAGCATAAATAGGAGTGCTCCTCCAACCCCTTACTTCTACTAAAAGCATTGACAACATATTGGGTTCTAATCTAAAGATTACTTCAGTGTGTGGTGGTATCGGCATATACCGTTGTTGATGACGTGTTCATGTGTATCGTCCAACAGGTCCAGCCCTTAGTAGTGCCTTCAGGGACCCCATATTTTACTAAATGTTTGGGGGCATTCCCTGCTATTGTATGTAGTACGTTAAGCGGCCATATAGAGATCCATCCCCCCTCCTCCTCTTCTGCACCGTGCGGACCTCCTCTGCATCCCACCATCTAGCCACATCTTGCTTGCTCACTGCTGGACCTAAAGAGCCAAAGAGCAGCTGAGCCCCGTTGACATCAACATCATTCGGGATTTCCAGGAGGATAAACTCAGGGTCGGCTGGCAATGGTACCTCCATAATCACACCTAGCTCCCCAATGATTGCCCTCCAATAGACCTGTATAGCGGGGCAGGTCCATATCGTGTGAAAGAAGTCACCCTTAACGTCCCTACATTTACTGCAGTATGGTGTCTATACCCTGCCCATCTTGTGTAGTTTCTATCGTAGTATATTTTATGTAGGATTTTGTATTGGATGAGGCGCAATCTAGCTTTAATGACTACTTCTCTAGGGTGCATTAGGGCCACCTCCCAGTCAACATCCTCCAAGACTCCAAAGTCCCTCTCCCATCTCTGGCGCAGTCTCCCTAGGTTATCTGGCATGTTATTGTTTATTGTTCTATATGTAAGGGAAAACGCTTTTTCTGTGAGTTCCTCCTGTAGCAACCTTCTCTCTAATGGTGCATATTCAGGTAAGTCAGCACTTAGTAGGCCCTATGCCAGCCCTGCATGGCGTAGCTGTTCATATTTGATGAATTGGGACCTGTGAAGCCCGTATTCTTCACCTAGGGTGGAACAGGATTTAAGTTCACCTCTGTCTACAATATCACCTATCACAAAGATGCCCATCAGGTCCCAGGCCCCAAAACCTTTTAGTTTACACAAGTCTTTGAACAATCCCCCTCTTCCAAAGTGGCGTCGCCCTGGTAATCCTGTGTGTCCAGATCATGGCTCTAGCTGTTTCCCACACCTCCAGGGTAACCTGTATCGCTGGCAATAATTTGGAAGCTCCCTTGCCACCATAGAGCTAATGTAACTGTTTGTGAGGTTCCATTGATTCCCTCTCTAGCCTATATATGGGAGGATCCCATGCCCTGTGTGCTCATTCGTTAATAGGAATCAAATGTGCGGCCCAGTAATAAGCCTCTGTGTCTGGTAGTGGGATCTCTCCATTGTAGGGGTTGTGTTGTCGCGTTTTTTGTGCTATTCTGGGATGGCCTTCCTGCCATTGTAGTGACCGGATATCTTAGCATAACCATTGTTAGTCAGTCTACAGAGCCCAACCAGAGGCGTAGGTCTTACTGACCTAGAAAATGCACAAGACTCCATTAGTAGGGTGTCTTCAGGGCCCCTAGAATCAGGTGATTCTGCGGCTGCAGCATTTTCTGCATAATTATGGGTTTGTCGCATTTGCCACTTACTCTACATCATGTGCTGCATAATCTGCAGATGCTAACAAAAAACATTTCTAGCTCAATCTGATCATAAGTTACTAAACATTTGTTTGCTCGTGTTCCCATGCAATGGAAG
Source organism: Calotriton arnoldi (assembly GCA_963921515.1). Classification (NCBI taxonomy): domain Eukaryota; kingdom Metazoa; phylum Chordata; class Amphibia; order Caudata; family Salamandridae; genus Calotriton; species Calotriton arnoldi. The sequence continues at coordinate 1,285,339 of CAWUFW010004544.1, read as the reverse complement.
GTCCTTCGCAAAGGTTGACTGGTTTATTTTTCAGTTGTTTATGCTATATTTGGTTGTTAAACTGGTACTAATCAGGTGAAATTGTGCCCAGACAGTGTTACCATTTATAAAAAGACAAAATAATGAAGCATTACTACATTCAAATGTGCTACATTACGCAGAAAAATGTGCCTTTTCTTGACGCATAATTTAGTCAACCTTTCCACATAATTCGATCCTCCCCTGCTGCATAATTTCCATGGCCTGGCTATATAATAGAATTGGAACCTATCGCCTGCACATTCACACAGATATTTACAGTGAATTTTTATTTTTTGCAAACAAAATAAAATAGCTCCATTCTGAAGTAATCTGCAAGGAAATACAAAATCCTTCCACATAATTTCTACATCTGCTGAGAAAGACTGGCCTAAAGAGGGTGACATACTAATGACATAATCAACAAATCATTCTTTAATCATCAGGAAATGTTTCAAATAAAGAGAAAATGTTAGCGATTGTGGTGTAATCAATTAATCGTTTTGAATCATCCCCAAGTCATGCATCAGGAGCAATTTCAGCTTGTGAGGTAATCCTATATACATCCTGAAATCATCAAGCCCTCCTAAAATCATGAGGCTCGATTTTCTAATCACTGCTGATGGATTTAAGCCCTTTTGAAGTCTAATAATGTACAAATGACATCTACAGTAGTTGGATGATCATCCAATGACTCTGGGATGGCTTCTAAAGTAATGCTGTTGGGCATGGGTTAACAACACGTTGTGTGGGCCCGGATTGAGGCCTGCATAGAACCCCGAGTCCCTAGACTCTGAAATGTACTGCTGCATTGGTGCGCAGAGAAAACAGTGCAAGTAACTCTCCCTAGTGAGAAAATAGGGCAATGCTCTACTTGATTTAAATAGAGGTGACAGAGAGTTGAGGTGGCACGTTGAACAGTCAGACGTTGTATTTCTCACTATTTGAACTGATTCCTCTCGGGGGGAAAGAAAAGCATGTGAACTGAAGGACAGCAACAAGATTGATGAAAATTGGGGGGGAAGGGGTCGCACGAATACCTGGTGAAAGACGAAAAGCGAAGGCATAGAGATGGCAGTGAGAATGGTAATATGAGTTGATTGCCTATGAACAAGAGTGCTGTTTCAGTGCTAGCTGGCGCGTGCCATAGCAAGAACCCTGAAGCGAAAGGTAGCATAAGACGCCCTCGTTTTTTTAACTTATAGATACTGTAGCGTTGACAGTTAAAGTGCAACTATGTCACAACAAACAATGCTGAGAACGCTGAAGGACATGGAAAAGCACAAGAGCTAATGCTTGCTGAGGAGAAAGTCGAAAAATAGCGCAGCATCAAGATCCTTATCAACTGAGCGATAAGACAGAACAGTTGCTCAAAATAGTGAAGTATAAAAATCTGCGAAATACACAAAGTAATACAATGACATCGTGTTCATTGACCACAGGGGAGGGTGCATCGCCTATAGGAAGCCAGGACACAAAGTAAGGCAAATCCCTGAAACGCAATGGACAGCAGCCATAGTGAAGGCAATAAAATACACAAGACGGGCCCCAGAACATAAAATAGACACTGTTTCGATGGAATTTATATTGATATGTTCAGACCTGAAGAAAATCACAGAGAAGAAGAGAAGGGCAAATTAAAAAGCAATAGAGCACCCCCCCCCCCCCCAACCAGTGTGAAAGTAATGGGAGACAGGTGCGCTCTTGTTACAACAGAGGAACTGCAATCTCTGATAGAGAGTCAAAGATGCTGAAGGGAGGTCTTTGCTTTCTCGGATTCCTAGAACACGTCGAGGGGCCTCTACAGAATTATTTCTTGAACAATGTATACTTTAATCTTTGAAGCCAAAGGGATTATCCAGCTCGTTTCAACAGAACGAGCTCATCGGTCACTACTCCCACTGCCAGAACCTAGAGCTCTCCCCAGAGCCATCAGAGCGCGTTTTATTAGCTCTTCCGATAGAGATGCATTACTTGGGGGACTCACAACAATGTCCAAGCACAGTATGAAGGCAGGAACGTACAAACTTTACTGACTTAACACATCTTTTCCGAAAACAACGCCGCTCGTTTGAAGCAGTGCAGTGGAGACTAAGTGAACTTCGTCTGGAGTATATGTTGTTCTTCCCTTCAGCCCAAAGTACTGAAACAAGGTAAAGTTTCCTTATTCACGACCCATGAAAGACGTTTAAAAATATCAGGACAATAGGGGAGAGAAGTATGTCTGAAACACAGACGACAAATCCCCTTATAGAGATTGATGAAGAAAGGGAGGAAAAGACTACTGCGATTAAGAGTGCGATGGGGAATGATGGCAGAACCCTGAGCCTTGAACAAGAGGAATCTATAATGGAGAAGTTGGTTCTACCAAACTGATATGAGCCAAAATGAACAAACATTACTACACCCCCTGAGAAACTGTATGTTTGCTGCTGGGTGCACAGATGATAGCTCTTGACCACTCTGTTATCGAATTAGGTGATTGACAGCCTATATTCCCCGCGACCTGTGTGTTATAGTTTTTGAACATTTTGGTAGCAATGGATGGTGTTTTGGTTAACATTGAAGAAGTGAGAGTTGTTTTGGGTGTTGTAACATAGATAGGGTGGGTGTTATTGAACATATGGAACTGGGAAAGCCAAAGTAAAGGCACAGAGCAAGTATCGGTTCTTAGGTTAGAGGGGGAGGGATAGCAGGATCATACACTGAAATTAGAGTGCACATACAAATTATGAGAGCCCCAAACCACGTTTTAAAGGCAGGAAGAAAGTGAGGTAAAACCCGAGCCAGATTATGTAATTGTTGAATCGTCAGATAAATAAAACGACATGGCAGGTAAAGTCCAAATTATGACATGGAATGTATGCAGGATTAATAATGAGAAGAAACAGTATAAAGTGTTGGCCTACTATCTAAAGCAGCAGGGAGTAGGGAGTGCCCTGCTTCAAGCGACCCACTTGACATAAACCTGAGAGGTTGGCTGAAAAATGGAGGCGAGGGCCGTATTACTCCTCGTATTTGAGAGGGATGGTAACATCGGTGGCAGATTGTATACCATTCTGTGAGACATTCACAGACAGATGAGGAAGGATGATTTATAGTTGTGCATGGCATGCTAAACGGACCAGACATAACAATGATTAATGCCTTTGCCCTGAAGGTGCCATACATGCATTTTTTCCCTGTCTTATCAACGGCGATGTCCTCAAGCCTCAAAACACTGATTGAGGGGGCTGGACTTTAGCAATGTGATGTCTGGGGTACTAGACAGTCAACCACCTACACTACATGAGACAACCAGGTCAACTACATAATTTAGGGAAGTCATGGAAAACGTGAATCTGGTAGATGATTGGAGAGAGCGCCATCCTAAGGATAGATATCTTAAGTTTGTTCACCTCCACACAGCTCACACTGTAGAATTGATTATATATTTGTATCTCAAGATATAGTTGAACAGTGTTAATGATGTAAACTATTTAGCTAGATTGTGCGCTTACCATGCACCACACTGTTTTGTGTAAACCTGGCAACATATAAAGCCAAAGGTACCTACTTGGAGAGTAAGTAGCAAAACTATTATGGGACAACCCTGTAACCCTGGGAACTGGGGCTACTGAATGCAAAAACAAAATAATGGTTCCCTTCAGGAGAGTTTTAAGCCTAAACCTCCTTGGCCAATTATTAATCAGTGTAGCAAGGCTTCCGAGACAGCTTTCCAGTTTTCAGCATCTACCGCGTGTGCCGTAACATCAGAAGCCTTGCTACACCAGTGCTTTGATGGTGTCTTTTTCCAGCCTTTCGAGCGGCATTTGACTACCTTTATGATTCGGATCTACATTTATGTTCAGTACTAAATCACGTATGTGTGGGGATTTCTCCCACATACTGGTTGCTACCATTATTTTGTTGTCCTGATGATGACCCTGCTAAATCGAATTATATAGGGTCGAAACGTCGTCAAAGAAACTAGTGGACTGATATTGCTTATTGGAATATACACACTGTACTGTTATTCAAAGTTGTGTTGAGAATTTCTAATTTGATCAGCCCCTGGTGATGTGTTTATTTGTTGTATATAATTTTTGAACAGCACCAACGTACTAATTTCCACAAGCGTTACTCCTCACTTTCACTGCGTCGTTTTTGGAGCACCTGCAATGTGATACGATATGTTGAATTAAAGTCGCTGTATGTCTTTATTCCATTGTGTTTGGATCATAATATTTGGCCTAGGAGGTTTAGTCTTAAAACCTCTCCCGAAGGGAGCCATTGTTTTGTTTTTGTACTTGGAGAGTAAGGGAAGAAGCTTTGACACATATGTTCTTTAAGGAAGACATAAAACAGGTTCTGACCGAGTATTTTGACAGGAATTGGGAAACGGCCACTCCAACATCCCTTGACTAGGTTGCAATTTCAACAGTCTTAAAGGGTACCTGCATTGGAATAATAGTAAGTGTAACTAAATGCCTACAGAGAGATATAGATGAGATTTAAATAAGAAATAGCAACTCTACAGCAGGCAGCGGTATACAGACCATAGAACCATCTGCAAGAAAAAAAGCATGAACAAGAATGCTGCCCTGCGCACTCAAACAAGGGCAAAAGTGACAACTTGTTCTGGCACTTGGAGATGACACTGGGCGAATACACAAATCTCAATACAAGATTAATACAATATTTTTGATCATCTACCAAGAGTATGTAAACAGACTAACAACGAAAACCTGCAGATAATTAATACATACTTAAAGCAAGATTCTCACAATTGACCCCTGATCAAAATTTAGATTGCTCCCTCTCCTCACCAGAGAAGAATTAATAGCTTCTCTGAAGGATATGAAAAGAGGGAAGAAGACGAGTCTAGATGGGCTGCCGTGTAAATTTTATTTATGACATGCACAATACATGATGTTGTTGAGATGTGTACTGAAGTACTAGAAGGGCGCGCAGCCTTACAGAGACTATCATTTATGCATATATAGTTATGAACACACTGATGGGAGCAGCCATCTTTGAATGGTTATCTTTAGCTTGCCCCTGCAACATAAACTGAGAGAGGACTGGGTTCTTTCAGCCATCGCAAGATAATGGGTCACAAATTGGTTGGCTTCATTGTCACTCTTATTTGTCTGCTTCTTATTTAACAGCTTGCCTTTCTTTTCTTGTGTTTTGTCCTGCACATAGACCTTAGCGTTGTTATCTTCCTTTGATTGGCTGACTTGCAACTTGGGGTATCTAGCTGAGGTGGCAATATTGCAATAGGCAATTCCTGAATAACCACTCTGCCAGTATTAAAGCCTCTTATTATTGCAGATAAAGGGGTAGTCAAAGCCTTTACCCAAACCGAAATCAGCACACCAATCACTCGTTATCCAACAAAATGTTACCCCACTCTAGCCATCTGTAGAAAAAAGAACAAAAACTTTCAGAGTTGTCACTTAGTAACAGCATAGGTCTGGTCCTTTCTACTAACAGAGGGGAACCAACATTGGCCTCACTAATAAAGAAAGATATTGGGCCACAACAATGCAAAAGCGCCCACTCTGTCCCTTTCAGGAATTAGCTCACTCAGAATCAACTACCCACCTGACATCCAAAAATGAAGCAAAAAAATTAAAACGCAATATTTTAAGGAGCAACCCTAAAACTCTCATATCTGAGTCCTATTTTTGCTTCTCAAAAAGAGCCTTTAAGATCAATCTGATTTTCCACACAAGACGCCCAGCAAAATAGCGGAATGCTTTTTACTCCCTCAAGGCAGTCAAAGCCACACAGAACATCCCTTGTTGGCCTCAAACTCATAATATCACACTCCCCCTTGCTCAAATCGAAAGCTACTATCTTAATTTACAAAAATGGCAATATCCTTATCCAAGCAGCGGACAATGACCTACAAGCATTTGACTCACTTTTTAATGACCTAAAAAGGCAAGTAGCAGCCCCAGCAAACCCCCTTAGTTACCCGTCTCATACTCCGTCTCCTAACCATTACCTTAAACCTACTAACTCTGACCAGAAAACTGCATACAACAAGAATCGTAGCCCTGCAGTCTACACAGCCCCACAGAAACCCCAACTAGACCCTTCTACAAATAGCTCTGTATGCCAGAGGAGCAGCTACTCAACAAAACGTAGTGGGTTAGCGCCCAAGAAATATCCCTCATCTCCTAACCATTACCTTAAACCTATTAACTCGGACCAAAGAACCACACCCAACGACAAGTGTTGCCATGGAGTCTACACAGCTCCACAGACCCCCAACTAGACCCTCATACAAACAGCTCTTTCAGCCCGAGGAGCCACTACTCAACAACAGGAAGGAGGTTAGTGACCAAAAATCATCCCCAGACAAAGAGCTGCTGATAGAAACAAAAACCCAGATAGGTCAAGAAAATCCACAAACATTCTCACAGAACGATAATGTAATTTGTCTGTGCCCAACACACAAACTCCCTATTAACCAAAACAACAACAACTTGCAACTACTCAGAAAAGACATAGAATGGGTCAAGAAGAAAATCACCACACTTCTGATCACCCTAGAGAAGATGTATACACCCACTACCAAGTACACAGACTCCCCATCTAGCAGAAAACTTATCTACAACATCGGACTCACAACTCCCTGTGAAAACAAGCTTCACTGGCCAAGAAGAACGAGCAATCACCTCTTAGAAAAATAAATAAACACTCTGCTAATATAGTATCCGGGTGCACAGAAAACCTAACTTGACACAAAATCCAACATCCTGATCGTCAAGACATCCAACTTAAAAAACTGGAGATACAACCCTCTACAAGGCGATCACAACAACCTGATCTCGATCACAACAAACACAGTGTCCACCACAGTAACTAACAAAACAGTAACAAACCTGAAATGCATGCTGCATAATTGCAGATCAGCTCCAAAACACACAACTGATATAACAGATGTGATCTTAGCACATGATCTGGACATTCTTTTCCGAACTGAAACCTGGCTCAACCCAACGGCAGCTCCAGAACTGGACTTTCTCATTCCCCCGGATTTTGCCATGTTACCTTTAGACCGCACATTGAAGCAGGGGGAGAGCCCTCGCTATAGTTTACAGAAACTCCCTAACCTTAAACTCACTTTCAGATAGAAGATTGATCATTGTTCGAACTCTTGGGAGCGGAAATCAAGCTTGAAAAGAAACTGTTAGCGAAAACACTCCTTCTATACTATCTACTGTGTAACAACACAGTCTTCCTGGAGCAACTTATGTAGACGATCACAATCAATGCTACTGCACTCTCTAACATAATGTTATTAGGAGTGGCTGCAATCAGTAACCTGCTCCGGGACTTCAACATGATTCAAACATGCAGTAGACCAACCCACAACAAATTTGCCAAACTTGAAATCATCGCTAAACCGGGTTCAGTAAACATGCTAGACATCACCCCAACAGACTGGTCAGACCACCATCAAATTCTTTTCCTGATATCCGCTCGAGAAACTAAAATCAAGGGTCAAACAAGCAAGGAAAAAACATAGGTGAGGAATTACAGCCAAGTATACAGAACAGAACTGGTGGGTCTGTGCCAAACCTCCTTGGCACCTCAGATGGACCAAACATCTTTTCAAGAACTGACGCACCTCTACAACAGCAATATGGCCGACATAGTTCAGAAGGCTGCTCCATTATGTCTGAAAAAGCAAAAGAAAAAACCTTCAGTACTCGGGTTCAACCAAAACATAAACATTGAAAGAAGACAACTAAGACATCTGGAATGACTTTGGAGGAAGGACCCAAACATTACCCACCTCGAACAAGTGAGAATGCACAGAATCTCATACAAAAAGCCTGTCTTGAATGCCAAAACAACAGCGGTCCGGTCTCAACTAGACAGAGCGAAAAACAGGTCCAGAAAACTCTGACATAATAAAACAACAATAAGGAAAACTTGCAGAACCCACAATTGCAAACAACTCGACGGACACCTGTAATGCCTTCTCCACTTCCTGTAAAGATAAAATGGCAAACATAAGCAACTCTATTCCCAGCCAAGCTAGTTCGCAACCTAGGGAATCCAGCAACCCCACTCTCACAGCACACAGCAAGAATACTGACCAACACAACCCAACTGTCCCACGAAAAAACAGAGCATTCTGGAACAGTTTCAGACCTCCCTCTGAGGAGAAAATCCAGAAAACCATCCAAGCAATGAAACCTACCACACATTTCGATGATCCCATTCACTCCCACCTACCGAGTGAGATCCACCAATCTGTCACTCCCTAATGGACAAAAATCGGAAACACATCTCTCCAACAAGGATACATCCCAGAATGCCTGAAGATGAGCCAAGTATCTCCCCTACTAAAAAAAAAAGCAGGCACTGACCAGAAAGACTTAAACAACTTCTGACCCATATCCCGTCTGCCTTTCCTGGCTAAATTGGTTGAAAAATGCACTCATGATCAGCTATGCGAACACATCATACATTTTGACCTATTAGATAAACACCAATCAGGTTTCAGGCCCAGACACTATCGAGGTTGCCATTCTAAATATCCTAGATGATATACAAACATTGCCAGAACAAAACTAATCCTGTCTCCTAATACTTCTAGATTTATCAGCAGCGTTCGAAACGGTCAGCCACAAACGCCTCAGAGAAACACTTGAATTCAGAATGGGCCTATCAGGAGCCATCCTTATTTGGTTCCCCCTCCTTCTTGCAGAACCGACAACAAAGAGTTAAATGAACACCCCCCTGTCTGATGTAGCAGACATTGACAGGGGTGTTCCACAATGATCTACAATTTCACCAAAGCTCTTCAATCTATACATGGAACCACTCACTGAAATCGTTAGACAATAAAAAAATCTCATACCACATGTATGCTGATGATACTCAGCTCTACATCAAACTCTCCTCAGTAGAGGATATCCGGAGACTGGATGACACCCTGAGGAAAAAACAGGACTGGCTGATCCGCAACCATCTAAAACTAAATCTGATAGAAACCGAATTAATTTTTTTCTCCTCACCTCTTAGATCCCAAATACCGCAACCTTAGTCTCTTAACATCAAATTGCTAAACTGTACCCCAACCATCTGAGAGTCCTGAAAATTACTTGGCATCACACTTGAATCAAATCTAAACATGTGAGCTCACATACAAGCGGCAACCAGAAATGCCAACCAACATCTTCTAAGAAAACTAAAACCCCTCATACCGCTTTGAGATCTCAAAACTGCTGTTTAATCTCTAGTGCTCTCAAGACTGGACTATGGGAATGCCACACACATAGGTCTACCTAAAGCCAGCCTAGCCCCAATGAAAGTAACATTAAATGCAGCAACAAGACTTTTAACAGGCACACATCATTATGATTCCCAATCACTCAGAGCCCTCAATTGGCTCCCTGTTGAAGCTAGATCCAACTGAATGTTGCATGCATAACAAAAAGCCCTACACAATTCTGGTCCTAAATACATGGCACATGGGATCAAGATGATAGGAGGCGGAAGAGATTCTATAACTGCTAAATCCCTCATACTAGAACCACCCAGTTTCAAAAAAAGGAAAACTCACTGCTGAACTTTTGCCGGATCTGCCACAAAAATCTAGAACTCCCTACCACCCTCAACGGGAGCAATTACCTCACTTAGGCTCTTTAAGAGGCAAGTCAAAGCAGTACTACTAGAAAAACACGTGTCATAAGAGAACTATTTTGAAACTGCTGTTTCATCCTATTTGATATTGTATCTTTTAGACCTTTCATCCTTAGGGTGGCCTGCAGCACTGATTGTATCACCCACACAAGTGGACTTTCAGACCAGTCTCAGGCCAACCATTGCAAGGCTTGCGTGTGCTGTTTACTGCCACTTCAACTTGGCATTTAAGACCACTTGCCAAGCCTTAAACTCCCCTTTGATTACACACGTCACCCCCTAAGGTAGGCCCTAGGTAGCCAAATGGGTAGGGTGCTGTGTAAGTAAAAGGTAGTGCCTGTACTTTCAAGTTTCACATGTCCTGGTAGTGAAAAACACCTACATTCATTTTTCTCTACTGTGAGGTCTACTCCTCTCATAGGATAGCATTGAGAATTCCTTAATACCTTTTTAAGCTGTGATTCCTGATTAGAAAGGAGGAGCTGGATCATGTTTCATATCTTTGAAATAGTAATGGTAAATCCTCTTTGCTGGTAAAGTTGGATTTAACATTACTGTTTTAGAAATGCCACTTTAGAAAGTGGGCATTTCTCTACTCTCACTGCTCTGTGTGAAGTAAGCCTATCTCCAATGCAGGTATTGGTGGGGTGGGGGGGGTTGGGTGACAGCTACACTTTGTGCATTCCCTCTAGACAGACACAAACACAGGAAAAGTGGGTGTGACAGAGAACTCATTTGCAATCTAATAGCTCTTCCTGGGTAGGAAGAGAGAGGGGGAGCTGACAGACTTGAATAGGCAGTGTCCTGTTTCCCACACAAAGGACTGATTACCCCTTACTGATCGTCTGAAGACAGGCCTGGGATGAACGGGGGACCTGTGCACTTGAAGGGCCTGCTTTGAAGTCACCCCCACTTCAAAGGTACAACTGGGTATAAGTACTGCGGCTCTGACTCTACCAAGACAGTACACTACTGGACCTGTGAAGAACTCTGCCAGGAGTAAAGACTCCTGTGCTATAAGCATTGCCAATCTGCTTGACTACTGCTCTGGAAGAACTTCTTTTTCTGCTTTTCTGTGCTGCCCTTCTGCCTGCTGATCTCTGCCCTGCTGAGGGCAAGGACTGGACCCATCTCATTTGAACCCAGAGTGACTCTAAGGACTTGCTGGCTTGCCCCCTGTTTTGAAGTCTCAGGGCCATCAAAGACTTCCTTCAACCCTGCAACAGCACCTTGACTCTGCCTGCCATTTGTGGGTCTTGCCCTGCCAAATGATGCCAGTCCAGTCCTGGTCCCTTGAAAGTGACTTCTGCTGTACAGCACCATCAAAATCGACCCAGTGACGACTTTGCGTCGATCGGAACTGACGCATTGCCCTTTGACGCCAACACAAGAACCGACCTCGCTTCGACTGAGTGCACGGCTTGTTGACGACGGACAGCGTGGCTCGATGACGACTCATTGCCTCCATCTTATAATCGCAGATCAGAACCGATGCATCGAGTCTTTGACGTCGATGCTTACTCCATCCAAGCAACTTTTTTAGTGGGACCTGAGTGAGTCCTGTAGCCAGCCTGCCCTCCATCGCGGTCAGCTTGAACTTTGGATCTACCCTGGTCCAGGCCGACTTCAAGTAACCCCTAAGCACTATATGTTTCTAGACAATACTTTTTGATTTATTCTTTATAAATTCATAACTCCAGTTCAACTTATTGGATTTTTGTCATGTTGGTCTTGTTTTACTCATAACAATATAATCTATTTCACTTTTCCTTTGTGGAATATTTTTGTGATGTTTTCATTGTGTTACTGTGTGTGTTGCACAAATACTTTAGATATTGCCTATTTAGATGAGCCTGACTGCTCTGTGCCAAGCCACCAGAGGGTGAGCACAGGTTATCTTTTAGTATGTATCTAGCTTACCCTGACTAGAGTGGTGGTTCCTGCTTGTAGAGGGTACATACTGACAATCCGAAAACCCAGTTCTAACAGTATCCTATTATGTTCTACCTTGCTTTTCGAATTCTATGTACAGCGTAACTTAGGAGACAGGTGTTCTTACTGTACTGCAACCTGCATCAGTTCTCTCTTTGTACAGTGCTCTAATACCGTGATGGTCATGTTTGCGCTTTATAAAACACAATAAATAAATAAAAACGGATAAATGGTACCAAAACAGGGAAAAAATCCACTAGACTACAGAGCCTACAGACCTCGCTGAATGACCCCTGGGATACACAAATTCTAAGTGGGGCAATTTCTGATAGAGATTTCTAACCGCAGATTTTTCACCTTACAATATTCCCAAGGCATCAGACTGGATCCAAAAAATCTTGAGCAGTTCCTCTGCACGCCAGTAGGTGGCATCAAGCAGCTCCACATCAACGTCATCCGTATCAGAAGTGACATGGGCTGTGTCTATATAGGTGCGACCCCGGCTCACTCGCTTCAGTTTCTTTCTGCGCCAAAAACACGGATCAGGAAAGCTACCTCAGTTCTTTTTTTACCCCTTTTTTTCCACCCCTTTGTTGAATTCTTTTTGAGCTTTGCTCCCAGTGTGCAAGGGATATGTCCCCAACAAACCCACAGGATTAAAACTGTGTGAGTGATGTCACAGGCAAATGTTAGTTAGTTAGTTTGCAGATTTATGTAGCGCAGCTTATCACCCATGAGGGTATCCAGGCGCTGCCCATGGGCATGGGGAGATTAAGTGATTTGCCCAGAACCACAGGATGTTACGCCAAGACTCGATCCCGGATCCCTAGCTCCTGAGTCGACAGTTCTGGCTGCTGCACCACATCCTCTCCTCCACTAAATGTATGTCAATCTCTAACCCACACTAGGTTTGCCTGTGATGCCTGGGGTTAAACCACAACCCCAAGGCCTGCGCCTACTGCAAGCCAATGCGCCTCAAAATGATTCGCAAGCGGACTATGAAGCTCCTGGCGGTGCGGTAGAAGAAGACTCTGTACTGATCTTGTCCCTGATCTCGAGGGAGATCTTGGGCCCGTTCTTGGAACCAATTCTGCTATTTCCCCGGAGCAATCTCTGCCCAACGTAATGAGCTCTGTGACACCATGTACATCTTTGGGCCAACGGCTCCCTCTGGCGTGCCTTCAGGGGCCACAGAGTTGAGAGGTGCCCCTTCTAGATTACTGCCGGTGGGTCTGCCCATGATGCCAGCCATGCTTTCTGGGTCTGCTCCCGGATCTAGACTGACACTGACTCTGGCACCTACGCTGGTCCAGTTTCCTTGGCACCATTTCTGGCACCACCTACGCCACTTGAAGAGGACCATATCTTCCTTTCTGACTCCAAGGTGGTGCAATCTCGATGCTGTTCGACACTGGCACTCCTCAACACGCCCTGGACTTGCCACCCTTGGACAAACTCAACTTCTTAGAGAGTGGATGGGGGGGGTGATGAAGAGGGGTATGGCCTCCTGGAGTATGATTCCTACCAGGATGAAAACTGATATGAGGTGCTGGGTGACACCAGTGGTATGGACACCGCTCCAGACTCTTGCCTGGTTTCTTATCCAGACCCTGCTATGGAGGTAGGAGCATCTTTTGATGTGGTGATGCGAAGGGCATTGGAGGTCCTTGACCTGCAGCTATCCTCCTTCGAAGTCAATACCATCATCTTGAAGGAGGTGCTTTAACTGGAGGTAAGGCCTGCAAGCCCCTTCTGTCCTTTAATGAGGCCCTTACCTACGTTCTTCTGGAGGCCTGGGCTAAACCCTGTACGGGGTCTCACATGCACAGAAATGACTGCCTGTCACCACCTCTCCACCCCACCCCTGGAGACCCTGCCTTCCTCACCCAGCATCCCTCTCCTGAGAGCCTGGTGGTGCAGGCCTCAATGCCCAAACTTAACTTGAGTGCATTCCCTAGTACTCCACTCGATGGGGAATCAAAGAGGCTGGATGCCTATGGAAAGAGAATCTTTGCGTCTACTAGCCTGACATTGCAGGCTGTGAACACCGCATGCCTCTTGGGCAGATATACCTAACGCCTTGTGAGGCTCGGTTGCGCAGCTGCTGCCCATGTTTCCCTGAGTAGGGCCTGGCCATTTTAAGCATGGCACTGATAGATGGCTGAGACACAACGAAGTTCACCATTCGGTGCAGACTGGACACCACTGACTCACTAGACAGGGCCATGTCCTCAACTGTGGCACCCCGCTGCCATGCCTCGCTGAGATTGACAGGGTTTTCAGGGAATGTCCAATTAGACAAGCCCTTTGACACCTCTTGTCTATTTGGAGATAAGATAGACACTGTGCTCGAACACTTTATCAAATCCGTAGGCCTCTCCTTGGGTTCCTGACAACAACAATCCTCCTTTGGCCTTTCTGCAGTGGTGGTTGATTAACTGCAATTGAATCGGTGGCAGACTTCCTCTCCCTTCCCCACCCGGAGCTGACAGTGATAACCGATGCATCACTTCTGTGTTGGAGTGGCCATCTGTGGAGATTAGAAGTTTCTGGTCTCCAGCAGAATCTCAACTCAATATCAGTCTTCTGGAGCTGAGGGCTATCCTCTTTGCATTGAAAGCCTTCCTCCCATCCTTCAAAGGTTCAGGTGTTCATGGACAACACCACTGCCATGTGGTATTACAACAAACAGAGCTGAGTTGGTTGTAAACCCTGTGCCAGGAGACCCAAGACATCTTCCTGGTCATGCAGGATCTCTGAACGCCAGCGCGAACAAACTCAGCAGTCAGTTCTTGCGGATCACTAATGGCATCTACATCAGGAGGTGGTGCAAGGTCACTTCTGTGAATGGGGAGAACCATGGCTCGATCTATTTGCCACCACCAAGAACGCACAATGTTATTGCTTCTGTGCATTGGAGTTTCCAAAGTAGGCTCTCGCTCTGAGAAGCATTCAACTTAGACTTGAAGCTGGGCCTTCTGTGTGCCTTCCTGCCAGTATTGCTCCTGCCCCGGATTTTCAAGAAGATCAGGACCGACCTGCCCAAGTCATATTAGTGGGTCCGGACTGGGCAGGGAGAGTTTGTTGTCCTGAACAGGAGTGTCTGTGCTCCTATCAGGCTTCCTTTTCGGGAGGACCTCCTGTCGCAGCAGGAGGGCAGGGTCCTGCATCCGAACCTGCCTGCAGATTGAGCGGTGACAGTTAAATGCCTTTGATCCCCCTCCTGAGATTTCTGCTGTCATCTTGGTACCCAGGCGTCCATCAACAAAAAATGTATACGCCTGCTGTTGGGACAAATTTGTGGCTTGGTGTTCCTCACGACATGTTGATCCACTTTCTGTCTCTTTGTCGGAGATGCTGTTGTTTGCGCTGTCGTTAGCCTGGCAAGGCCTTGCCTTGGGCACCATTAAAGGTTATCTTTCTGCCATCTCAGGCTTTTTGAGGATTCGGGACCAGCCCTCACTGTTTAAGCCAACTATTGTGACATGTTTACTTAAGGGTGTGCAACATCCTACCTCTTTTATCATGCTCCAATCGGATCTTAATTTGGTCCTGACGTTTCTTATGGGCTCCTCATTTGAGGCCCCTATACAGCTGTCATGTGAGACTTCTTACTCTTAAGACCGTCTTCTTAGTGGCCATTAAATTGGCCAGGAGGGTCAGTAAGCTTCAAGCTCTTTCAGTTAACTCTCTGTACAGAGCTTCTAACTGGAAAAACTGGTTCTTCGGACTCGTGCCTCCTTTCTACCGAAGGTAGTGACTCCATTCTACAGCAGTTAAAACATCATCTGTCATACTTTTTCACTCCACCTTATCCTTCTAAGGAAGAGGAGAAGCTCCACCGTCTGGATCCGAAAAGAGCTTTTTTTCTTTTTACATTGATTGTACCAAAGACCACCGGGTGGATGATCAGCTCTTAGATTCACAGGAACAAAAAACGGCAGGGCTGTGCGGAAGAGAACCAGCTCTCAATGGATTGTACTTTGCATCAAGTTCTGCTACGCACTAGCCAAGAAGCAGACTCCAGAGGGCTTGCGGACCCATTCCACCAGGGCCAACGCTGCTACTACAGCATTAGTACACGACATACCTGCCCTGAACATCTGCCAAGCTGCAACATTAGTGTCACTCCACACGTTCATGAAGCACTACTGCTTGGAGAGTCAGGTCCATCGAGACTGGCCATTTGCCCATTCGATCCTCCAAGATTTCCTGGTTTGAGCCAGTTTGCAGACCTACCTCGTGTGAGGTATTGCTTGGGTATCTATTCTAAGGTGAGGAATCTGTGGTTAGAAGTCTGTATCAGAAGGACAAGCTACTTACCTATGGTAATGCGTTTTCTGGTAGAGACTCTATGTAACCGCAGATTCCTCACCGACCATCCTATCCTCCCCGATCTGCGAAATGGGTACTTCACTAAAAGCTCCTGTTAGATTCTGCACACTGGTCACACATCGTTCAGTCATGGCTCTGAGTTTTTAACTTTTTTTAACACAAAGTATGGTGAATTCACAACTGTTCCTGATCCAGAGACTTTTGTTAATTATGGGGTTAAGTTTGGGGTTTGTTTACGGGTGTCTGCTAACTATTTTATATATGTATTTGCTTTTTGATCAGGTTGCTTTCCCCCTGATAATGATTAAGGACATAGAGATAGACATAGTATCCCACACAGCTCTTCCCAAGCTCCCGGAAGAATAGCAGACTTCCAGGGCTTGAGGGTGGTGACTCTTAACGTTAAAGGGCTAAAAAATACGGTAAAGAGGAGGGCGAGCCTTTCATATCTGGAAAATACATGAGCAGACATTTGTTTCATCAGCATCATCATCAGAAAACTTTATTACGATCACCAGGATCCAAAAAAGTACACACAGCACAGATATAAAAAAATAAAAAGTCGGAACAGTTCAAAAGACGGGTACAATATAAAAAGGGCATAATTTCCCTCAGATAAAAGTGCAACTTATATGTCCCCCTACACATTTTTTTTTTTTTTTTTTAAACTATTTCATTTAGGAGTTTGTGCAAAAGAGCAAGTATACAATAAATCGTAACAAATGCGATACTTCATACAGATATCTTCCCACGCCTAATCCACAGTGCAAACCAAAATCGGGAAAGTCCAAAGACTATCGGTCTTCGGGTATCAGTGCACAGAATTCTCAATACCTCAAGATAGTGGCCCGGGCCAATAAGTCTGCACAAGGGAAGTATCCATTTTTCCCTCAATGATGAATAGTGGGGACAAAAGAAAAGTAAATGAACAATCGATTCTTGGCAAACATTGCAAGCGGGGCACAAATCACTTTGGGTAATACTGCAACACCAGTTTGAACTGTATAAACGTATGGGCAAAGACTTGTAGCGAAACTGCAAAAACAACTTGCGTGCCAACGGTGGAGTGATTTCATCGATGGTTGGTTCAAACAGAGGGACAGATTTAAAAGACAGGAAATCTTTAGTCAAGCCTTTCGAGGGTTCCATCAAATCCATAGCATGCGTTTTTTCCAGTACTCTTCCTTCAACTTTGCCCTTGAGGTTTGCAGCATGGTCTCCGGGTTTAACCAAAGGACTCCAGCCCCAATCTCCCCAATAGTTCGCGTAAACAAATAAACCATCTTATTGATGAAGCCTGGGGAAATTTCAAGAGATTCTTCAGGGCCTCCCGGTAGGGCTCCAACTCTTCCACTGTCCATAGTCTATACCAAAACATTAGCAGTTTGCAGTACAATTTGTGCTTGACTTGCCTGTGGGCAAGGTCTAGATACAAAGGTTTTAAAGGAGAGCTCGCAGGAAGATCAACCAAAGATCTTAAGAAGCGGTTTTCTACAGTAATTAACGAAACTTGGTTACCAGTTCCCCATAGTTCAGCGCCATAAAGTACCCCTCCCAGCACCTTAGTATTGTAAATTTCAAGTGCAGGGGCAATTTGACGAGATACCGTCTTCCTATGTATTTTACTAATATGGGTACATTGGTGGATTAGTTGCAGCTTTGCCTTTTCCAATTGCGGACCCAGGTTAATAGATGGGGTCAGGCAAATACACAAATAGTCGAAAACATCCACTTGCTCCAATTTTGCACTGCCAGCCCATACAGATCTAGTTAAAACCGTTTTGCTACCTTTGTTAAAAATCATATACTTAGTCTTTGACTCATTAAGAACCAAACCCCAGTCATTACAAAATCTTATAAAATCATTTATGAGTTGTTGAAGGCCTTGGGGGGATTTAGAGATTAAGAGAGTGTCGTCTGCAAATAACAATGCAGGCACTCTTCTCAAGCCTATTTTCGGGGCATCACAACCATCCCTATCTAAAAAATCAACAACTCCATTAATAAATAAAGTAAAAAGGGTGGGAGCCAGCACACATCCCTGTCTCACTCCACGTTTGACAGGGAAGGTTTCTGTCACTTCGTTGTTGGCACCCCACCTGACCTGTGCTGAGTTGTCTGCGTGTAATCGAATTAAAATGTTTAAAAGATTGGTGGGTAAGCCCATCGCTTCTAGGACCCTCCAAAGTCGAACGCGTGGAACTAGATCGAAAGCAGACCGCAAGTCAACAAAGGCCACATATAATTTGCCCCCCTTGACGACTACTTCCTTCCAGTAGGTGCAAATAAAACGATAAACCTGGTCCAAAGTGCTAACTTTATTGCGGAATCCCGCCTGAAAGTCCCTCAATATTTGGCACTCCATCATCCAATCCTGTACCCTTCCTAGAACCTGTTTACAAAAGATTTTTGGGAGGAGTCAATAAGGCTAATCGGCCTATAACTCATTGGTTTAGATCTATCCCCCTTTTTGTAAATAGGAACTATTTCTGCAATGTGCCATGATGACGGAATTGGGGCACCAGACAGGATTAGATTTGACACCAGATTTATATACAAGCCCCAAAGCATTATGTCCTCTCTAAACAGATCATTGGGGATTCTGTCGGGACCTGGGGCTCGCGCTGGGACACTAGACGAAATTGCTAGCTTAGTTTCCTCTATTGAGAAAACCAGGGTTTCCCCGCCGCCACCCAGGGACTCAGCCCACTCCTCTGTTGGCTCACTATCAGTTAAAGGTTCGGAGCCATATAGGGTACCAAAATAAGCAACCCATTCTTCTGGTTGGACAGTGAATTCCATACTTTGCCTAGTTCCCTTGAGCCAGTGTGCTGCTTGTCTCCAAAACGATTTGGTGTCTCTATCAGCTAGTGCGGTTTGCAAAGAGGACCAAAGAGAGTCCTCCCACTCTTTTTTAGCTCTACCGATGGCCTTTCTGTATTCCACCCTACATATTGCAATCTCAGTGTAAGCCCTTCTTTTTAGTGCACTGATAAGCGCCCCCTTTGCCTTCCTACAGCACTGGTTATACCAAGGGCTCTTTGATTCTTGAGACTGATCTATACATTTACCCTCTTTTTCTCCAGCTTTTGGCGGTTGGCTAAGTGTGTCCCTCACCTCATTAAAGAGCAGCACATGACAAGACCCAAGGGTCTCAATTGCAACATTTGGGTGAAGAGCAGCCAGATCTCTAATCAGTAGTCTAACTTTATCCTTCACTACCTCTAGGCCAGCAGGATGTGCCTCCACCCAACTCCACTTTATAGTCCTTTGATTATTAGCAACAGTGAGCACACCCAGGTCTGGCCCCCCCTTGATGACAGTCTGCTTGGGGCCCACATTTGAGAGGGTGAGGACTAGGGCGTTGTGGTCACTCTCAGATCTTTTCTCCACTACCATATCTTCTACATGTGGCCAAAGGTTGGGAGAAATTAAACAATAATCGATCCTGCTAGTATAACCAGGTCTGTTGAAGGTATGTTCCCCTTTGGGATCCGACCTGGTTCTGCCATTAGTGGCTCTAAGATCGTGCTGTAAAGTGAGGGCAAACACCTGACCACCTCTCTTAGTCCATTTTACCCTTGGAAGGTCTAGGGGGGGAATTGACCACTCACAATCCCAATCCTCTGTAAGGTCTGGAGGGATGGAAGCAAGGGGTTCAAAGGTGCAATTAAAGTCACCTGCCACCAATAGAGCGGCACCGTCGTGGTACTGCGCCAGAGCATTATCTAGAATTTGGATAGTGTTGGTTTCCTCTAGTACATGCTCAACTCTATTATAGATGTTGAAAATTTTAACCCTCCACCCCCCTGTCAAGGTCAATTCCAAGGCCAAGATATCTTGAGAATCAACATATAGTGGCTTGACTTTGAGACCCAGTGTGTTTTTTATCCAAACTGCGAGGCCCCCAGAGGGTCTACCCTGATGTTTCCTAATCGCTTCAATGGCATAGGTGGAAAAGCCATTTCTGTGTGGGGTGACCAAACTCCATGTTTCCTGGAACAGGATAAGATCGAATGTATCAATAAGCGACACCAGTCAGGATCTAATTGGAGTTTTATGATCCCGGCCACGTTCCATACTAAAACCCTTAAACCAGAATCAGAGTATATTCCACTTATTGCCGCATAGCTAGCGGCAGAACTAGGGACAGGGCCATCGCTAACGCTGGCCGTCAAAGACTCCTCAGCATGAGAACCCAATGCTCCGTGATCCCATACGGGACCCACCGGTACTGGGGCACTAGTTTTAGTAGCAACCAAATCCCCTGTATAGGGGACATGGTTGCTTACCCCGGTTGTTGATGGCGTGTTTTCAGATTGAGGTTGATTCGGTGGTCCTCCTAAGTTCCTTATATGGGTTCGGCCAGACTGTAGTCACCTACGGCCACAGTGTGCACCAACACGGCTCGAACCAGGGCCTTCTTCAGACAGACTATGGGGAACTAACTCTGATCTGGATGGACGCCTATATCTAATGGAAATAGAAGTATTGGCCGGGGGGATTGTACGGAAATCCATAGCTAGGAGCCCATCGACTATGTCCCTATTGGAAAATCTCACTTCAATCGTGTCACTAGCCACCCCAGGGAGGAGAGTATGTCTCTCTGCATATTCAATATCGCTCTGATTATTGAATAGCAGTGACGGGATGATTGCAGCCAATGTATGACCTTATTTTTCAGGGCTTCATGGTCCTCCAATCCTACCCGGTAAAGTTTGGGCACTTCAGTAAGATAGATCACATTCTGAACAGACAGTTTACTCTGATTCATGTAAACACCTTCCCTTACTAATCCCGGGACATAATTCCTAACAGATGTCACCTCGCCTCTGTCCGTGACCCTCGAATGTGTGTTAGCACAAGCAGCTCCTGGCAACCTATTTTTTGTTTGTGTCACTACATCAGTGCGGTTTAGGTGAAGGTTCCTAAGACGTTTTGCCTGGGGGTTAGGTGTAGTCAGGGGAATATCTGAAAGAGACACGTTAGTGACAGATTCCTTACCTTAGAATATCCCTAGGCGTCAGGCTGGATCCGGAAAGTTTTTGCGTAGCAGTACCCTTGCGCGTCGGTAGGCGGCGTCGTGCGGCTCCGCGTCCGTCGTCGGCGTCGTGATCGCCGGGATGACGTCGCGGGCAGTACTTTGACGCCGCCCCTGCGCGCTGACGTCAGTTCTTCTTTTTCCGCGCCAGTAAGCGCAGATCCGGGAAGAGCAGTGCCCTAGTAAATTTTTGACTAACTTTTTTGTGAATTTTTTCACTGTTTCTTTTCGAGTCTTCATCGACTCCTAGGTGTCGTAGGGATGCCCGGCTTCAAGCCATGCGACGCCTGTGGTCGAATGATGTCGATCACAGACCCGCATCTGGAGTGTCTCTTCTGTCTCGGCTGAGACCACGACACGAAGTCGTGCCCTGACTGCCGGAAACTTCACCCGAAGGCTTTGCGAGAGCGGTCTCGAAAGCTACTCGAGGTCCGGCAGTCGGCTCCGCGCCGCACCAAGCCCCGGTCCCGGGAGAGGTCGAGGGGCCGGTCGCGGAGTCCCCGCCGGTCGTCGGAGTCCAAGTCTTCGCGCTCCTCGGGTAAGTCGAAGCACAAAAAGTCTAAGAAGCGTCATCGCTCTAAGACTTCGCCTCGCCGGTCTCGCGACTCGTCTGAGGCCCCAGTCGGCACCGTCCCCGCGGCCCCGGACGTGCCTATGGAGCCGCCCCCGCATTACCCGTCCTTTCCGGGTTCAGGAATTCCTGTCGGCCATGGCCCGCCTCTTCGGGCCTCAAGGTCCCTCCGGTGCGCCTTCGGGCCCCGCGGGCCCTGATGGGGTTGCTCCGGCATCGCCGACGACTCCGGTCCCGGCGCCGCCTGTCCCGCCAGCCTTCATCCCGGCCTCGGCTCCGGCCCCGGCCTCGATCCCGGCTCCGGTGGTGCCGCGACCCCCATCGACGCCGGTTGACCTAACCACGCCTCCGCCGACGCCGATGTCCCCGGTGCCGTTCCTGACGCCGTCCGGGGCTCCGGACGGCGTCGGTCCCCAGCTCTCTCCGGCTCCGGACATGGAGCCGGACCGACGTCGCTCGACGCCGGCTCCGGCGCCGATGAGACCTTGGATCCCAACTGTCCCTCCTCCTCCATATTTTGAACCTGAGGAGGACCAAGAGAGCTGGGAGGGGTCCGAAGACCCTCTCACACAACAGTGTGAGTATGATCAGGACTGGGCTGAGGAACTTGGGGATGCCAGTGGTCTAGACACCTCCCCTGACACTGGCATGCTGTCTCCTCCCGTGGCTACGGAGGAGGGAGCTAATTTCGCAACGGTGTTGCGTAGAGCAGCTGGAGCCTTACATCTCCAATTGCCTACTGTGGCTGTCAGGACTAATCTCCTGACGGAAGTGCTTCAGCCGCCAGCTTCCTCCTCGGAGACTGTGCTGCCGTTTAATGATGCACTCACTGACGTTCTTTTGGGCGCCTGGTCCAAGCCCACCTCAGGGGCTCCTGTGGATAGGAACGTGGCCCGACGCCATCGCCCTGCTCCGGGCGACCCCTTGTTTCTCTCCCAACATCCCACCCCCGAGAGCTTGGTTGTCCAAGCCTCTGCCTCCCAAACCGCCTTCCTTACCGCCCCTCCGGATAGGGAATCCAAACGCCTGGACCAATTTGGGAAGAAGGCTTTTTCTTCCTCCAGTGCTGGCTTGCGGTCCGTCAACACCGCTTGCCTTTTGGGCCGATATACCCACTCCCTGTGGGATTCGGTGGCGGCTGTTTTGCCGCAGTGTTCTGAGGAGGTCCAGACACTGCTTACCCGCGCCATTGCGGAAGGAAGAGATGCGGCTAAATACACCATACGTTGTGGCCTTGATACCGCCGACTCGCTGGGCAGATCGCTTGCAACGACGGTGGCGCTACGTCGCCACGCCTGGCTGAGAACAACTGGTTTCTCGGGTGATGTCCAGAATACACTCATGGACATGCCCTTTGATGGAGTCGGTCTTTTGGTTCCAAAGCAGACCATGCGCTGGAGCGTTTTAAGGACTCACGGGCTACTGCCAAGTCCCTGGGCCTTTCTGTTGTACGCCCTCCGCTCACCTCTGCTTTTCGCCCCTTTCGTGGCCACGGAAGGGGCGCCCAGTCACGTCAGCTGCCCAGCCACCGGCCCGCGCAGCAAGCGTCTTCGCGTGGCCGAGGACGTGGATACCGCCGTGGCGGTTCGGGCAACCAGCGTGCGGGTCAGGCCACTACCTCCAACCCGTCCGCGGCCTCCAAGCCCTCCTAGTCCTTCCTTTCAGGTGCACAGCACGCCAGTAGGGGGCAGCGTCCGCCATCACCTTCACCACTGGCGTCCCATCACCTCGGACAGGTGGGTCTTGGACATTGTCCGAAGGGGCTACTCCCTCCCCTTCGAGACCACCCCCCAGCCATGCCACCTCAATTCCACCGCATGTCAGGGGATCACTTGGTGCTTCTGCAGAAGGAAGTCACGGCCCTCTTGGCCAAGAGGGCCATCGAGCATGTTCCGACCCCAGAAGTAGGGCGTGGTTGCTACTCCCACTACTTTCTGGTGCCCAAAAGGACAAGGAGGACATGCGTCCTATCTTGGACCTCCGGAACGTCAATCGCTTCCTCCGGAAGGAGAAGTTCAAGATGCTCACCCTAGCTCAGGTCTTGACTGCCCTCGACCCTGGAGACTGGTTGGTAGCGTTGGACTTGCAGGACGCTTATTTCCACATCCCCGTCCTGCCGGCCCACCGGCGTTACCTACGGTTCACGGTAGGCCTAGAGCATTTTCAGTTCACCGTGCTCCCCTTTGGCCTTACAAGTGCCCCTCGGGTGTTCACGAAAGTGATGGCGGTGGTCGCAGCTCATCTGCGCCGGGCAGGGGTTCCAGTCTTCCCCTACCTCGACGACTGGCTGCTGAAGGCGGGCTCGTCCCAGGCAGTCGTCTCCCACCTCCAGACTACGGCCGAACTCCTGCACTCGCTGGGGTTCTCCATCAATGTGCCAAAGTCGCATCTGATTCCTTCTCCACAGCTCCTTTTCATCGGAGCAGTTCTGGACACGACGCAGTTTCGGGCCTATCCTCCCGAACGGCGAGTCCGGGATATTCAGGCTATGATTCCAATCTTTCAGCCTTTATCCTGGGTTTCAGTACGGAGGACCCTGAGGCTGCTGGGCCTTATGGCCTCCTGCATCCTGCTGGTCGATCATGCCAGATGGCATATGCGGGCTCTGCAGTGGGACCTGAAGTTCCAGTGGGCGCAGCACCAGAGCAACCTATCCGATCACGTCCAGATCTCGGAGGGGGCCGCAAAACAGTTGCAGTGGTGGCTCTCAAACCGGCAATGGGTCATGGGCAGATCCCTCTCCCTTCCCCAGCCAGAGCACACAGTTGTGACGGACGCGTCCCGTCTGGGATGGGGCGGTCACATGGGAGAGGCGGAGATCAGAGGCCTCTGGTCTCCGGCGGAGTCCCGGCTCCATATCAACCTTCTGGAGCTCCAGGCGATCCGACTTGCACTCAAGGCATTCCTTCCCTCTGTCAAAGGGAAGGTAGTGCAGGTGTTCACAGACAACACCACCGCCATGAGGTACTGCAACAAACAAGGCGGGGTGGGGTCGTGGACCCTCTGTCAAGAGGCTCTGCGCCTCTGGACATGGCTGGAACATCAGGGCATGTTCCTGATGGTTCAACACCTGGCAGGTTCCCTGAACGCCAGGGCGGACGAACTCAGCCGCAGGTGCATGATGGATCACGAATGGCGTCTTCACTCGGAAGTGGCGCAAGGTCTCTTTCTGCAGTGGGGAGAGCCTTGGTTAAATCTATTCGCCACCGAAGAGAACGCGCAATGTCATCAGTTCTACGCGTTGGAATTTCCAAGGCGGCACCTCGCTCGGCGACGCTTTCGTCGCGAGTGGAGTTGCGGTCTGTTGTACGCCTTTCCGCCTATACCACTTCTACCCAGAGTGTTGAAGAAGATTCGGCGCGACCGGGCCCAAGTCATCCTTGTGGCTCCGGACTGGGCTCGAAGAGTTTGGTATCCCGAGCTACTCAGTATGAGCGTAGATCCCCCGATCCGTCTGCCTCTTCGGGAGGATCTTCTGTCGCAGCAGCAGGGGACAGTCCTCCACCCGAACCTGTCCAGCCTCCACCTGCTTGCGTGGAGATTGAGCGGCGGCAGTTGATTCCTTTCGACTTGCCTCCCGAAGTTTGTGATGTGATTCTGGCAGCCAGGCGTCCCTCCACTAAGGTGGTATACGCCTGCAGGTGGAACAAGTTTGTGGCATGGTGCACAGCAAAGGCTGTGAATCCCCTCTCTGCCCCTCTTTCTGAGGTTCTTCTGTTCCTTCTTTCACTGGCCCAACAGGGTTCTGCCCTGGGTACCATCAAGGGCTATCTTTGTGCCATATCGGCTTTCCTCAGGCTTCCTGATCAGCCCTCCCTTTTCAAGTCCCCTGTTGTTAACATGTTTCTAAAAGGCATTACACACCTCTTCCCTCCTGTTCCGTTTGTGATGCCTCAGTGGGACTTGAACTTGGTTCTTACCTTTCTTATGTGCGCTCCCTTTGAGCCTCTACATAACTGTCCTCTTCGTCTTCTGACTCTGAAGACAGCCTTTCTGGTGGCCATCACCTCCGCTCGGCAGGTGAGTGAGCTCCTGGCTCTATCATGCAAACCTCCCTTTCTGTCTGTCCATCCAGACAAGGTTGTTCTTAGGACGCGTCCGTCCTTCTTGCCAAAGGTGGTTACTGCCTTCCACATTGGGCAGACCATCACTTTGCCCACTTTCTTTCCGCCTCCGCATCCTTCCAGAGAGGAAGAGAGGCTCCACTATCTGGACCGAAAACGTGCGCTTTCCTTTTATATCAACCGCACACAACACTTCCGGGTGGATGACCAGCTCTTTGTTGGCTACGTGGGCGCCAAAAAAGGTCGGGCGGTGCACAAGAGAACCATCTCCCGCTGGGTAACCTTATGTATCAAAGCCTGCTATTCTTTGGCTAAGAAGGAGCCTCCTATTGGGCTGCGTGCCCATTCCACCAGGGCAACGGCTGCTACCACGGCTTTAGGCCGCGGTGTTCCACTGCAGGATATCTGTCAGGCAGCTACGTGGGCCTCGCTGCACACGTTTACAAAGCATTACTGCCTTGACAGTCCGGTCCGGAGGGACGGCTTCTTTGGCCGTTCTGTCCACCGGGACTTCCTTGTCTGATCTTTGTTCGCAGACCCACCACCGGGGTTGGTATTGCTGGGGTATCTATTCTAAGGTAAGGAATCTGTCATTAACGTGTCTCTTTCAGATGCACAAGTTACTAACTTGTGTAACGATATATCTGTAAGAGACAGTAGTTAGTGACAGATTCCTTACCGCCCCACCCATCCTCCCCGTTCTGCGAACTGATTTCTAGGGTTAAGGACATCCCTTTCAGGGCCCTAGTATTTTTCAGACACCTATGTCAGCTTCTTGCATGGCTCTGCGTTCCTGGCGCGGAAAGTCGTGTACAGAACTGACGTCAGCGCGCAGGGGCGGCGTCTAAGTACTGCCCGTGACGTCATCCCGGCGATCACGACGCCGACGACGGACGCGGAGCCGCACGACGCCGCCTACCGACGCGCAAGGGTACTGCTACGCAAAAACTTTCCGGATCCAGCCTGACGCCTGGGGATATTCTAAGGTAAGGAATCTGTCACTAACTACTGTCTCTTACAGATATATCGTTACACAAGTTAGTAACTTGTGCTTTAGGGAGAGGGGATCTCTCGGAACTCTCTGCACTGCCCCGAGAATGCAACCCCTTATCTCTATCCACTACTGAAAGATGTACTGCTGGATGCAATACGGGGGGCAACCCTTGAAATACATTTTTTCCGCAGGGAACCCTCTCAGTTAGGGTGATAACCTCCCTCCTGAGAGCAGCCACCTCATCCCTTAGTGACTCTATAACTAACTTCAGTGCGAGTACTTCAGGCAAAACAGTATTATAAGAGGATTCAAGGATTTTCTGTCCCATTCCCATACTCTCTACATCAATGGGAGCAATGGCATCGAATCTATTGTAGCACTCTATTTGGATAGCTTGAGCGGTACCAGGTAACCCATTTGACTGAGTACCTAGAGCTGACGTGATCTGATCTGGTTCCAAATCCAGTGACCGTCTTTTTGAGCCCCTGCTCTTTCCTTTTACACGCTGTTGGAACATGCTGGGGACTCGCTTAACTAATCTTTCCCCTTGAGTTGCGCTAACTATGGGGCTAACTATGGGGCTAACTGTGGGGCCCAAAGGGTTTGTTGGATCTTCAGCTCTATTTAAAGTTGGTGTTGAACTACCCACCTGAACGGGAGATTTCAATGGGTCTATATCTACTATTTCCTGGCACTCAGTCAATATGTGTTCAATTCGATCCATAGTCTCATGGCAGATAGCGCCCAGAGACTTTTTTTTCTTTTTAGAATTGGCCGTATCCTGCACCTTGTCTAGGTTCTTCCTTTTGCCCATTTCAGATATTTTCTTTAGCTACGTAGTGTAGTAGAGAACACGATAGACCCAGGAGGGATTCTCGACTCTTTAAAACCACTATCCAAACCCACGCTCCCCCCCAAAACCAAACGGAATCAGCACCAACAAATATAGAAATCCCCAGGTCAGCTTATCAGAGAATGGCGAAAACAAATGGTACAATACAGAAATCAAAAAGCACAATACCAGCAGCTGGGTAAGTCAAAATAAATGCTGGAAAAATCCAAAGGGGGTGGCCCTGCCCCGCCACTTCCTGCCGCTGACGGGCGAGTCCCGCGCTGCGGGAGCCCTGCAGCGAATTTCAAAGCGCCTCCAGGCGCGTGATGCGGGCGTCGGCAGTGTTCTCGGCCGCAAGGGAACCTGGACCCTGGAGTTTCCTCTGGCGGCGAAGAGCAGCAAGAAGGGCTTCCCGCGCTGCGGGAG
This sequence comes from Calotriton arnoldi, assembly GCA_963921515.1. Taxonomy (NCBI): domain Eukaryota; kingdom Metazoa; phylum Chordata; class Amphibia; order Caudata; family Salamandridae; genus Calotriton; species Calotriton arnoldi. The sequence continues at coordinate 1,257,472 of CAWUFW010004544.1, read as the reverse complement.
CCCTGCAGCGAATTTCAAAGCGCCTCCAGGCGCGTGATGCGGGCGTCGGCGGCGTTCTCGGCCGCAAGGGAACCTGGACCCTGGAGTTTCCTCTGGCGGCGAAGAGCAGCAAGAAGGGCTTCATTTGTTTCTTGCAAGAGACGCACTTACTACGCAGAGACTGCTATAGACTTAAAAGCAGGGCTTTCCCACAACAATTCTTCTTCTCCTCAACACAGAAGTCAGCGGGGGTGGCTATACTATTTTCGAGGACCTTTCCGGAAAAGGTAGGAGTAAAAGTAGCAGAGATCAAGGGCTGCCTCTTGGGTTACCGTATACACATTGGCACGGATTCTCTCCTGGTGGGGTCGATATACTCCCCAAATGAACATCAGGAACAGTTTCTACAGGACGCAGTGAGGGAGATAATGGTAGCGCAAGACAGATGGGTACTTCAGGGGGGGTGACTTGAATCTAGTATTTCATAACGACCTTGATCGCTCGGTTCGGAGACACGGATCATCTGGGGCACTTAGTGAAGGGGGAAGCCCGATGGCTACGGGAAGTGGGACTGAGAGATCCTTGGCGGGAGTCCCATACCGAGACAAGAGACTATACTTTTTATTCACATGCGCACCGCTCATATGCATGACTGGATTATCTGTTGGGTTCCAGGGAGTTACAACAGGCGGTGCGAGCAATAGAAATAGAGCAGAGGGCCCTGTCAGACCACTCAGCGATACATTTAGACCTTGCTCTCCCGCCCCAACATAGAGCTTCAGGGGGTTGGCGTCTACGAGAACCAATGCTCTGCCATCGTGAAACTATCCAACAAATAGAAAGAGCGATTCAGAACTACCTAGAGATTAACGATCGCCCTGAGACTTCTCCTGCGATGGTGTGTGACGCACTGAAAGCTGTTTTTAGAGGGGAGTTGATAGCGATTTCATCCGCCGAAAACAAGGCTAGACGTGAGAAACGCTCAGAGCTCCAGACTGGGGTACGGGAACTTGGGCGCATTCATCAGCGTACAGGCGCTCCGCGGGTCTGGAGGCAATTGGAGGCGGCAAGGAAACAGCTTGCGGGATTAGACCTAGACTACGCGGAATACTCCATTTAGCATCTTAAGCACGCATACTATCTGGGGGGCAACAAATGTGGGAAATTATTAGCTACGAAGCTCAGGGGGCAACGCCAAGCCAACACAGTAGAAGAGTTGAGATCCTACTCGGGAGATAATGTAACTAGTGATGAGGAGGTAGCAGCTAGATTCGGAACGTTCTAAAGAGACCTCTATACAGCCCAGGATATCCCGCCCACCTCAATTACATCTTACCTGGATAATTCAACAGTAACTAAATTAACAGCCGATCAGGCGTCTACATTAGATCAGCCTATCAAGATAGAAGAGGTCATATCTGCTATATCGCGATTAAAACTAAATAAACGCCGCCACCGGATGGTTTCCCAGCCCTGTTTTATAAAACATATTGTGCCATAATAACTCCTTTGCTCACCAAGGTATTTAATGCAATTACCTGCATGGGCGCCCTCCACCCATCAGTGCTTCAGGCCTCCATCTCAATTATAGCCAAGCCAGGGAAAGACAAGGCTGCTTGTGGATCTTATCGGCCCATTTTGCTTTTAAACGTGGATGCAAAATTATTCACCGGCATATTAGCAACTCGGTTGGCACCACTAATGCCTGGGCTGATTGCATAGGATCCGTCAGGAGTCATACCAACCAGGCAATGTGCAGACAACACCAAGCGCCTCCTTCATCTCATAGACAAAGCTCCCCCGTACACAGCATGAATCGATGCTCTTCTCCATAGACGCCGAGAAGGCGTTCGATAGGGTACATTGGCCGTACTTAGCGGCAGTGCTGAGACATTTTGGGTTTGGGGACAGATTTTGTGCATGGGTTTTGAGAGGGTATTAGCAGCCACGGGCGTCGGTCCGGGTAAATGGCAGGACCTCAGACTGTTTTGCGATTCGCCAGGGCACTAGACAGGGATGCCCCCTCTCTCCATTGCTTTTTGCATTGTATATGGAGCCATTTGCTCAAAGTATGAGAGATAACCCAAACGTGAGGGGTATTCGTTTCGGTGGGGAGGACCATTGCATCTCACTCTATGCGGATGACGTCATTGTCTCCCTGGATAGCCCTGGAAAGTCTCTTCCGGAGTTTCTGGCAGAGGTGGAGCTCTTTGGGCTAGTCTCTGGCTTCCGCATCAACATAGCCAAATCACAGGCTCTGAGCTTGACAGTCTCCCCTGGTACACAGACCAGCTTGCAGCAAGCACACTCTATCAATTGGCAAACTTCTAGCACCTACTTGGGGATATGTTTAGCCCCAACAATACAGGAGACCACAAAGTCCAACTATGAGATTCTACTTGGAAAGACGAAAGCAGACTTGGCCAGATGGCTCCCATATACCCTGTCCTGGCTATGGCGTATCGCGGCTCTCAAAATGACAGCCTTGCCAAGAATTTTATACCTGTTTTTGACCCTACCTCTGTGGCCGCCTCCGGGGGCACTTCAGGAATTACAGAGAGCATTTTGCTCCTTTGCATGGGCTAATAAGCATCCTCGAATGCGAAGGAGCCTGAGCATGCGCTCCCCTGGAGAGAGCGGATTGGGAATACCATCTATACAAAGCTACTTTCAAGCTGCCCAACTTCGATATATAGTAGAATGGTCTCGCACGGAATCAGAGGAAAGCATGGTTGTTTATGGACCGGGCTTTAGCAGGTTCACCATTGTGGATGATCCTTTTCCTGGGGAAGTCCAGTCAAGCTCCCAGTCTTTGTCTATCGGCAGTCACGGCCCCCACGCTTAGGGTTTGGGATGCAGTTGGGGCAAGGAGAGGTTTTACAACGTTACTGTCCCCCCTGACCCCCATTGTCGGGAACCCGGCCTTCACCTCAGGGTTGAACCGCAAGGAATTCGAGACCTGGCAGAATCTAGATTACAGGTCAATAGGTCATCTATTTGATAAAGAAGGCCTTCTCCCATTCAACTCCTTGCGGGCAGATGGGGTACTTCTGGAGGAAGAGAGATTCCGTTATACACACGTAAGACACTGGGTGTTGGATCCAACGGTGAGAGGGGCTGCACAGAGAGTTTTAACTACATTTGAGAAATGGCTCCTTAGTAGAGACACTGATAAACGGCTAGTCACAGATTTATACAAACTATTACAGGTACCGGAGACAGAGTTGAAGTCCGGAGCACAGCGTCGTTCGGAGAAGGAGTTGGGGAGGGAATTGAACCAGAAAGAGTGGAGGGACATTTACTACAGGGCCAGACACTCAGCCTCCAACTCATCTAGCACTGAAACAGCTGTGAAAATAACCACCTACTGTTATTGGACCCCGGCTAGGGTGCACACATTCAATCCTGATAACGACGATAACTGCTGGAGATGTAGCGCAGCAAAATGAACATTAACGCACATCCTGTGGGATTGCCCCAAACTGTCTCAATTCTGGGAGGACATTTTAGCGGAGATTGACACGCGCTCCGAGACTCAGCTCCCCAGATTTCCATCATATATACTTTTAGGACTCCCCAACCCACTTACGTACCCGCTGACAACGAAGAGAGGTAGGCATAATAATCTAGCTCTTAGAGCAGCTCACCAAGCTATACTAGCTCTTTGGGGCACGGAGAGAGTTCTGACAAAACTCAATTGGCTACATAGAATTTGGGACTTCTTGGGCATGGAGCGCCTATCTTCCTCGCTCAGGTCAGAGGGAGACGTTTTTCGAGAGGTCTAGCACTCATTTATAACAATCCTGTCACAAGAGTTTTCTGAATTAACCTGCCCACGGTACCTTAGAATACTGAGACTGACCAGCGACTCTCACCCAGGGTCCACACTTTGAGACTCAGGGGCCTCTTAATGTAGCGAGACAAATTTATTAGCATAGGTCTCGCAGACACCCGGGGGGGAGGTGTGAGGGTGGTGAGAGTTGGCGTTTACCTTTTCTTTCTATGTTTTATGTAAATGTTGCATCGCATTCGATGAGGCTGAATGTTGAAGCCGAATCGATAATACAGATTTTGCCGTACGTTTGGAGCATCAATAAAACAAATTTAAACATAACACAGAAATAGTCATGAGAGAAAGATATAGGCCCTGCTTCCGATGTCCCCGCTTAGCCACTCAATGCCACCTACCGGCGCACAGAGATACTGCTCAAGATTTTCCAGATCCAGTCTGACGCCTGGGGAATATTCTAAGGTACAGAATCTGTGGTTAGATAGAGCCTTTACTAGAAAAAGTGTTACCAAAGGTAAATAACTTGTTCAACAAGGAGAATACTGGTGGAGATCCCCTCCCTGATCCATCAGGATCAGTCAGGGTTTATCCCTAAAGGTAACACTATACATAACTTGGGTAGACCAGTGCTTATATGATACACTCTTGATGATAAAGAAGGAGATTTTTCAGTGGCAGCCTTAGACATCAAAAATGTATACAAGATTGTGGATTGGGAGTTTCAAGCACTGGAAACAATATAACTGTTCTGTACTTAATGCAATGGAGTAGGCGCCTTTATTATTAGCAACAGCGTGTGTTAAAACTCGCAAGGATATTTCAAACTGACGAACTTACACATGGAAGGCCTCCAACAAATAGGGGGTTATATACAAATGAGTTGTTCCACATGTTCGCTAAGGCAAAAGGGCTCTGTGGCATGTGTGGCGGACACTTCCTGTTGCACGCCAGGCTAGGTGAAGCATCTAGCTATGCGTGGGCAGAGTTCCTAGGTATTTCACTTTTCACCTTGTTTTTCTCATAATTATATCACCTCCTGGAAGTCATGACAAAAGAGTTGCCTCTTTGCATCTTTCCTCAAAACAAACCACTATGGAGTTAGACAGAGTTCTGGAAGAAGGGAATTCCAGGCCATAGAGAATAAACATAAAAGGATTGAGTCAAAGTTTTATTTTTTTTAAACATAAGTCTTCAGTTCAAAATCAGAGGAATTCTCCCCCCTTATACACCCCACCAAGAGATACCCAGTTTCTGAGATCAGTACTGAGGGAAAGAGAATTCCTGTGCAGACATGCAATTTTGAACAAGCATTTGGCTTCAGTAGAAGGCTAGTGCAGGGAGATCTGGACCACAGTAATATAATCAAAAGTAAATGTGCTGAGGGGCATAACTATCATCAGCATATAGTAGGTGAAGTGGCACCAGGTCCCAGCGATGTAAAGTGCCCTCAGAACCCTAATTATTGCTATTGCATTGCCATGCTGGTGACATGGGAACCATTTTTGTTTTATGCATTTACGGCTCATAACACCTTGATTTTTAGGTCCCTGCCTACCAGACAGGTGTTTGCAAAAGAAAATCTTGGGGACTTTCAGAAAGTTGACCTGGGAATGCCTTCCACCCATGCCTTGCTTTTGGCTTTGTGGTTTGTAACTCATGTTTTCTGCCTTTCCATTTGCTGTCTTTATTTGCTTTAGGCTGTGCAGCTTGAGTTTGTACCTCCCCATGCCAAAGCCGTGTTTACAATATTCTTTCACAAACTCGTTTTCTGTAATAAATACAATAATTTAAATCCTGTTCTGATCTTGTCACATTTGTTTGGCATTCAAAGACCAAGGTCAAATGTCAAGCTGTGTTTTCGTGGGAGCCTGGTTTTTATTTTGCTTTCGGCTGACTTTAAAGTGAGAGTCTTTATGGGAAAGAGGAATGCAGCTCTCTCCATGGAGCCTGCTTATGCCATTTTTTTAAATTTCATTTAAGACATAGCCAACTCAAAAGGTATCTCGCTCTTCAGCTGCACAGAAACATTTGCATGTTTTTTTGCAAAATTCCTCTTCTTTGGTGAGTCCATTTAATTTGTGAAACTCCCTTGTTAGGAACAAAGCACAAAACCGCATTTGTCTCAGCGTTAGCCTAACATATGGTGATCTTGGGCAACTTACACTGTATATGACCCATTCACTGTCAAGCACAGGATAAGATCTTTTCACAGGAAAGAGCCAGCCACACTGTAACACAATTACAAAAATGCTTGGTTTTCACTTTGATGTGTAAAGCATATGCTTTATGTATGACATCTGTGGCAACTCGTTTTGGAGAGTTGGATGTTTAAAGGCACTTTTTTATGAAAGGTTTGTATTTATATTTAGCTACATAATTATGTATTCTGTCTGCAACTATACCTTTTTCGGAATAATCAATCAGGGATTTGTAAAGCACAGCAAATCACCCTTGAGGTCAATGTTCTGGATATAAACGATTTCCTAATTTGTCCTTGCAGACATTAGGGTCATGATTTCAGTTGTGCAGCAGGTGGAGTGGCATGGGGTGAAAAGGTTTAGGAAACCTACTGAGCACTGATTAGTGTGATATTTTACTACTAAACAAGCAGTAACAAGTGCAGTTACCTTACAGGAACTAAGGTCATGATTTGAATGGTGCAACAGGTGCAGTGGCACAGGGGCCAAAAGGGCTAGGAAGCCCATTGAACACCGATTATTGCTATATTTTTACTACTAAAGAAGCAGTCAGAAGTGCTTTTTTTGTAGTTTTGTAACCATTGCACCCAAAATAACACATAACCTAAAGCATCACTGTAATAAAAGCTGTAACCTATTGGACTTTTCTGTTTACCTACAACTTATGTTACATTCAGCACATTTATTTGGCACATTTTCAGAGTTTTTGTATGATCCTAAATTGCTTCTGAATCTGGACACACTAACACCTTGTAAAGGGCATTCTCCATTCTGTAACGTTATCACTTCACCCGTTGTAAACACTATATAAATACTTATAACTTACCATATGACATTCCATACCAAGCATTGTCAAAGCCAATAGGGCTATCCTTTGCAAGATCTGTTGGCTTTGTCAGTGTTTTTTAGCCATACTATACAGCAGTCCTAGCTTCAGTGCAGCATAACTGGAAAAAAAACACTGTAGCGCGGACAACGCTGGCTGTACCATACAGCTTTTTTACATAACTTTCAGCCGTTTGCAACATAGCTAAAAATCATTAGCTAAGCCAATAAATCTCACATAGGCGAAACCTATTGACTTGGCCAATGCTTGTTTTTAAATGGTTTTGCTATCCTCTGCAGATTTGCAAATGAACCATTAAAAGTTGTCTATAATTAACCTGATGCTAACACTAATTGCTCAAAAACTACTGACTCAATTAACACTCAACTAGGCAAAGGCACGCCTCTGAGTAAAGCATACCTTCCAACTTACAAATGAATATCACAGTGTGAGGAGGGTGCGGGCCTCGTGCTGAGATCTTTGTAAGAGGCACTCTGCCCCTCACCAAGCCCCCCATCTGCTCCTCAAACAACAAAGGGTCATTGAGGATGTCTTGGGGTATTTTCACACCTCTTAATGGATATCGGCTGCTTACTGTCTCTGAAAATAAACTGGAAATCCGCTGTTTACAGTGGTTTTCAGCGTGTTTTCCCTGCTACTGTGTGATTTTGGCTCCTCACAGAGTGACCGGTAAATGGAGCCAAAATCGTATGACACACGGTGGCACCGTGTTAGTTGGAAGGTCTGGTAAAGTTCCAGTTTCATGCCAGGTTTGGTGCATTTCTATGGGGCAGTTTTTGCTGTAGGGGAGAGCAGAATTTCCTATGGGGGTTAAAATGGAAAATACTTATTTTGTGACCCGCTGAGGAAGATTAAACCCTCTGTTGTTACCAGTTTATGGAGCAGAAACTTGGAGGACAACAGTGATTAACATCTGTCTGAGGAAAATCCTCCAAATTCGCTGCCCAAACACCATCAGCACCAACGACCTATGGCAGCAGACTTTCCAACTCCCTGCTCATGAAGAAGTTGTGAAAAAATGATGGGGCTGAATAGGTCACACCCTCTGCAAGCCTGAATCAAATACCACCAGGTAAGCCCTGACCTGGAACCCTCAAAGGAAAAAGAAAACGGGAAGGCCAAAAAACACCTGACGCTGAGGCCTGAAGGTTGACTCCAAGATGGGTTACACCAGGAGTCAGATTGAAAGAAAAGCCTAGGACCGAGATGGCTGGAGAGTCCTGGTTGATGGCCTATATACCAGAAGGGGTAATAGGCGTAAGTAAGTAAGTTACCAGTTTAATCTTTCTCACCCTCCCAGAGGAGCAGAACCTATCTTTGCCTGACTTCAGAAGTGCTCTAACCGACAATATGTTTAAAACTAAAGAGACTGGTCTAGACGTCTTATTTTTAAAGACTGCAGAAGACCCTCTAGAGAAGATATAAACAAATTATCACACAATTCATCAAGTCCTTTACTTCAGTAAGCATTGTTTCATCATTTTGTATGTATTACAGGAAGCCACTTATGTTTATTATATAATGTGGTTATTTGGGATTGTGTTTTCTTCACTGATGGTTATACTGTCCATGTTTTTCACCTAGGTACATGCAAAGTTTTGTGGAGCTTTTAGAATATGAAAATAAGACCCCAGAGGATCCAAATGTTCTGAATGAGTAAGTGTTAGAACACTAAATATTTTCATTTTGCAGATGAAGCTTTATTAAGCAGTACCATTTTCTTTGATGCAGGGGAAAGTATTGATTTGGATTTTGATTAGGTGAAATTAATTTTTTGATAATTCCATTTTGTTAAGTAATTCTGGCTTCAACCGTGTTGCATTCCTATTTTTCAATGGCTATGTTTATTATTCGAGAATATAGACTAAATTTACTTTTTAATTGTTATTTGACTTTTCTGTACATTTCCAGCATTTCTTTTGTATCTTTGAAATGTCACTGTTGATCTGGGTTGCCTTCCTTATTTTCACCATTATTTTTGCTGTCAATTACTTCGTAATATTATCACGTTCTATTGAGTCGACCGATGTGTTCCTTGGAGAGATAGTTTGCCATTTTCATTGCCAATAACAGACAAACATTCTTCAGGTCTTAACCCAAATTTAATGTGAATACTTTAAATTGAGATTTTTCAGTGGGGTTATCTCAGGGTCCTCACCTGGATATACCTTACATCGGGGCCACATGGAATGGCAGCGCAGGAACAAGTCTGCTCTTTTCCGGTGGAGAAGCTGGGACTGACTCACAAGGATACTGTGCTTTGATTGTCCGGATTTCGGATGGTGTGAGGCTAGGGTTTTTCTCGTATCTCCTTCTGACACTTGTGGTTCTGACATTGAATTAGATAGGTGCTGTACTCCTTTAGCTCCTGTACTGTCAGTTGATAACGGCAGGGGTACATGAGCCTTGTAATGAATGATTGACTCAAACCCAAGAGCTAGGGGCGAGATTGATAAATCCATGGTTAAGTGTTTCACTTCAGCAATGAGTCTGGTAGATCATTGGCGTTTGACCCACTATGACACGCAGCAGTTTTCCTTTTTCTCTACAGTTCACAAATATCTCTCAAGTCCAGATTATTTGTTACCGCTGGTTGTGCTTCTTCCCAGACCTAGGCATACCAAATTCTTAGTGAGAGGTATTACTGGATCACTCTTATTTCGTCCCTTTTATTGAAGCGATCCCAAACTGCTAATAATTGCCACTTGAATACTTGGGAGTTTAAGGATAGAGATACAGTCACCCCCTTAGAATCAATAACTGACTTATACTGTAGAGAGAAATCTGGGTCGCTGAGTTCTGAGTCTGGTAAGCCTGTGAGGTGGTACTCCGTAGCCTAGCCATATCCAGCATATCTGGAGTGAGATGGATGCTAGTTCAATAGGCTAAGGAATTAAAGGAACAACTTCATGTTCTTGAAAGAGTGCATTGTGGTCTTTCCATGTCCTGAGGCTGAATGGGTACCGAGGATTAAGAGGGAGGAATGCGTATCTCTGGTGGAAACTGTGCTGTCTCAATATCTGAGTCAACTGTGAGAACTATATGGGTTAGGTGGTAAAGCTGGCAAACCTTTTGCTTAAGTGGCACAGCTGGAGAAGGATCTTCGATGGATTCAAGCATTTAAGGATGGTTTGAATAACCTTTTAGTGGGAGAGAAAAGATAGCCATCTATCATTGTTCCCTGTATGGCTCGCACTTAGTGGTTGATGAAGAAAACCTATTAGATTTCATGGACGAACTGCCAATCTCTAAACTGTAGGTGGAATCATTGCTTACGGAGGAAGAGGTTTCTGAAGCAATAGCACAGTTTACGGTGGTGAAGGCACAAGATACCAGTGGGGTCCCTGCTAAGTAGGCACACAGTTTGTTGGGGTATATTTTGCAAGTGTTGTCCGTTGGGGCGCAAAACATTAAAATAAAATTAATTCTACTGCATGTGCAGAGACTTAAATGTGTACTACGAGGGATGGAAAATACTGCTGGTTCACCTTAAGCTTAAGTCTAAGCATGAATTCATTAAAACCATTTAAAGATTTTGGAGGCCATTGGCTGTCAGTGCTAAAAGGACAGTTTCAGCTGTGTAAAGCAATACCGGGACTGCCTGAGTGCCAATTCTGCGGACGTCTTTACTTCAAGATCTTAAAGCAGTATCTAAAGAATTAATATAGAATGAAAAGAGGAAGGGGGATAATATACAACCTGCCTATCCCCCCTTTGGCAACGTTTATTATGGCTGTGCAATCCCCATTCAGTGTATAACGCACTCTAATTGTGGAGTCCCAGTGTAAATGTCTTACAAGATCTAATAAAGGGGCGTCAACTCCCGCCTGCTCCATCAAATCCCACAACATGCCCTTGTCTACAGGGTTAAAGGCACAGGAGAGGTCCATAAAGGCCATATGCAAGGCCTCTCTCCTGGCCTGGACATATTTCCCCAGGATAAGTGTGAGGTTGAGAACTTGCTCTACGGTCCCTAGACGGAAGCCATATAGAACTGGACAGAAAAAAGAGTTAGCCTCTGCCCAGTCCTCCAATTTACCCAGGATAACCCGCCCTACAATCTTTCCTGTAGAATCCATCAGCAAAATTGGGCAGTAGCATGCAGGTGAATTCTGGTCACCTTTTTTGTAAATGGTTACTATAATAGCTTCTCTCCTGGAATCAATAAGGTCGCCCTTCGCTGCAGCCCTCAGTACGTTTGTAACCAACGGAGCCCAAAACCCTATTTTTGTTCAAACAGGTTGATCGGTACCCTGTCAGGGCCGGGTAACTTCCCGTTTGCAGCATTCATAATGGCTTTGGTAACAGAAACAAGATCAACAAGGTCAATTATCCACTTTTTTTTAAATGGGGTGGGAGTCCGGCCTATTTCCCTTAGCACACCCTCCCCTTTTTTGTCTGGGTTAAAAATAAGAGAAAATTGGTCAACCCAATCTTTTTCAGGGATATGACAGTCAATGTTAGTAGATGGACTGTCGGGAAAAAAAAGGGGCGATTGACTGTATCTAAAAAAAAGTCTGACATCTTTAAGATAGGCCGCTTTTTTCGGTCCTCCCATGCTTTCACCCTAATTTCTTGTTTGCCTTGCTAGAGAGCTCGCTTGTATTTATTTCTTGCTTCCCTGATGTCATCAGTATTATATGGAGTTTTATTGGTATCCAGATTTAGGTCTTCGAGTGCTGCAGTGTACTCAGGGCTGAACCGTGATTGTCCAGCTCGCTCTTTAGATGGTTTATTTGAAACGAGCCCACAGGATATAGCTCTACAGATCCCCATAAAGCTGCCCTGGATTTTGATGGGATCATCCACCATGGAGAGACAGCAGGAAATCTCATTGGAGGCTTCAATAACCAGAGCATTAAAAAACGTATGTGGCTCAATGGAGCTCCAGTTTAAGCGAACCCCCATATTTGCTGAGTAACTAACAGGGCTGGGTCAATAAAAGTTTGAAACTTTAAAATAACGGGGTATGGTCACTGTGGAAAAGTGAGCACACCTCGTGACATGCAAGATTCTGTGCCATGTCCCTCGATAACAGGACAAAATCTATAAAAGTGGGTGGATTTACTTTACCATTGCCCCGAGTATTGAACAAAAAGGTTAAATTGTGCCATAAAACCGACTGTTTAGGGCTTCGCCATAGCTCGAATGTACAAAGTGGCTAATATCATCCCCTTGAACGTTTGTGAATCCGCATGTGTGGTTGCCACTGTGCAAACATTTGGAAATGTTAAAATCGCCTGCCCATATAATTGATTTTTTGCATATATACAGAATCTAAAACTCACTTTTATAACTCAGTCAAATAAACATTATTCAACCAAAAGGCCATTAAAGCATAACACAGGAATCAAAACATACAAAGCAATGTTAAAAAGTCCAACAGCATATATCCTTATATATAATAACATTGGTCAAAACAGTGCATATAATTTAAAATTCATCTGTTTAAAATATTACATTAACTTCCATATAATTTCCAAATATAAAAAGCATTTTTTTAATCAAATTTAATAATGAATAACACAATTCCAGCGAGCCCAGGGATTGCAGAAATATAATCCCTTCCTAATGGAGTCTCAAATTCGATTTGCGTAAAATTGGTACCATAAAGGAGCGACTCGGCCTCAAATATAAAGTGCAAAATAAGATAAAGAGGCTAGTGCTCTGTTTTAAATTACCATCGCACCCGCAGGGCGGGAGATCCCTTTTCCAAACCCCTGCTGTGGGGAAGGTAAGTTTAAAATGCAATGTTTCCAGCCTAAGGAGTGTTAGCCAAAGTCAATATGTGGGATTCTCGATCCACCCCAGATAAGGCGCAATGCTGCATGTTGTGGACACAAGGGCATATCTAACATATGAATCCTTAACCTGGGCACTTTCCAAGCATATATTTATACAGTAATCCATATAGGATTGTTTAACAACCAATTTATGTTTGGGCCCGATCATGGAGAGATTATCATACTGATCCGTTAAACCTAGTAAATTGAAGGTGTCTCTCACATAAGATACCCATGGTATCTAAGAAACTTTATCTAATGACAGGCATTCGTCCAGGCAGGTACTAGTCAAAACAGTGCAAACACAAGGAGACGATGAACGGAGTGCTGAAACTTTCAGACACTACCCCCCCCCCCCCCCCCTTCACCCCCCTCCCAGTCACAGATCTGGGTAGAATCCATCATCGTTCTTTAGCTCAGTTCGCCATTCCAGTTCAGACCCAGCCATATGCAAATCAGTCTTGACGCTGTTCCTCATGGGAACAGTCCATCCCGAACTGCCAAGCCAGGTCTTCCCTGGACTTAGCTAAAAACTCTAACTAAGGGAATGCTTCAACTAAGATAAACCCAAAACAAACAGTCAAAAGAACAGAGGGTAACAAAACTAAAACAACAGAAGGCCAAATTTCCGACCCTCTACCAGGAGACATTTTAGATAACAAAATGAATGCAAGGCAAAGACGTGCAAAAAAACGTAAAGGCCGAAATCAAAAAACAAATTCAAATCAAGATGGATTCTTGCGCCTTTTTGGGTTATCATCAGCACAAACTGAATTAACGCTCGAAAATAACATCAACTTAGTAGGGATTCTCAAACAGAACATAGAAGCTGCAAAAGGAACAAATCAAACCTCCTCTAGCGGAATGCAAGAAATAGATAAGATGAAAGCGTTTGGGAAAGCTGAGAACGAACAACCAGAACTCTCGCACCAAAAAGGAAATAGCATTAACCTTCTAAAGAATAAAGAGGAAAATGGGTTAGGGATTATAGCGAGAGTTGAATCTCTTGAACCTAACCAGACGTTAACTCAAAATAGCAACCCCTCAACATCACTCATCACTTATCGAGCAGCCAATGGTGAAAAGACTTTTGTGACAAGCCTAAAGAAATGTAACGACCAATGCTCACAGAATAGGGAGCTAGGTGGAATAAAGAGAAGCGAGTACAAAGACACCAATGACATCCAAGCAGCCTTCAATATTCAAGCAGCCCCCATTACACACACAGGGGCCCAATGGAGACAGGGAATCAAGGCACCTGCAGAACAACCGGGGAATCACTTAGATCCCTCCTGGCAGGGAAGTGGAGGACAACTGCTTGGACCAAGACAACATGTAATGCCTCAAAGGGAGGAAGAAAAAACGGAGTCCTCCAAACACCAGCCACTATCAGAAGCTCTAAGATACGAGCCCACCCCCCAATCCCCAAACAACCAAGGAACCATCAACTTAGAGAAATCAAGGAGGGAAACAAGTGCTATATGGTTCAGACCAGACTATAGCTCTAAAGGCAGACACAACATCCTGAATCGAGGCAATATTCTACGGCTGTTATCTCACATTCCTTCTCTGAAAGAAGTGACAACTTTAGACTTGGTTTCAATTGAATTTATCAAATGTAAGGATGCCATGGAAGGAGAAAAAACAAAAACAACGTGGATAACGTCATCAATTGTACAAAAAATACTTCTAGAGGTCCACACTTTTAAAAACTGGGGGATAACAATCATTCCTTACATTAAGCCAGGATACCCTGATTTGCTAAACCCGGGGACAATGGTGGGGGCTCAGGCTACTTTGAAAAGATCTGGAACATCGGTGTTGAGAGGAGCAGTGGGGCACTGCAGAACGAGCAATGAGCCACCTCCAGGGAACATCAGAAGGGACCAGGACTCTACAATGTCACCAAGCTGGCAAACAGATCTAAGATGGATCGCAAGAACAATAAATAACTAAACAAATTGACAATACATCAGTCCACAACGAAGAACCAGCAATTATGGACATTTACGAATATGTTCATGGAACGTAAACGGTCTAGTTAACAAAATGACTGATCTAGATTTTGTTATCTACATAAGGTCATTTGACATTGTAGTATTACAGGAAACATGGCAAATAGACCCTCCGCATCTTCAGGGATTCTTGCGCTTCTTTACCAGTGCACTTAGGAGGGCAAAATATGGCCACCTCCAAGGTGGACTAGTAACTTATGTTTCATTTACAAGTATACTTATAGCTAGGGAAATTGGACCAACATCTTCAGCAACAATGGCAGTAAACCTTCTCACTTCGCCTTCAACATCAGATAAAGGGGACATTGATCTTACTATAATCAATGCTTACTTCCATCCAAAACGGAAAATAAAGGCAGCAAAGGAATTATGTGATTTTCTGGAGGTGTGTATAGGAGAAAGATTAACAACAGATCTTATGCTTACCGGGGACTTTAACCTCAATCTAATGGGTACTTCATCAGATGAAGAAGTTCTATTCCAAAATTCAATCTGGAACATCCCATTGCAAGGGAAACCGCAAACAATTATACAAACTAAAACTGGGAAGCAGATACTGAAGGAATTCGAACATTTAAACCTCAGAGCAATAAATGGAAGATCTGCTGGAAATAACCCCCCGCAAGAACACATTATTCGACAAAAGTTAATACAATAATAGATTACACCTTCATCTCCCTAACTCTATTTCAACACATGATTTCATTTCAGATGGGCGATAAAGCTGATAGTGATCATCGGCCCCAAGAAATTGTGCTTAAAATAAGCATGCCCAAATTTGAGCGATCTTTGGCTCCTCAGGAATCACTTTTTACCATCAATTTTAAAAGAATTAAGTTTGCAGCAGCAACTGATATTAGCATGCTGAAAACGCAAGACAGCACTTCAAGTCAAGGGTCGGCTCAAGCGAGGTCGAGAAATGGGAGTACTTTACAGCAACCATGGCAGCATATGCTACCAGAACTAAACTACTGGTACAATTGAGTCACAGTAGTATGAAGTATGTCTCACAAAATTATAAGAAGAAGATTAAGCTCACAAAAAAATCAATCTACCATACGTTGAGACATCTTCGGCATAATCCAGCAGATAAAGCGCAACTTGAATTACTACGGAAGCAAAAGGCAATGTTGAAAAAACACAAATGGGAAGCTAACAGATCTGTGGAGGACAATCTCTGGTCAAAACTACACGCTGACACTAAACAGAGTAATAGTGCAAGATTCTGGAAAACTATAAATCAATTTATACGCCCCTCACATGATGGGGTTTCTTCTAATATCACAGAAGAAGTATGGGCAAGTTACCTTAAGAATCACTTTAATCAAGATACGGAATCTACGACTCTGGAGTTAAGAACTGAAAATGCTTCAAAAAGCGTTATTACGACCTATGAGAAATGGCTCATAACAAAATACTCTGACAAGAAGATGATCTCTGAACTATACAACATGCTTCGTCCTCCAGCCTCCTCCGAGCCCTCAGCAGGGCAAAGGCGTTGGGTGCGGGAACTGGGGAGAGACTTGTCGGAGAAAGAATGGCGTGATATTTACTTCAGGGCCAATCACACGGCCCGCAATACGGCCAGTAGGGAATCGGCGGTTAAGGTGGCTACCTACTGGTACCTGACACCAGCCAGACTGAACAAAGGGAACCCGGACCGTAGTCCGACATGCTGGCGAGGCTGTGACGAGGAGGGCACACTGACTCACCTACTTTGGGACTGTAAGGAATTGACAGGGTACTGGACCGCCATCCTAGATGACATCGACAAACAATTTGAGACCGAAATCCCCCGCTTCCCTGCCTACACACTCCTGGGGCTCCCTAACCCAATCACATATCCACTGAAGTCGCTCAAGGGGAAACAGATGGGCCTAGCGCTGGGAGCAGCGGTCCAACACATCCTCTCCCTATGGGGCACACGGACCCGACCGACTCACACAGGTTGGCTACATAAATTATGCTATATCCTTGGTATGGAAAGAATCCAAGCCACTCTAACGAACTCAGCAGACTCATTCAGAACCACCTGGCGCCCACTATTGTCCCTGTTAGCCTCGGAACTCAATGAGGTAACATGTCCGAAATACCTCCGCCTTCTTTGGCTTACCGAAGTTCAGTCGGCGGTCGTGGCCACCTAATCTGCTGCACAAAGTTGACCCTTTATGTAGAGACCTAAGGAGGCACGTATCCAGCACACCGGTTCAGGGGTGGGGGGGATGGGGGGAGGGGGGGTGTTTTTTTTTTTTTTATAGGTGTTTTTTACTGCTTGTCTGAGTCAGACCCATCTCCTATTCTGACAGTACTGGCCCCCCTAATCGCATCAAGGAAACTCACTGGGGCTTCTACATGTATGCTTTGGACTGGTCAGATTGGGGGGAGGAGGGATATCCTGTTGACGAAACATGGGGATGCCCGTTGTATGTACTGTGCCTTTTCATCTGCCTGAAAATCAATAAAACAAAGTTAACCATAAAAAGCGTTATTACTAATAAAGCATTGACAGTGAGAGTTCATACAACCTCTGGCAAACCCGAAGGTCAATTATTATTAATAAATGATGGTCAGATGGGTATGATCAACACCATTAAGCGACAAATTGGAAAAGGAAGGAGAGAGGGGGCGCCCGGTCCCAATGGAATTCCGCCTATCCTTTATAAGCAAGATGCTAACAAGTGGGCAGTAGCATTGGAACCACTGTTTATGGAAATAAGGTTATTTAACAGACTGCCTGGCTCCTGGAAAGGATCAATTATTTCTCCAATTTTTAAGTCAGGGGATAAGTCACTCCCACAGAATTATCGGTTAGTGGCCCTTATGGATAATGAGGCAAAGTATTTTGCAGGAACACTCTTGGAGGAGCTGCAGGCCTGGGCCAAAGAGAATTATATAATTCCACCTAATCAGACTGGCTTTGCCAAAACAGTTGGAACAACCACAAATATTCTAACCATGGCAATGCTAATAGACAAGGCTGAATTAACGAAAATGCCCCTTCATTTTTGCTTCATAGATTACAAGGCTGCCTTTGACCACATAAATCGTAACATGTTATGGTCCAAACTGAGCAGCTGGGGGATCCCAAAGTCTCTGTTAAACTTGTTGATCAGCCTTCATACTGACACATGGGTTCAGATAAAGTTGGGCGATGGGTCACTTCTGTCAAGACGCATATTAACTAATAAAGGGCTCAAACAGGGATGCGTCTTAGCCCCCACACTGTTCAACTTGTTCTTAGCAGACCTCGTCCCGATATTAAACAGCTGTAACTCTCACGCTCCCAGGTTAGGTGGGTTAACACTACCGTGTCTCCTCCAAGCGGACGATATAGTCCTGATCAGCCACACACAATTAGGCTTGCAACATCTTGTGAACGCTACGCAGGACTATTCTAAAGTAAATGAACTAACCAGAAATCTTGCGAAAACAAGGACTATGACGGTTAGCAAAAACAGGAAAAAACCGGCAGCCTGGTTTTGGGGCAGAACCCATATTGAGGATACGTCACAATATAAATATCTAGGCGTAAAGATTGACAAAGGCGGCCACTTCATTGCACAGAAAACCAGCATTAGAGGCAAAGGCCTTGCTTTAGCAATCTCTTTAAAAACATTAAACAGTAAATTAACTGGTCCATCGCTCCTGCCTTTGGCACAAGTGATACGTGCCAAACTTCTGCCATTGCTTACGGAAGTGAAGCGCAGAGAGGAAGAGATGCAAAAACTCTTGATAACACAGTTATAGCTGCATATAGGATTATTCTTGGTCTTCCCAAACATACTTCACCAGCGCAAATCAGGCTAGAGTTTGGTGTTCAGAAACAGTCTTTGGCAAGACAGGGGGCGTACATAATTTCCTGGGACAAAGTGCGGAAATCCAACCAAGGAACTCTAAACGAATATCTATGGAAGGAGTTACAGCAGCAATCCGCCTCACCAGCTGCCAAATACCTCAAAAGCAGTCTGGCCAATACTGGCCTAAACCAACTCTGGGATACTCCTATAAACAACTCAACACTTAAAAAATTGGTCTGGAAGACGGTTAAATACCTCTCGTGGGTCGAGGATAAGGCATCCCTCTCGAAAAGGTCACATGGCTGGATGACCTTGAACACGTACTCTTCACCAGCACCTCAGAATTATCTTGACTTGGGTTACGCCAAAACTACTAAAAGGAAGTTCCTGAAGTACAGACTTGGCTTGTTACCCTGTATTCAGTATTTTTGCGCATTGGCTAAAGGAAAAGGCGGGCTCCTCCTGCCGTCTATGCGGTTCAGCGCCAGAAGATCTGCTGCATCTGTTATGTACCAGTAAAGAACTCTTGGAAGAACGAAAGCTATTGCTAAAACGCCATTTCAATCAACGTGGGTTACACTCTAGAAGACAAGCAGTTCTTGCCTGTTTTGCACCTAATGACCCACAGTTGAACCGCAGCCTGGTGAAATTCATGAGGGTGGTGGAAAAGAAAATGCTGACACCAGAATTATAATCTATTACAAGACAGCATCCAAACAAAACAGCAACTCTATTATGGATGCTTAAATGAGGACAGTCCTTTTACTTGTTCCCACTGGGCTTGGCACCAAGCACTTTATAAAAACTTTAAGTACTCTAAATATTTAGAAGCACCTTTATTGATCTCTGGCATAAGACGTGACGAGAAGTAGTGGATTTTAACTAGATAACTCGACCACTAACAGCATGAGCTGAAACAAAAAATTGCTTGGCCAGTGGAATGTCTATTAAGTCACAGTACTGATTTTAAAAAGAAAAAAAGACGTACATTATGAAATATCTTTTAATATTGTATGCAGAATTGTTTTAACTTGATGTTTTTGTATTGTAATGGTTTTTATTAACTATGCAAATAAATTTACTTACTTACTAAGAGCTACTGTGACCGAAGGACAAGTTGTCCCCTGTAGTGGATATACTCTCCAGAGAGAAGATTTTGGTATAGTGAGACACCCAAGCTTCTACTTCAATGATAGTATCTATGTTTGGGGCGTCCATTTCCTTGAAGAAAGGCCTATTAATTACTTCCCAATATTTGGAACTATCCTTCAGGGTCCCGGCTGTTTGCAGATCATCCCAGGCTTTTAAACTGATTTCCCTTTTCCTTTCCTCAAGGGCCTTTATATCTGCATTTCTAGCCAGCTTAGCATCTCGTGCTACCCACGGGCGGATCTTCAATGCGACCACTAGTTTCTTATGGGCCGCAGAGCAGGATGCATTGAACCAGCGGCATGGCAACAGCTCTCTGGGGCAACTGTAAGTGTGAGGATTTTTAAGATAGACCTACAGACATATACAAAAGCAATTTGGGTCTCTCCAGACCTTCAGTTAAGCAAGTCATGATGGCAGCTGTGTAATCTTTTATCATAGTTTGATTAAATGTAACTTAGTCGACCTTGTTGCACTTACGTTTTAAGCCTTTATTCTGTGAAAGTTCCAGATGATCTGCTCTTTTGGACTTTGGCATTTGGATAAGAGAATCCAAAGTATGTAAAGAGGGTTATGGTCGCTTATGCAGCTGCCAAGGACCTCGAAGCCCATCAGGAAGGGCAATAATTCAGAGGACAGGAAGATGTGGTCTATGGTGCTGACAGCATAATTTCCTATAAAGGTTGGGACTGTGGAATTACTGGGTTTACGGGCGTCACTCGAAAAGACTCTATCGTACTTCATTAACAATTCATTGAGTGCTTCCCTGTAAACAGAATGAGCGAAATGGGTTACATTATCATTTCGTTCATTGCACAAACCACACGTGTATTGGACCATTTGCAGGTGCTAATATTGAAGTCCCCAACCCAAATAATATGAGCTGAGCATTTGGTTGCTTTGTTGTAGTCCGCAAGGAATTCTGCCAGTTGGTCAACAATGCCCCTGGTCGAATGATTAAAGATATTATAATAAAAGTTAATTAACAGGATGTCAAGATCAGCAGGGAATGATAGAAGGGAGACCAATAAATGAGGGGAGGACCAACATCTCCGTACTTTTAAGTCTGTGAATTTTACAGAAAAGAAATTGGCACGGCCTCCTCACGTTCTACATGCCTTAGATGGAATTGCAAGTTGAAAGGAGGCATAAATCCCATCAATATAGAAATCTGTTGTTAACCAAGTTTCTTGACACCATTCGATTTTGTATTGATTTATTAGTCTTATCCAATACAGCTTTGAAATTTTTGTGCGAGCCCCGCAATGTTCCAAGAGACAATACTAAGAGTGTTCTGTGTGTGTTTGAAAATGAGTTACCAGTAAGCCTTAATCGGGCTGGGACTGGCCTCGAACGCAGGGCCTGGGGTTAGGATCCTGTTGATAACTTTGGGGAACACACATCACCCTGTGATCTCGGGTGTGAGAAAGAGCCTGAATCAAACACAAAGACTCAGTTTCCTGTGTGGGTGCCACTTTTGAGTGGCGTCAATCGATGTCTTCTAATGTGACCAGGACTTCAAAAGCATTTCTCATGGGGATGTTATACCTAGGGGTAATTATGAGGGGACTGGAAAATGACTCCGCACTATTGGCCTGGCGCAGTCTTGGTGATTTGTAGAAATTGCCCAGGGGTACAACCTGAATACAAACTGGTGGCTGAAATTGTTTTTCAAAGAAGTGCAAAGGGGACTTTACCATCATTGGTGTTATGAAGTTTACTATCAGGCAGTCACCCTTGGACTCTTTTTTGCCATTTTCAAGCCAGTGGGTTCTTCTACTCATCAATATTTCGGATGATAAATCTGGCCTCTAGCCAGCCTTGCTTTTGAGACAAAAGGTTACTTTGTTCTTTAGGCTTTGGAAGTCCTCGAGGTTCGTGCACGATACAGTTGGAATATTTTTAAAGCCAGGACGTAAGGGGTGCATTCAGGTGAGAGTTGGGGGAAAGAGTAGAAAGTATCACCAGCTTTTGATGGCCATTTGGGCCCAGACCTGGATCTCTGAATCTTACTTGCTGCCCTGTTCCTAAGTGACGTACCCTTGAAGTGCTGTAAAAGGTGCTCAAGGTGGTTGATTTCGCCAAACTTGGTCCTTTTTGTTTCGTAGTGTAGCCAGTTTCAGCCGCAGAAGAGTGGATCCCTGATCTAGGCGCCTGAAGATGGGGAACAGAAAGCACTGAGGGGAGAGCCCTTTGGCCTGGCACCTGAGGCTCGAGTTCAGAGGGCTACCCTTTATGTTGAGTTGGAGGGCAAGAGAGGACCAGGTTACTTAATTTAACTTCAATTTCCCCTAGCCAGGCGTAGATAGGATCAAGCTTGCTGGATAGAAGTTGTTATAAAAGATTTAAAGTAGCTAATTAAGGTGTTTTGGCCTCTTATTTCAGTGTCTTGTACTGGGGTTCTTTTCCTTGCAAATGAGTCGGACTGCTATGGCATGGTCTTTTAGACTTTGAGCTAGCTTTCGTGCCTTTTCTTTTCACTGGCCTGCTCCTGGTTATATTTGGTGTCTCCCTTGGGGATGGAGGAGATAATGAGTCATGTATGGGTACGACCGCTGTTGGTTTGCATGATTAGGGGCCGTCAAGGGACAAGCCGTTATGTGGTGCCTCGCAACTCGGCGTGACCAGTGGTGCCAATGTCGGGCTAAGATGAATGTTTGGCGGTGAGGAGAGTGATAAGTGGCGTTCTACCAACTCATCTTTTTCGAGATGCCCCCGACTGCTTGTTTTACGAACTCATCCAGGGTGGTCCATGTGCTGCTTGGAGGAGCCGCTGTAGTCTTACGTTTAACGGTCAGATTTCTGATGGTACACCTGCAAAAATAGCTAACCCCTCTTTCCTCTTCTAGCAGCTGACAGAATTACATACGAACAATAAGATTTGAACCCATTAATAGCTGTAGAATCAGAGGCCCAGGTCTCCTGGCAGCAAAATGTATCAAATGTCTCAATAATAGTCAGTCAGTCCTCATTGTGGAGTTTATGGCGGATGCCCGCAATGTTCCAGGATAGAAGCTGCATGCCATGTCCACCCACATTGGTACTTGGTGAAAGGATTTTAGCCCCGGGGTCCGATGCAATAGCTGCCCGGCCATATTCCCCTATGTAGGGTCAGTCATCGTCCTCCATAACAGACAGGACCATAAACCTGTTCCTAAGGGATAAACAAAAGTCTGGTTGGAGTCTGTTATGAAAATGGTTTGAACCACTGACTCAATTTGTCCTCTGGGTGACTGGTACTAAGTGCCTGTAGAAAAATCCAAGTGGCAATATCTTTATGGGACTTGATTTTACTATGCCATCCCTTGCTTGAGCCAGCGACCTTGGGTTTGCGAACATTGATAATTACAGTGTCACCTGGATAGTTCCTTTCTTGGGATCCAATATCCCCCACTGGACATGCACAAAAAATCTCTTTGCTGAGGTCCCAGTGACAATTTACCGGACGGTTTACCCAAAAAAGTACTTTTGTTCCTGAAGGCCCAAATTTATTCAGAAAAGCCTATGGGTAAACTAGGCACATTTGCTAAAACAATAGCATAGGGGCAGGAAGCAGGGGGAAGATCGTTCACAGATAGAGGAACCGAATTTGTGGAATTACTTTCAAACAGTCTTCTAGAGTGTGATGCAGCGGTTGAGGGCCCAATGTCTTGGGGTATAGAGTGAGGGATTACGCCTCAAGTGGTAGCCAAATTTCGAGTTTCATCCCCACCATGTTCACTCATTGCCTTGTTACCAGTTAAAAGCTGCAGGGTAGGTTGTGGATCCAAAATTGCCGGAATTTGCGAAGATGGAGAGTCAATATATGTATGTGGTTGAGTCCTCCCTACAACTATAGAACATCCTTCTACATATTTATTTAGTTGGCTTAATTTGGCCTCAATAGCAGCGAGGTGTTCTTAAACAGGACGTAGTTTGACATCAAAGAAGTCGCTAATATGTTTGCTTAAGGGCTCCCAGGAATCAGTAGCCAGGAATTGTGTGGAAACTTAATCAAATTGCCCACATGTTTCTGGTGCCTGTTTGGAATTAATCATTTTTTTGTTTGGGCACTCTTTTCCTGCACTTAGCCAGCGTCTCGTGGGTCGGTGAACACATGGAAATAGCAGGGCCGTTGATTTAATCATGTCCCTCTGCAAAACCTGGGCCGGGGGACCAGAATCCCCAATACTTCCCCCCCATGGATGTATTTGGCGAGTTGATGAAATAGGTTGGGACGGTAATGGTTTCAGCATTTATTGATGCAGCAGGCATGGGCAGGGTGGTTGAAGATGATCGGGGTATAAGGAGATCCTTTGTCATAAATGAAAGACCCCGCTCTGCCAGCTTTATCGTATTTATCACAAGATCCACAGCCCTCCCCAAAAAACTGTCAATAGTTGTGCATGGATATTGTCATTTGTCTATGCTACTCGCCAGGTTTGCCTTTCTTTTTCCCATGTCTTCACAAATGGAGGAAGTAAATAAGCAAATAAAAGAAGATTTCGAATTACAAGTATCTTCAGAGGTGGCAGGCCACACCTCAACCAGGCGGCAGGGAGCTGGAATAAAAAATTTGCTAGCATTCGGGCCAAGAATTTTCAATTTTATTAAGGACACGGAGGCGAGGATTATTGCTTCTCTTTCTTTACTGTCAAAAACACAGCAGCCAATGAATCAGCTGACTTCATAATGTCTTGAATAGTTGAACCCAACATAAAAGTTTCGGATGCCATGGCACCACATACAGAATGTGCCCCAAATATCTGGGTATCAATATCACTTCTTTCATAACTGATCTCAACCATCTGGCTATCGTAGCTGCAGATACTGGCTCAAACGTTTTTTGCAAAGCAATCAATAGTTGTGTTGAACCCTCTGGTCGCAAGGACCGTGTACATTCTTCATAGGCTTTTAGGCATTGCACCACACACAACTTAGCATTACTGGGGAAAGCATTATATTCAATACTACGTGACAATGTCTTTGCCCTTCCAGTAATGTTAAAGGAAACTTCTTCCGAAGTGAATACTCTACCTGTAATGTCCAGAGCTCTCACATCTGAAGAACGTCTGCAGGCAGATAAGCATAACAGCATAGCTAGTTTAGCTGATAGTTGTTTCCTGGATAGCAAGGCATTATTTGGCCATTTGTCAAATAGGGTTATTACCAGTGATACATCCCATAAACATGAATATTTCAGTTTAGGGGGATTAGCCACTCTAATTCCTTTAAGTAACTTACACACCACTGGATGCATACCTACCGGTTTCCCGTCGACCTGTGTATGTCCTGCAGATATGGCTGATCTGAAATTATTTACTGACCGATATGCCAAACCTTCTGAAGCTTTATCGGACAGGAAATTTACAATATGGGATAATTCTGCCCCCACGGGATCCACGTGCCGTTCCAAGCACCAACGTACCCAGCATTTCCAAGCTGACGAATATCTTTTCCTTGTGGAAGGGGCCCAGGCTTGCTTAATGAATTCGGAAGCTTCGTCCGAAAAGCCTGGCATTTCCCATTGTTGCCGGAAAGCCTCCATGCCATCAGGGACAACTGCCCCGATGTCACCATTGGATGCAGTTCTCCTTGAGGGCCCTGGAGCATCGTCTGAGACCAAGGGAGCATCCTGGGGAAGTCGCAATTCATCTCCAATAGTATCTGGAACCAGGGCTGCCACTTCCACAGGGGGTTCACCAAAATCACTTCTGCCTGTTGTCGGACTATCTGGGTCGTCACTCAGGGAATCAGAATGAAGGGAGGAAAAGCATAGTTCAGGCTGATTGACCAATTCTGGGAGAAGGCGTCTGCTGCTTTCGCTAATGGGTCTGGCCTCCAGCTGAAGAACGTCTGCAATTGCCGGTTCAGTCTGGATGCCTAAAGATCTATCTTGCACGGACCCCACACTGTCTGTAACCAATGGAACAGTTGAGGTTGGAGTTGCCAATCACTGTAATCTTTTAGATACCTGGAATTCCAGTCCGTGACAGTGTTCGACTGTCCCGTAATGTATTCCGCTATTACCGATATCTGATGACTCAGGTAATAGTGCCAAAAGTCCTTCGCTATCTCCACTAGCAGGGACGACCTTGTACCTCCCAACTTGTTGATATATCTCACTGCAGAGATATTGTCCATCCTGAGAAAGATGCAACAAGAGACCTGTTTGGGGGAGAGCGTTCGTATTGCAAATGACCCTGCCAACAACTCCAGACAATTGATGTGGAGGGATAGTTCTTGAAGAGACCACCTTCCTCCTGTGGAGATATCTCTGCAGCGTGCTCCCCTGCCCCAACGGCTGGCGTCTGATTCTATAATGACTTCTGGTTGGGAGCCGAAGATAGCTCTGCCGTTCCACACTTCTACGTGGCCCAACCACCATTGCATCTCTTCCCTTACTTCCTGTGTCAGAGGGACCAGATCCGTATAAGACAGACCCTTTCGAAGGTGTTGGATTTTCAGTCTCTGAAGGGCCCGGTAATAAAGAGGGCCTGGGAAGATAGCCTGTATTGAGGATGCCAGTAGCCCCACTATTCTGGCAATTGTCTTGAGGGAGACCGTCTGTTTGGTTAGCACCGATGTGAGCTCCTTCTTGAGATCACGTAATTTCGACCGCAGGAGTCTCAGTTGAGCTGTCTGTGAGTCTATGACAAAACCTAGGAAGTCCATCGTCTGAGAAGGACATAGGGCCGACTTGGGTTCGTTGATTACAAACCCCAAGTTCTGCAGAAGGGACACCGTCATTTGTAAATGCTGGTTGGCTAGGGATTGTGTCTGAGCCATGATAAGTATATTGTCTAGATACACTATCATGCGAATGCCCTGTTCTTGCAGATGAGCTACCACCGGCTTTATTACCTTGGTGAAACACCATGGAGCCGAGGAAAGCCCGAAAGGAAGGGCCAAATATTCCAACCACTGGTTCCTCCATTGAAACTGCAGGAAACGTCGATGGGGAGGAAAAATAGGAATCGTCAGGTAAGCGTCTTTTAGGTCCAGCCGGACCATCCAATCTCCCTTTTTTAGTAGATCCGCTAAGAGATGGATACCCTCCATCTTGAAGTGTTTGTAAACCATGAAGTGGTTGAATTCCCTCAGGTTTAACACTAACCTGTGACCACCACCCTTCTTCTGCACCAAGAAGACGTTGCTGCAAAAACCACGAGCCCCGTTGTCGCAGTAGGCAATCGTGTGCTTTTGCAGCAATTCCTCTATCTCTGTGTCTATTAAAAGCACATTCTTGTTGGGAAAAACTGAGCTGTCTCGGGTATGAGTCTTGGTGTGGAGTTTGATAGAATTCTAGGTGAAACCCCTGAATGGTCTGTATAATCCATGCATCTTGTGACCACACTCTCCAATTGTGTATGAAAAACTGAGTACGACTCCCCAAAGGTAACTGAGATATCTCGGTAACTCTTACCTGTAGGATTTTGGGCTTGGAATCCCGCCCTGTGACCGCCTCTGTTAAATCGGCGCTTGTTGAACCTCTGTCTCGTGGGGTAGAAGGTGCAGCCTCTGGTAGAGTCCCAGTCACCTCTACCACGTCCGAAGTCTCCTCTGGGAGGACCTTGGTAGTACTGACGGCCAGGCGAGCGTCCTCTGCCTCGCCCGGCCCTGTTAAAAAGGCCAGCCTGAAACACTCTCTTTATTCCTGATTGGGCCTTGTCCAAAGACGTACAAGTACCCACGTACTTCGAGACATCTTTAACAAATCTCTCACCAAAGAGATTGCCCTCCGCAAGGGGACCAGGTTCGGCCGAGGCTAACTATGTAAGGTTCGAATCCATCCGCATCAGCAGCGATTTGCGTCTCTCCGTAGAGATGGCGCAATTTGCGTTCCTTAGGAGGCATATTGCTCTCTGTGTCCAGCCCGCCAAAATGTCTGGATCCACTGGACTGGCTGATTCCTTCGCTACAAGGGCCATCTCCAGAATTTTGGCCAAGGGTCCTGCCACATCCAGGAGTTTGTCCTGGCAGCCCCGCCAGGCACCGTCAATACCCTTTTTGGGGTCTTTCGCGAACTTCTTGAGGAAGGTCAAAAGACTGGCATCGATATCAGGTGTCTCTGCCACCCTGTCCGGAATATCCGGCCGAGGACACTCGGAGCGCAACCTGTTTCTTACTTCCTTTTCTAAGGTTGTTGTGTAGGTATTCCGCCACCTCAGGGGCCGGAGCCCAATCTGATGACCGGGGGTGAACAATGTCCGCCGGGTTGAATGTGAATGGAGTGTTGGGATTTTTAGGCGTCATATCGGGCACTACGATGAGCGCCTTCCTAGACCTCTTCTTAGGGGGGGCCTCCTCGTCTGTGGTATCCGTGTCAGTAGTGTCTGTGTCTACGTACACTTTTTGCTTGCGTTTCACTTTGCCACCTTCAGTGGTAGATGGTGTGAAATAGCCATGCTCCTCTGTATTCGCCTGTGGCAAACTAGCTAACGCACCTGCATGGGGACACGGCCCTGACTTCGACTTACTCTTGCCTGCAGGGGTATCATTTTGGGGTTCATGAGGGTATTGAAACCAGTGGCGCTTTGCAAAGCTTTCCAGCTGCTTGGTAATATGTTTCAAAGCTGCTGCCAAGGCTTGCTGCACAGTGTTAGGCACCGCACTCTCAATGGCCCTGTTGACAGACTGCTGGACCGATGCACCCAGAGCGTCAACAATATTATCTTCCAGCACAGTCTTTTGCTGTCCATCATAGTAGGGACCATCCTTCTCTTCCTCATATCTAACCCACTCTTCCATTCTAAAATCACTTATCTCACTCTTGCAATATGTATATAAAATCTCAGGCAAGGTGAGTATTTGGAGGAGTCAGGGGGGAGCCAACCCACGTGCACAATACAATCAACAAGACACTTAGCTCCTCAGCAAAGCTGTATTCAATGATTGTTCCAGCCCCAGTCTCAGGGCGTAATGAGCCAATTCAATGTGTTTCCTGGAGTGTGCACTCACTCCTTGGGCCGACTGCTCTTGCAGCCGGTCAGGCATCTACACGTGGTTGCTCGTGGTGAAAAATCCAGGCTTTGTGAGCCTCGGAGCGAGCTGGGGGAAGCGCACGACGTGCGTAGCCCAAATTTGCCCAAAAGTAGCCCAATTGGGCTATGCACGTCGGGCAACGCTTGGCTCCAGTGATTCACTTCCGGCCCGATGAGGGGAGGCTCTGACCACCAGTGCGGGAGACGTGCAGCCTTCGGTAGCTGAATACCACGCTTACCTCGGTGGAAAATACACACGCTCCCCAAACGGGAGCTACGCCTGATACATTGCCCGATCCGGGCCGCACACACTCGCGCTAGCAAGCGCAATGAAAATAGCACAAGTCAGTACAATAAATCAACACACTAGAAAGCCATAATACAACCGCCTGCATAAATCTGCACCGGCAGCTCGTTCCGACAAGCGCACGCGCTTGAGGGAAAACAGCTGCCTGAAAAACATGAAATACAATAAAACCAATAATATCGAAAAGGTGTGCGCTTATCTCTGCCGTGAGCAGCAAAGAAAGAGGCTCATGGGAAGGAGATGATGGCTCTTATAGGGTCTGATGGGACATGTTTGGTGCAAGAGCATCATGGGAAATGTAGTTCTTGTTATGTGAAAAGTTTTTTCATTGGCTGCTGTGTTTTTGACAGTAAAGAAAGAGAAGCAATAATCCAAAGCCTCCGGTCCTGTAATAGAATCCAGAAGCCAAGAGAGTAGGATCGGCCCGGCCTCTGTCGGGCTATTGGCTTAGACGCAGGCGCGCAACGCCCATAGGGCTGAAAGGGCTTCAACAACCCCTCCCTCGTATGTCTCAGCCCAGGCTCGAGCTGCTGTGCTGTGGGCTTCGCTGGGCAGTTTTTCACAGGTCTTTAAAGGCCATTTGCATATTTACATACCTTTGTAAACTGGTTACCGAGGCGTAGTTTTTTTTCTAGTTTCAGTATTCCCTGGGCCCCCACTCTGCCTATTCCTTACATTTGTATTTTACCTTTACTGCCATAGTGTGAGAATGCATTTCATGAAAAGAAATATAAAGTAGGGTTGCCAAAAGAAAAATGCCAGCCATATGTTGTTTAAAGACCCTGCAAAGGCCTTGTCTTGACACTAAATGGGGTTATAAATAAAATCATATATATTCATTTGTAATGTTACTTTTCTGTCTTTGTTCCCTTTAATTATCAGTCATGGATCATTCAGGCGGCCCTAGAACACAATTAAAAATGCTTTCTATTTATATTTGTTGTTCCAAGTATGCACAGATAAGTGCTGAAAATAGGCTTTAGGTGACTGCCTCTTTTTGTAATGTCTGGGACATCAATATAATGAGCTGGCAACCCTAATCACAAGACTGGAAGTTTGTTGCAGGATCAGCACAATATTTATTTCCTCCACCCTGGATCCCTGAACAGGGCCGGACTGGAAACGCAAACCGGCCTTGGCAATCGAGTTTGACCAACCACGGGGGAGGGAGTGGGGCCTGGGGGGGTGTGCGTGGAAAACACTGCAGCTGCTTTTGGTACAGGAGGCTGATATTGCCGCACTGCTGCAAAACCGGCCCACTGTACCAAAAACGGCCCAACCGGTCCAAAAACGGCCCCCACCCTTCCGGCCCCCCGAGAAAACACCTGGTGCCCTCTATGGCCAATACGGCCCTGTCCCTGAATAATGCCATAATAGCAATAGTTTAACTTATATCTTAAACCCTACGCCAGCCCTCAATAACATTTTGAGTTACTTCAAGTGTCTGGGAATGCACCCTGCATTCAGACAACTCAGTCCTCATTCTCGCCTTCACTTTCACACTCCCCCTGCACTCTCAGCGATCACAATGCACTCACACTGATCACCATGCCCTCACACTATTCACCCTGCACTCACAATGACCACACAGCACTTATGCCACTTGCCATGAACTCACACCGTTCTCCCTCCACTTACCCTGCAGTCACATGAGCACACCGCTCACTCTGCACTCACATTGATCACTCTGCACCCACAATGCACTTGCGCTGTTCACCCTGTACCTCACCCTGCAGTCACACGAGCACACTACTCACCCTGCACTCATGGGACACTTCACTCACCTGTCCTCCTCAGTGCTCACTCTGAAATCTCACTAACCATACATTCATTCGTCCCACTCTGCACTTACATCCGCACCCAAATTCATATGGTCACCTCACTCATCCTGCAGTCACTCCTCTCACCCTCCTCTCACACTATCGCATCGCTCACCGTGCACTCACATGGGCACTCCTGTCACCCACACAGTGCAGAGGGTTAATGTGCCTGCTGAAAAGAACGTGTACCAAGCAGATCACAGAACTGAGTGTGAGTAAACTACGAGTAGCCCTATAAAAAAATGAATTGTTTGTCAGAAAGGTGATATAGAGAGATGAGGTGCATTGTTGGTGAGTGGTAGTGAGGGAATTCATGGAGAAGGAGGAAATGGGGGAGGAGTTCCAAAAAAGACTTTTGCACTGTGCGCCACCAGTGCTAGGGCCAGCCCTGGCTGGGAGTCTTAGCCCCCCCCCCCCGAAGTTTGGGTCTAGTTGCGCCCCTGCTTAGACGTGTGGCCCGTTTTTGCCCGGGCGCAAGCCTGGACTTGTCCTGTGCTGCGGTGAAGTGGCCACGCTTCTCTAGCGAGTCAGGATCGCTTGATAGGGTTCACCCGGGTCAGAGTGAAAGGTTGGGGGACGAAGTCCCACCCCAGCCTGGAGCAGGCAAGCACAAAGTCCACAAGCGGTATCTGCCTGCATCATAGGTCTTGCAAATTAATGGTGGGTGTTTCAGTGTGTGTATGTATGTGTCTTTTGCCCTGTGGTTAAACACTCCTAAACTATCCTGGCACCACTCCTTTATAAGAAGACAGCGGCTGTCCCAATTCTGTTGATCAATGTAAATGCAGAAGGTGGTATAGTTCTCAATTTCCACTTTTTATTTTATTTGCAGTTTCAGTTTTCCTGTGACATATTATTCCAGTGATCTGTGAATAGACAACTCTTAGTGCCAATGTCAAAATCTCTATTATGGCCTCAAAGGAATTCAGTAATAAAATCCAGTTGTATTCTATAAATGGATATAACGAATTGCAAACCTAATTTCAAAATCTAACCTTCACTGGAACCTCACACACATCCCACTTTTTATTTGGGAAATGCAATCTGATTTTCTATGTTTCTGAAAGTCAGAAAAACACCATCCTCATTTTCAAAGGCGGGGCTTCTCAGAACTACAATATGGACATAAATAAATTATTTTGCTGTCTCCCAGAAATACTTGTAAAATATAAATTTTATATCTGGGGTGTGTTTGACTCATAGTAATCAAGCGGAACATTTACACGTTGACCAGGCTGAACCAGTTCCTTATAAGTAAATTAGGCGGCTTATTGCCTTTTCTGTGCACTTTAGGAGGAATTGCATCTCGCTGATTATTTCTCATGGTCTCATCTTCAAGGGTTCGGGCCTACTGTTGAGGTCTAGTAATAATTTATTTTACTCCTGCATAAGAGCCTTGACAGAAAGCTGTGGGAAGTTACTCACTAACAGATTTTCCACAAAGAGCTTTTATGTGCTTCTGAACTCTTGTTGACTTAATCAGTCCTGTGTCCTTGGCCTCTTTGATTTTGTACGCAAAGTAACTGACCAGTAGTTTAGCTGTATTGGTTTCCTTTTGACGCTTAGACATGTATGACACAGCAGCCTTTTCTTTAATGCTTCAAAGGATAACGTGCCCCATACGATACTAACTGAAGATAAATATAATGTTCCTCCAATAGTTCCAAGCGTCTAAGATTAGCATCTGTTACAAATAGGGATTCTGGTTGTCAGAGTCTACACCCTGTACAAGCAGGAACAACCACTCTAGTCAAGGTAAGCTAGATACACACTAAAAGATCCATCATCCCCCTTTGGTATCGCTTTGTTCGCTCTAAGTTGGCAGGGTATGCCCAGACGTGGGTCCCTTGCTCACTTTGCCACTGGATTCAAGATAGCCTGGCTGATGAGGGTTATGAACCCGAAACCGGTCCCAGGATGCTTGTTTCCGGTCCAGGGAAGACATGGCTTGGCAGTTCGGGCTGGACTGTTCCCATGAGGCACAGAGTCAGACTGATTTGCATATGGCCATGTCTGAACTGGGGTGGTGGAGTGAGCTAAAGAATGATGATGGATTAAACCCAGATCAGTTGACTGGGGGTGAGTGTTTGATTTGCTCTAACGCTCCGTCCATCATCCCCCTTTGGTAACACACTAAAAGATAACCTGAGTTCACCCTCTGGTAGCTTGGCCTTGGAGTAGTCATGCTTATCTAAAGTGGCAAGGTGTAAAGTATTTGTGCAATACACACACACACATACATAGAGTAACACAATGAAAACACCACAAAAATACTCCACACAGGGTTAGAAAGATAAATTATATATTTATGTGTAAAACAAGACCAAAACGACAAAAATTAAATTAGTAGAACTGGAGGTATGAATTTTAAAAGATCAAATCATAGTGCGTAGAGTCATAAAGCGTCATTCGGGGACATCTGGTCGCAATTGACCGGAGTAATTTGAAAGTTCAGACTGACCGCGATAGAGGGAAGGCTGGCCATAGGACTCGTGCAGGTCCCACTGAAAAAGTACCTTCGATGGAGGAAGCGTTAAAGACTCAATGCAAGGAGCAGAGGAGGTGATGCGTTGTTGTGGATGCCGGTGATGCATCTGTTCTGATCCGCGCAGTCGATAAAGGCTTTGTCGACGAACCGCTTTACAATGCAGGCAATGTGTCGCCGTCGAGCCGCGCAGTCTGTCGTCATCGACCTGCGCAATCTGTCAAAGCGATGTTGTCGACCGGCAGCCGCATCTGTGTCGAAGGGGGATGTGTTGGTTGGGATTGGCGCAAAGCCGTCGATGCGTTGTTTTTGATGGATCAGCACAGCAGAATTCACCTTTTAAGGGCCCAGAACTGTAGTTAACCACTTCGCGGGGTAGTACTCACAGATGGGAGAGTCCTGGTGCTGTTGCATGGTTGAAGGATGTCTTTGATGGCCCTGAGACTTAAGAACAGGGGGCAAGCCAGCAAGCCCTTGGAGTCACTCTGGGTTCAAGTGAGATGGGTCCAGTTCTTTTCCTTAGCAGGGCAGAAATCAGCAGGCAGTAGGGAGCACACAGCAAAGCAGACAAACGGTTCTTCCAGAGCAGTAGTCAAGCAGAGTGGCAGTCCTTGTAGCACAACAGTCTTTACTCCTGGAAGAGCTCTTCACAGGTCCATTAGTGCACTGTCTTGGTAGGGTGAGGGCCCTAGTACTTAAACCGAGTTGTGCCTTTGAAGTGGGGTGACTTCAAAGAAGGGTCTTTGAAGTGCGCATATGCCCTTTTTTCCAGCCCTGGCTCCAGACTATCAGTAGGGGGTAATCAGCCTTTGTGTGGGAAACAGGACACTGCCTATTCAGGTGTAAGTATCAGCTCACCCCCTATTCCTGCCCAGGAAGAGCTATCAGAGTGCAGATGAGTTCTGTCACACCTACCCTTCCTGGGTTTTTGGCTGTCTAGTGGGTATGCACATAGTGTAGTTGCCACCCACCCCAGACGTATATTGGAGACAAGTTGCAGGTGCACAGACCAGTAAGAGCAGAGAAATGTCCATTTTCTAAAAGTGGCATTTGTAAAACAGTAATGTTAAATTCAACTTTACCTGTAAAGAGGATTTATTATTACCAGTCAGATATAAAACATGATTCAGTTACTCCTTTCTAATCCGGAATAACAGCTTAAAAGTGTATTAAGGAATTCCCAATGCTAACCTATGAGAGTAGTAGACCTCATAGTAGTGAAACATTAATTTGGGTGTTTGTCACTACTAGGACATCCAAAACTTACCAATACATGTCCTACCTTTTACTTACAGTGCACCTGCTCTATGGGCTACCTAGGGCCTACCTTAGGGGTGAGTTATGTGTAATAAAAGGGAAGTTTAAGGCTTGGCCAAGCGTTTTAAATGTCAAGTCAAAGTGGCAGTAAACTGCACACAAAGGCCCTGCAATGGGGTGGCACAATCAGTGCTGCAGGCCCACTAGTAGCATTTAATTTACATGCCCTGGGCTATGGTATACCACTTTACAAGGGTCTTACAAGTAAACTAAATGTGCCAATTGTGTATACACAAATGTTACCATGTTTAGGGGACAAGCACATGCACTTTAGCACTTGTCAGCCATGGTAAAGTGCTCAGAGTCCTAACCTCAACAAAAAGAATTTGAAAAAAGATGAGGTAAGCAGGCTAAAAGTTTGGAGGAATGCCACCCGAAGGATGACAGGTCTAACAGCATCTTTGATCTTTATAGACAATATGAGATTCCTGTAAGCATACTAATCCTGCTTTAAATTCCCACAGCTCTTCTCTAAATACTTATTAGCACTATTAAGGCCTTTCATATTCCTACTGAGAATGTTAAAGCTATCCTCGATATGCTAAAGTTAAGAGAATATGATTCAGATGCCTAGATTCCCGAATTTGAGTACTTACCGAGCACCTCGGTTAACACAACATTTTCTCTTGACCCTTTTGTCCCTTTTTCTCAATAATGTTTTGTGTTTAGTTGTTATCCTCCCCAAACACCCATGTTCCCCACCACCACCCAACCCACCCACTCCAGCGGGTATTCCCGGGGAAGATGTGCAGCCCCTACCTAGAGGGAAACTACCCCTACACTGTGAATCCGTAAATATCTGATAACAGTTTTATGACCTGCTGAAGCCCTTTATTAAAAAAACATATACTTCCCTTGACAACTGTACCCTCCTGACCATTGATCCTCGCAAATCTAGACCAACTTCTACTTCTTAGCTCCCCACCAACAATCACGGTTATCTTCCATATTGTGCATTAATTAAGTTGCATGGTACACTTCCATTCACTTTCTCCTACCAAGAGTTATTTCCAAAGACTGTTTCTCCTTTCTCAGTTTCTGGAATTAAGAGATCGTTTCATCGTCTTTGCAGAGAATCCTGAATTCACCTTTCCATGGCACCCTGAGGTGAGATTGTTGCATAATTTGTGCTTGGGCCCCAGTGCCCATAACATATGCAATTAGGGATCCTGATTGCTTTTCTGTGCAGTATCAAAGGACATAATGAAAAATACACGAAAAGTGAACTGACCAGGAACTGTAAATGATTTCTTAGCATGTGCCTTCTCTAAAAATTGTTTCTTACTTCGGGCGTCCTGCAAAGATTTCAAGATGGTGTGCAGAGGGCCCCCAGTCTTAGCCTGATGGGTAGGGACTCTATGTTCTCTTGCAGTAGTC
Organism: Calotriton arnoldi; assembly: GCA_963921515.1. Taxonomy (NCBI): domain Eukaryota; kingdom Metazoa; phylum Chordata; class Amphibia; order Caudata; family Salamandridae; genus Calotriton; species Calotriton arnoldi. The sequence continues at coordinate 1,221,645 of CAWUFW010004544.1, read as the reverse complement.
TAGTCATGAGAGGCATACAAATCCTCTTTTACTCAATTTTTGTTGTTTGAATTAAGTCACAAAGAAAGGGAATCAACCCAACTGTGCCGTCCACACCTTCTTGAATTCTAAAGAAGCAGAGGTTGGATCTTTTGCAAATGATTTTCTAAATATTTATTTATGCTCATGTTGGGACAGAAAAGTCCTCTGGATGTAATTGGCTTGCACCCCTTCCCTGAGTGCCCAACTGTACTGACGTCTCGATTACTAATGCTGATTTTTGTTTTCATAGACAAGCATGGATCTTGTGTGCGCGCCATGATATGGGCCGGTCTCTCCGATTGCGGTCTTGGTGGACTGGGAGGGGAGCCCAATGCGCTATCCTCATAGTGGTGGAAAGCTACTGCCTTCACCAGGAGTTAAGTAGCTGTGGTGGCAGCATTCCGTGCAGTGATCAGTAGGAGTGAACAGGTCCCTTTTATCCTATGTCCCTGGAGTGAGGCATGCAGTCTCATTCATTTTTTAAAGTGTTGCTGCTGGTTGCTTAACTCACTCTTGGCCATCAGGTTGGTATGAAGTGCTAAGCAGTGCAGAAGTTATGTATCTGCGCTAGGTGGATGTGTGCCTGGGAAGGGTGCAATACATGGATAATGCTGAGCAATACTGAGCAAAGCCTGCATTGTGTATGCATGTGCTGGGTGTACATGTGCTTCTGAGTGGTACAGTACCTGAAAGTTCTAGTGCTGTACAGTGCATGCAGGATAAATGCGTGTGCTGGGTGTATGTGTACCTGTGAGTGGTACAATACATGAAGGATGCAGTGCATGCATGATAAGTGCATGTGCTGGGTGTATGTGTGCCTGTGCGTGGTACAATACATGAAGGATACAGTGCTGGGCAGTGTGGGGGTTAAGTGCAAGTGCTGGATTTATGTGTGCCTGAAAGTGGTACAGTACATGGAGGATACAGTACTGTGCAGTGCGTGTATGATGTGTGCATGCACTGGATGTATGAATGCTTGTGGATGGTACAATACACGGAGAGCCGTGGGTTCCATTTTGGGCTACTTGGGCCTATGTGGTGAAACATGGAGTAGAGGTAGACAGATCCACCCAGATAGATTTGTGGATTGCTGCATTCCTGTAAGGTGTGTGGGACACACGCTAGAGAGGGGAGGACCAGACCTCCCCTTTACACTTCAAAGGGTGCTCTTTGATTCAGTGAGAGGTCACAGGGAAGGGACCTAGGCCAATCTCAGGAAAGAGATGGAGCTGATAAGATAATCATAAAGAGTAGGGCTGAGAGTCCTGGGCTAACCTTTTGATGTTAATCAAAGAAGAAGTTGGGACTAGGAGCTAGTTGAGGTCCAGTACCCGTGCTCCACGTAGTAGTATGAATCCAAGAAGTGGGTAACTGTTCCTATAGGGACACAATTCATGTCCGCACAGAAAAGGAAAGGGGGAACAGAGGAGTCTAGGTTCTGTTCTCACAAATAGAGACAATCACAGATTTTGTCTCTTGTTGCCCTCACACATCCCAAGGGATGTCATGCTTCATCATTGTAAAACCAAAGGGGATGATGGACGGAGTGTTGAACATTGCAAGCACTCACCCCCAGTCAACTGATCTGGGTTTAATCCATCATCATTCTTTAGCTCACTCTGCCACCCCAGTTCAGACATGGCCATATGCAAATCAGTCTGACCCTGTGCCTCATGGGAACAGTCCAGCCCGAACTGCCAAGCCATGTCTTCCCTGGACCAGAAACAAGCATCCTGGGACCGGTTTCGGGCTCACAGCCCTCATCAGCCAGGCTATCTTGAATCCAGTGGCAAAGTGAGCAAGGGACCCACGTCTGGGTATACCCTGCCAACTTACGGCGAACAATGCAAAACCAAAGGGGATGATGGACGGAGTGTTGAACATTGCAAGCACTCACCCCCAGTCAACTGATCTGGGTTTAATCCATCATCATTCTTTAGCTCACTCCGCCACCCCAGTTCAGACATGGCCATATGCAAATCAGTCTGACCCTGTGCCTCATGGGAACAGTCCAGCCCGAACTGCCAAGCCATGTCTTCCCTGGACCAGAAACAAGCATCCTGGGACCGGTTTCGGGCTCACGGTCCTCATCAGCCAGGCTATCTTGAATCCAGTGGCAAAGTGAGCAAGGGACTCACGTCTGGGTATACCCTGCCAACTTACGGCGAACAATGCAAAACCAAAGGGGATGATGGACGGAGTGTTGAACATTGCAAGCACTCACCCCCAGTCAACTGATCTGGGTTTAATCCATCATCATTCTTTAGCTCACTCCGCCACCCCAGTTCAGACATGGCCATATACAAATCAGTCTGACCCTGTGCCTCATGGGAACAGTCCCGTGCTCTCCATGCCACTGGAGTCAAGCTATCCTGGCTGATGAGGGCTGAAAGCCCGAAACCGGTCCTAGGATGCTTGTTTCCAGTCCAGGGAGGACTTGGCGTGACAGTTCGGGCTGGACTGTTCCCATTGGGTGCAGGGTCAAGACTGATTTGCATATGGCTGGGTCCAAACTGGAATGGCATGGTAAGCAAAAAAACGATGGATTTAGGCCCAGATCTCTGTACTGGGGTGAATGTATGACATTGTTCTGCATTCTGTCCATCAATTGTTGTTTTTGCATTTGTCACCCCGAGTGGGACGGGTATGCCCAGACGCGGGTCCCGTGCTCTCCAGGCCACTGGAGTCAAGCAATCCTGGCTGATGAGGGCTGAAAGCCCGAAACCGGTCCTAGGATGCTTGTTTCCAGTCCAGGGAGGACTTGGCCTGGCAGTTCGGGCTGGACTGTTCCCATTGGGTGCAGGGTCAAGACTGATTTGCATATGGCTGGGTCCAAACTGGAATGGCATGGTGAGCAAAAAAACGATGGATTTAGGCCCAGATCTCTGTACTGGGGTGAATGTATGACATTGTTCTGCATTCTGTCCATCAATTGTTGTTTTTGCATTTGTCACCCCGAGTGGGACGGGTATGCCCAGACGTGGGTCCCGTGCTCTCCATGCCACTGGAGTCAAGCTATCCTGGCTGATGAGGGCTGAAAGCCCGAAACCGGTCCTAGGATGCTTGTTTCCAGTCCAGGGAGGACTTGGCCTGGCAGTTCGGGCTGGACTGTTCCCATTGGGTGCAGGGTCAAGACTGATTTGCATATGGCTGGGTCCAAACTGGAATGGCATGGTGAGCAAAAAAACGATGGATTTAGGCCCAGATCTCTGTACTGGGGTGAATGTATGACATTGTTCTGCATTCTGTCCATCAATTGTTGTTTTTGCATGCTTCATCATTGGGCGTTGCTCCCCGTCGGGCCGACGCTGCAATGCCCTACGGGTCCCCCGAAGGGTCACTTTGGCAGAGATCTTTTAATTACGCCGTATGATGAGTGAGGGTGTGAGATTTTCAGTGAAGAGGGGTCGTGAGAGGAAGGTGAGTGAGTCAATGATTAAAACTGGCTAGGGGGTACCATAACGTTTTTTTTAATAGGTTGGTTCCCCTGTCAGGTTAAAAAACCCGTAGGTTATGTGTTACTGATTTGGTAATAATGTACCCAACAGGTGTAATAAGGAAAGCCAAGAAGAGAGCACACAATTTCAACCGCAAAGGCCTACTGGAGAACAAAGTACAACCAGAAGAAGATGTGATGACCTGCGTGACCACCTTTACCCCCCTTTCCAACAAGATAAAAAATATCATACTAAGGTACTGGAAGATCCTAAACACAGACTCCCTCAACATAACACAACCCAGGTTCGCCTTCAAGAGGACAACCAACATAAGAGACCAACTGGTACACATGCGACCACGTCCCTGCAAAACCCCGGGAGAAAACATCCTCTGGAACCTGCCGCCAGTAACAGGGCATTACCCTTTCAGAACCTGCAGCGCCTGTGCATCCACAAAACACACAAAGACACTGCAGTTGGGAGAGTTCACTTGGGAACAAAGACAACACACAAACTGTAAAACTAAAAATTGTGTATACCTCATCTCTTGCCCTTGTGAACTCCTATACGTAGGGATGACCACCAGGCCAGCCAAAGTCAGGATTGGTGAACACAAGAGCACCATACGATGCGGATGCATCTCAGCCAGAATGTGCAATCACTTTATCGAAAACAAACACTCGGCTGATGACATCAGGTGGACTATCATAGAAGCCAACCCAACTTGGAGCACCATAAACCCTACTAAGATGTGAACAACGATGGGTTCATCGCCTCCAAACTCACAAGAAGGGATTAAATGACGATATCCCTGTGGACGGAACTATGATCCACTATATTATGGACTCTGGGCCTTTGGCCCCTCCTAACCAGCACTCTTGACACTATAACACTTGACCCTACAACACATGATTCAGTGTCATCCGTGTCCTGTCTCTTATGCCAAACAACTAATAACACATGAGATCTACGTACCATGCGGGACACAGTAAAAATTAAAAAACGCACATCAATCCCTCTCATTACACTTGGACTAACATATGTGCAGACAGTTCAGAGGCCAGGGCGCTCTCCACATACTCCCCCTTTTTACATGGGCCCCTGTCTAGGTCCCTATCTACCTCTATGCACAAAATGATCACCAGAACAGCCTATGATTTAGGTCCTGTTCAATTTGTGGTGCGGATCCCAAAACACTGCACTTTTTTAACTATATACCCCATGGCTTTCCTTGCCACTGCCTACATGATCTCCAAAACAGCCTATGAACATGGCTCTCTTTAATTTGTGTTGAGAATTTCAGCACTTTGCACTTTTTCTACTATTTACCCCATGGCACCCCTTGCCGCTGCCGACACGAGCGCAAGAACACACACATAGTTATTGTCACCAACATGACAGCCCGAGTGCAAGCTCCACCTCGCACCAGATACCATTCCAAGATGTCTCCCATCGAACACTGAGCTCACATGCCCATCTCAATAAGACACTGTTTAACACTCCAAGATGGCGCCCGCACATGCGCGATGGAGTGATGACACGCCCTCAGGAAGTCAGGCAACCGGATGTTCAGGCGCACTGCTACTTGACCGGGACCGGCGAACACTCCAATCAATATGCAGGCACGCATGCAAGGATAGGTGTTGCAGAATAGCGCACCCAGCAGAAACCATGAGTACCTTGCTTTTGGCTCCCTAACGGCAACTACCAGGCGACTCTGTCCGAATAGACACTAAAGTAGCGGCATCCCGCACAGCCTCCTCAAAATTATTTGTTCTCCTTCTGTTCCCTCTCTCCCATTGCCAACCATAGCCCGTTACGGTGCGGGCGGCCATGCGATAGCCTATGGAGCGAACTGAACTTTACCAATAAGTAAGAATGCATGCAATGTTGCGGTTCAGGATTTGTGCAATACTCCGTACCGACAATCTATGATTAGGATGATATTTACCGCCAACTAATCTAACCAGTTTGAACTCCGTTTGGAGACCATACACTAACCAACAACAGTCAGTGTGTGCACAGAGTATTTGGAGCACGTATTCCACATCCTATTTTGGCGCCCACAGCACCTCTCTCCTGCTCTGCAAGAGAGTACATAAGTTGGATGAGATGCCATCTACCATCTCATCATTGAGAACTACACAATAACTATGTTTTCATGTCTGTCTATGTATCGTCTGTGTGTTTTTTTATCTTCTCCTGATTTTTCTAGGTTGCAAGAAGAGTGGTTATAACGAGCTTACGCCACCCAGTAGATTACACAAGGGGGACCGCTCTTCCACTTCTAAAACAGAGGTTCTTTATGAAATACTTGTTTGTTCAAATTTCACATTTTAACACTAACCTTTTGGTCCTGATGAAGTGCCAAGGATCTTTATGACCATCGTAGGGCGCAAAACATGTCGACCTAATAGTTACTAGGGTACATTATTGCCAAATCAGTTACACATAACCTACGAGTTTTTTAACCTGACAGGGGAACCAACATATTAAAAAAAACGTTATGGTACCCCCTAGCCAGTTTTAATCATTCACTCACTCACCTTCCTCTCACGACCCCTCTTCACTGAAAATCTCACAACCTCACTCATCATACTGCGTAATTAAAAGATCTCCACCAAAGTGACCCTTCGGGGGACCCGTAGGGCATTGCAGCATCGGCCCGACGAAGTGCAACACCCAATGATGAAGCATGACATCCCTTGGGATGTGTGAGGGCAACAAGACACAAAATCTGTGATTGTCTCTATCTGTGAGAACAGAACCTAGAAACCTCTGTTCCCCCTTTCCTTTTCTGTGTGGACATTAATTGTGTCCCTATAGGAACAGTTACCCACTTCTTGTATTCACACCTAACCTTTTGATGCACATATCATTGTGGTTGATATCCAGGTGTGAACTCTAGTCTTTTTCATGACCTGTGTTTTGGGACTGTCAGCTTCGGAGACATCCCTGCTGTGACAGACTGCTTTTTAAGAGGGAGCAGAGAAGCATGCATTTCAAAAGAAGCAGAATCCCAACATAAAACTTCAAAGACTCAGACCCTACATCAAATTAAAATTTTAAATTTCAAAAATAAATTTGGTGTCTGGAAATGGACTGTTAAAAGGGGATGTTCAGACCCCACAAATTGTCCTCTGCCAAGCAGCCAGACTGGCTCTGTGAGGAGGGAAAGCTCGGCAAGACTTCCGCCTGTTACCAGGACTGCGGGCCAGGGCCTGCTAGTCTCCCTACTTGGAGAGGGGACATCCCGCAGGAAATCCAAGACCACCTGTCCTGGATCACCAGCCCCTGCCTGCTCGCCAAGACCAGTCTGCCATGTGAGGAAGAGGAGAGGACTGAAGGGAGCAAGGGCCAGTGGGGAGCCCTATCGAGTGGACTTCCTGTGCCAGGTGTGAGGAAACCACTGCTGCACCGATCAGGTTTTTGCACGTGTTCAGGACTGAGTCAGCGACCCCCGTATGCCAGGAGAGAGCTGCTGTGAAGATAGCTGATGGAAAGACTGCCGTGCAGTAAGGGCTGAAGCCTTGTACAGAAGCGATGGGGCAACCACATATGCCAGAAGGGGCCGCCGTGGATAACTTTTCCATGTTGACCAGGCCAGAGCCTGTGGACAGCGAGCAGTGGTGACCCTGTGTATCCGAGGAGGCCACTGGAAGCATCAAGGACTTCAGACTTATCTACCTCTGATGAATAGGATTGATGTAAGCCCCCCTCCCCCCAATTGGGAGCGAGTGAACACTAAACATGTAGGAGAAGCTGCTGAAAAACTCTGACTGCTGCAGGAGCGCAGCCGCAAGGGAGAGAGCCTGCACTCGCCGAGTGCAGCCGCTGAGTTCACATGCAGCTGACTCACCTGACCTGGGCTAGAGCCGCTGCGAGCGCCTGTGGACGAGGTGCATTCCAGGACTCCGAATGCTTCCCTGCTGCTGAGCGGGTAAGACTTGTTTCGGGCCTGACGGCACTGGAGAGCTTGCTGCTAATTAGAGCGCATATGCGCTGTAACACTTTTGGCTTTAAATCAGAGTTGTAATGGACTCTTGAGGCTCGGACTACTAGTGGGGCATACCCTGGATGTTACCAAAAGTGAATGGGGAATAACCATGATTGCTAACACGAGGAGTGAGTGGGACACGGGGACAGGGAATCACCAGAGAGATGCTAGAGCCCAACCTCAGGGGAGGACCGTGTAAATTGTTTGTGAATGTCGTACTCTTCCTTTGTGTGGGTAGTGTTAGCAAGAAATACTTCTCTTTTTCGTAAAAGTGGTTATTTGGCTGGACAATGATTTATTGGTGCTGATGCAAGCATTTTGAGTTGTGAGCCTGTGTTGCGAGCCGAGGGAGCTTTTAACTGCTCGGACCGCGCTACCCTGAGAGTTAAGTGCAGAAGGGGTACTTGGCCCAGTTGCTCAGGATCCATACTAAACCGGGCCCCAGGACATAAGTAGTAAACGGCCTCAACCCTCACGGTTGGCCCAGTAATCCCTGCTTGCCCTGTGGTGGCCTTAAAGGGATTCTGACAGCTCATGGTTATCTCTATGATATTTTCACTTTGGTTGTGCCTTGATTTGCAAGTTCCTGCTTAATCCTGTGTTTTTGGCTTCAGCCTCAGAAAAACTGTTTGATAATGTCTCAAATCTTTACACAGTTTCCTCCAATTTATTCTTACTATCACAGTCATCCTTGACAGTTTTGTTTTACAACTTGCTAGACTTCTATTCAGTGGTCAATATTTGTTGTACTATAACAAAGATGGTACTATTCTCAAGACCCTTTTGCCTATGCCAATTCCTCCATTCCTTTTGTCTCTTCCTTTTCTCATTTTCTTTGCCCTTAATCCCTTCTTCCATTTTTCTTTCCGTTACTCTTTCCTGACTTGATTGAAGTGAGGCAAGAGGATAGTTTAGACAAATGGAATCTGAAGCATCTCGAGATCTGATTCTGATAAAGAACTTAGTGGAAAGTCAACCAATAGAGCCTGCTCTACACTGATGCAATTGTAAACTCTAACCACTGATACATTTATTTCCAATGTTTGCCTCCTGACTTGTCTAAATAATTTTTCCAGCAGGGTTCTCCCCTGCGGCAAGAGGGAGACATTTATTTGTACATTTATGTCCGTAGATAACTTTCAAATATTGACTCTTTCCTCTACTTGCCAGCAATATTTCTATGATGTTCTTTAACTTTCTGGATTTTTCCCTGACCATACGAAGTTGACCCCCAATGGTGCTGGCTATGTCCAATGTTGTATTTTGACAGTTTTGGATTCTGCTCTCTTAATTAGAAGGCTTCCCCCTTCCCCAAACAATTATGTAGCTCAGAAATCTCTGCATCATCCAGAGCACTGTATTGACTGGTTTCCCCACCTTAAACTCCATTTTAAGCCCTGACATCCTACTCTTCCTCACCCGGACCTTGCTCAAACCTGATTCCACCTGGAAAACTGCGACATCCACCTCACCTGGCTGCAAGATAAGAAGACAGGATAGAACCAGCAAATCTGGAGGAGCATTCTCTATCATGTATAAGGAAATCATCCAATGCTCCCTCACCTTGGCCAACTTCTCCGACCAACTCGAACTCCTGTCTTTATAACTAAGCATCTAAAAAAACACCACCCTGAGAAGAAGCTCTACTCTATTGTTCACCAGGACTTAGAGCTGACTTCGGAAACACCATTACAGACATCATCGACCACCTCGTGTTCAAGTCCAGCTCCTTCATATTCCTCAGTGACCTCAATTTGCACCTGGAGGATCACACTGACCTGAACAGAAGCAACCGCCTGGGAAACCTAAACACACTCACCCAACGAGTGAAGAACCCCACACAAACTGCCGAACATCTCCTAGGCCCTATCTTCACCAACTTCTCCGACATCACTTTGGACAAGCCCATCCCTCTCACCTGGACCGATCACTCCCTCATCTGATTTGACCTACATCTAACCCACCAATAAAGAACTGCTCTCACCAAACCCACCTGACGCTACTGGAACTGAGTAAAATTAGACCACAGACCTCCAAACACAGCACCCGAAACACCAAGTAGACCTGTCCTGATACATTGACAACTACAACAGTTAGATGCAGTGAGGAGATGCAGATGCTGTGAGACGCGAAAGGAGCAGACACAAGATGTTGAGTGGAGCAACTGTTGTGGGGGCCAGAGCCCTAGTTGGAGAAAGCGGTTGCCAGTGAACACACACTGGGCAGGAGAGCAGAGGACTGAGGAGCAGAGGGCCAACGCCTGAGAGGAGCTGCTTAATTGATGCTGGCTGTGGTGGGCAGGGGTGCCAGCTCTGATGTTGGATTTTGGGCATTGCCCTCCAGGGAAGACCCTTAATGAAGGCTCCAGGTCCCTCCCAGGTCTGTTCCAGGCTCACATCTGGCCTTGGTCGTGGGCGGCCCCAGGTGAAGGAGGTCACAGGATCCAGGGCTTCAGGCCTAGGATCAAGATAAAGGTGCCAGAAAACAGTATAAAGGGTAACAACAGGCCATCTCAGCTGTGTTTCAGTGGTAAGCGGAGCAACGTGGGCAATGCAACGCCAGGCAATGAAACCTGATGCTCCAGATTAAATGACCTCAGTTTTTTCAGAATGTGCTATAGGTGCCCCTATGTGTCAACAATTACCTTCATTGTGCTAGAGCCAGCGTTTTGCATGTGTCCCCTATGCCAAAACAATGCACACAATATGCCAGTGCTAGAATTTTGCTATTAAAGCGATGTCATGTATCGTGGGTGACCAATTTGTTTAAAAAAAACACCTCTAGTATGACAGGGCTACAATTTGGTCCTGGTTGGCAATGCCCATACGCCAAGGTTGTCCTACCTTAAGAATTAACTCCAATGTGCTAGCCTCAGCATTTTCCAGGGTGCCCCATATGCCAAGAATTACATCTGGTATACCAGTGCCAGTGTTTTACAGTGGATGCCCTTTATGCCAAGAATTATCTCCACTATGCCAGTACCAATATTTTCTCACTGGTGTCTCTCATGCCAAGACTTGCTTCCAGTATGCCAGCATCACTATTTTGCAATGGGTGCCTCTGGAAGCCAAGAAGTTCTTTCCCTGTGCCATGGCCAATGGCAGACTCGCCAGCATAACACCACATTCTCATTCGCGCTCATTTACATTCACTCTCTCACACTTAGTCTCATTAATTTTCCATCATTTGCAGACACTTATTCATTTTCATTCACTCTTGCACACACTCTTATTTTCACTCACTAATTTTTACTAATTTGCACTTCCTTACTGTCACGCATTCATATTCTGACTCACTCATGCTTTCTCACTCACGCCTACTTACACTCACTCATTTTTAATCCCTTATTTTCACCCACGCAGACTCATTTACACTCATTCACTTTCAGTCACATTCACACTTACTCTGACGCATTCATACTGTCAAACTCACTCACAATCACTTGTGCTAACTCTTAATCATTCTCACTCATTTGCAGATATACTCACTCTCAGCACTCCTCACACTCATTCTTATTCCTTCTCAGTCATCCACTCTCATTTGCACTCACTCATTCTCATTCACTCATGCTCACTGACAACCAATGTCACTCATTCTCCCTCACTGTGACTGACTTTCACTTCCTTTCACTAAAACACCCAAATGTTCACATATACGCATGCTCTCACATGCACAAGCTCTCTCTCACACACACTCACACAACATAAAATTAAAAGCATTTACTTACCTTAGCTGCCATTAAAGGTCTAGTTCCCTCTCCTGGAGCCCCAAGTGTAATAAAACATAGGTAGAAAACAAGGACGTTGGATCCCGTAGTCCTTCTGTTCTTGGCACAAATTTTGCAATCTTTGTGGCCAGGGGCCGTAAATCAGTGCCAGGGGTTGCAAGGGGCAAGCTGCTCCTGCCACCCCTGTAGACCTCTAAATGATGTCCATGAAAGTAGTACTATTATCTGTTAAGTCCATCATTTTCACTTCTGCGTTTATCGTCTCTCCGAAGTGCTCAAATCAACTAATACACTGCCATTGTTTATGCTTGAACTCGATGAGGCTCTAATGGGTAAGTGCACTGCTCATATCAATGTAACTGGATCACACTTTAGTCCTCCAAGAAATGCTGTGCCTCAGTTTGCAAGTTCTTGGTTTCAGACAAGACTTCCCACCCACCATTTTCTATGCGTGCCGCTTTTGATTTCAGGAAGGATGTTATGTTTACGTGTAGAGAGCGTAAATCACCCAGGTGGGTATCCTGGCGCTTAGCGAAGGGGAAACTGCCCCATCTGGTGCCTATTGGAAGAGCCAGGCTTTCAGTTTCTTACTGAATTCTAGGACTGTGCTGGCAGCTCTGATGTGAGGGGGGAGATCACTTCAGGCTTCAGGAGCCAGGTACGAAAATACACAGACGCCAGCTTTGGCTCTCCGGATTCAAGGGACAGAGGTGAGCAGAAGGCTGGTAGCGGAGCAAAAGTGTCTGGCGGTGGTGTGAAAGCTGATGCAGCTGTTCAGCTTCACGGATCCTAGGTTGAGCAGTGCTTTGTATGTATGCTTGAGTAGTTTGAAAAGGGCACATTTGTGGGTGGGGAGGCAGTAGAGGTCTTTGAAGTGAGTGGATATGTGACGCGGGTGGGAAGTTGAGTGCAAGTCTGACTGCTGAGTTCTGGATGACATTGAGCCTCTTGGTGAGTTGAGCAGAGATTACCTGCGGGTTTTCAGAGGAAAACATCTGAAGATTTTCCTGAGGCACTTGAAGGTGTGGTGTAGGGAAGTAGGATCTGCTTTCATGGTTACCCCCCACTTTTGCCTGGTGTTATGCTGTGTCTGACTAGTCTGACTGGGATCCTGCTAACTCCTACACATTATTAGGTGATTTTAACTTTCATTTGGAGGCCTGTATGGATCCAGATACAGCAGAACTACTTGACCTAATGAACAATGTTGACTTAAAGCAACTTGTCAATGGTGCTACCCATAGGGCAGGACTCACCTTGGACGGCATATTTTCCAATAACCCGCAATTGAGCTTCATCGACCTTCTTCCAATAGTGTGGTCAGATCACAAGGCAGTGCTATTCGCGCTGACCATTTCTGACCGACACATGAAGAAATCAGTCGATAAACGAGTGGTTAGTAGAGCATGGAATAGAGTAAAAGCCAATGAGTGGAGAGAACTCTTAATCTCTACTTCCATAGATCTAGCAACAGATCTAGACGAAGCCACTGCTTCATACACCAACTGGTTGGAAGCGGCAGGGAACAAGCTGGCCCCCAAGAGATTACTACGCCCTAAGAGGGCTCAACCATCTGCCCCTTGGTATACCCAAGAATTAAGGAAGAAAAATTGGCCTGTAAACATCGGGAAAGAATTTGGAGGAAGGAGTACAACGAGAAGGAAAAAAATGAATATAAATTGAGCTTAGCTCACTATAAACAGCTGCTTCAGAAAACTAAACAAGACTACTATACAAAAAACATAAATACTGCTAAATTCTCGACAAAAGAATTTTTTAAGACAGTGACTGCACTAGCACACCCAGCACCCCCACCTATCTTGGCGAGCCAAGAACTATGTGACAATATAGCTAAATTCTTTTTCAACAAAGTTGAGGCTATTTTTTCAACCTTTGCTGGATCGACAGTTAATAGAGGACCTGGAGATACAGCAATTCCAAAGTCAGGAACAAACGCTTCACCACAATTTGAAAATTTCGTTACAGTTACAAACATCCGGGACTTACTTATGACCACGAAATCAGGTTCTCCATATGATCCATGTCCTACGTCAATAGTGCAACTTGTACCCGAGCCTGTCACTACAACTTTGACTTCAATTATAAATGCTATGTTTAGAGAAGGGTACTTCCCTAAAGTATGGAAAAAAGCATCCATTTTGCCGCTTCTCAAAAAATCTAGTCTTGACCCGAAGGACCCTAATAACTTTAGGCCCACTTCCAGACTCCCTCTTCCAGCAAAAATCACTGAGAAAACTATGAACTCTCAACTCAGTGTGTTCCTATAAGAGGCACAGGTGCTGGATCCCACCCAATATGGCTTCCGGAGGGGTCACAGTACGGAGACAGCTCTTCTCAAATCCACGGAAGAAGTCCGAGTCATACTCGGCCAGGGAGGAAAAGCGGCCATGATAATGTTGGACCTCTCAGCGGCCTTTGATACGGTCCATCATGCTTTGCTGATGGACCGGCTGCTTGAGATTGGGGTCCAAGGTACTGCCTGGAAACTACTGAAATCTTTTTTTATCCGACAGACTTCAGATTGTTTCCCTTGGCAACTTTACTGCAAAACCATTCACTCTGCCCTCTGGAGTGCCTCAGGGATCATCGATGAGCCCAACACTTTTTAATATATATGTTTCATCACTGGCCCCCTTGATTGAATCCTTTGGTTTTAAGCTGACGACATATGCCGATGATACCCAAATTGTGATCTCTGTTTTACCAGACAGGCAACAGGAAACGGCACACCAATTCCGTGATTGCATGTCAGCAGTAGGTGTCTGGATGGCTCAAAACTGCCTAAAACTTAACTCCAATAAAACAGAGGTGGTCCTATTCGGAAATGATCCGAACTTTTGGACCTCAGCATGGTGGCCGGATACACTGGGCCCTTTACCTACTCCCATTAATAAGGTAAAAAACCTGGGTGTTTACCTGGATAACAAACTTAGCTTTAGGGAGCAGGTGAATGCGGTAGCTTCATCGGTATCATTTACTCTTAAATCCTGTAAGAAAATCTTGCCGTTCCTGCCTAAAGACTGCCAACAGACAGTCATCACGGCTTTAGCCATGTCGAAACTAGACTACTGCAACAGTTTGTACCTTAGTTTACAAGAAGGGCTCATGAATAAACTTCAGCTTCTGCAGAATGCGGCTGCCAGACTACTCACCGGCACGCCAAAAAATGCCTCAATCTCGGCTGAGATTAGAAGGCTTTACTGGCTGCCAGTTAAGAAACGTGTACAGTTCAAGGCGCTATGTATGGTACATAAAGCCCTCCAAGGTACGGGCCTAATCATTTAAAAATGCTATTTCAATGGTACACTTCATCAAGAGCATTACGCTCGGCAAAAGCGAAATTGGTGTCGGTGCCTCTGGTAAAGAAAGCCAACTGGGGCGGTAGAAGATTTGGAATAGGTGCTGCCAAGGCTTGGAATGGTCTTCCGCTGCACCTCAGATGCATTACTAATCTAGTCGCATCCAGGAAGGCCCTCAAAACATGGCTTTTCACCAATTAATATCTTCCTGTTTCCGTTCACCAAGTAGGGTCTCAGTAGGACTTCAGTCAGCGCCAGGACACCTACGGGTAACAGTCGCGCTTTAGAAGTAACAATAACATAACATAACAGTCTCCGTGCTTTCTCCCCTAAATTGGTTACGGTAAGTACTTAGGTACATCCCAGATTGGATATGGGTGTACCCTTATAAGTCCCTAGTATATGGTACTGAGGTACCCAGGAAATAGGTACCCCAGGGGTCCCCCATAGGCTGAAGCATGTATTATGCCACCCATGGGAGACCACTCAAACTTTTAATTACAGGCCTGCCATTGCAGCCTGTGTAAGTTGGTGCTTGCACCACTTACGACAGATATAGGTTTTCCTATATTTGAGGTCACTGCACTTAAAACCTATAAGTCACCCCTAAGGCAGGCCTTTCAATCCTGAAGGCAGGGTGCTCGGTTGTAAGTGTGAGGGTCCCCCTGCATGACCGGGGCACCCCTATAACCTACGGAGTCCATTCTCCCAGGTTATAAGTGAATCAGCCATATAACATATAGAAGGGCCATGCGTCGTTATGCGATGACCATCTCTAAACTGGCTGTAACGAACCATATCATGTTTGGTATCAACATGTTGGAATTATACCCCCACACCATTAATGGTGTGGGAGGTATGATTCCATGCACTGTAAAGCTCCTCCGGGAGGCCTTCAGTGCTCCCGGTACCAGTCTTCCAGACCTGGGCAGCAAGCTAGGGCTGCTGCCGACCAGAGACATGTTTTTGCCCTCCTGCTGCTGAGCCAAGCTCAAGCAGGGGAAGGCAGAACAAAAGATATCCAGTCACAGGGAGGTGTGATCACCTCCCAGACAGCGTTTAGTGTATTGGGCAGGGTGGGGGCGGTTGCCAGCGCCCCTGAGACTGCTTGAAGGGCACATTAGGTGCCCTCCTTGGATAGTCTAGTTCAAACAAGTTGAGGAAAATATGTGTTTCTTAACAAAGTTTGACGTTTGCAAAGGCGTCTGGGTAAAATTATCTGGTAAGAGCCACGCAAGTCACACACCCCTGGACTCCCCTTGTTGTCTAATTTTCAAAATGTGTAGGTTTGCTAAGTTTGCCTAGATGCCGGCTGAGCTGGCACCCAAAACCCACAGCTACCCACTTTGCAAAAAAAAAGGTTATGTTTTGAGTGGTAATGTGATGTATCCATGTTGCTTTTTGGACTGTTTCCTGTTGTGGGCACTTGGCCTACCCACACAAGTAAGGTACCACTTTTATCGGGAGCCTTGGGGGAACGCTGGGTGGAAGGAAGTTTGTGGCTCCCCACAGATTCCACAACTATCCATCACAGAAATGTGAGGAAAATGTTTGAGGTTTGCAAGAGATTCAGGGTAAAAGAAACCTGGTGACAGCCACGCAAGTCACCCCACCCTGGATTCCCCCAGGTGTCTAGTTTTAAAAAATGTGCAAATTTGCTAGGTTTCCCTTGGTGCCAGCTGAGCTAGGCCCTCAAAATCCACAGCTACCCACTTTGCAAAAAAGGATCTACTCCCCTGTGTACCATACTAAAACCATTCCCCTCACACAGCATCAGATCTGCATTGTAGCACATTTTGTGG
The DNA here is from genome assembly GCA_963921515.1 of Calotriton arnoldi. Taxonomy (NCBI): domain Eukaryota; kingdom Metazoa; phylum Chordata; class Amphibia; order Caudata; family Salamandridae; genus Calotriton; species Calotriton arnoldi. The sequence continues at coordinate 1,205,341 of CAWUFW010004544.1, read as the reverse complement.
CAGCTGCAACAGTGTGAGGGTGATGAATCGTTGCAATCTGCTCCTGCTAAAGTATCCGGGCCTTGAGCAGCGATGCAGGCCACGCCACCTCGGATCCCAGCACTGACTGGACTTTGGTCATCTTTGGGTCACAGTTTGTGGGCCTACTCTACTGGTAGTCCCCACCAGCTCCATATGTTACCTTGCACCTTGTTCCTCCTGGACAGTAACTCCTCCTGCAGGGTTGGTAGGCTAATTTCCTCTCTCAGCAGGTAGGTTGATTCAGGTCAGGTAGACAGCTTTTCCAGCAATGTGTAGACTCTGGTGATGTCCCCTCACCTCAGGGCAGCTGGCTGTCAGGCAGACACAAGATGTGACTAACAGCAATTGTTTGTGTACTCTGCAGAGCACTCCAGTCCCTGGGCATTAGGAACTTACAACTGGAACAACAATTGTAGTGCTGAGGGAGGGGGTCCCACTTTTATACAATAACAGCAAACAGAAGTATCTACTTTCAGAATTGGTTTTGGTGGTTGTCATTTCATGGGCCCTCTACAGGCTGCTCTGAAGTTACAGTCATTGTGTAGAGTGGTGCTTCTTGTCGCAGGGTTGTCTCCAGCCCAGATCACCCACAACAGAGGCACAAAGAGATGTGATCTTCTTGCGCCTGACTGTCCTGAGCGAAACTGAAAGACTGATCAAGGAAGGACAAAAGGCTGGGCCTCACCTAAAGAATCCACCTCACTTTATACAGTCCCACCAATCGCCATTTTTTTTTTTTTTTAAAACACAATTTTATTGATTTCATTACAATTCTTATGTTCTACAGAATGTACAATTGTGCAATAGCATACGCATAAGTGTAATGTTTCTCCCATCACAATACTGTTAGCAAATTGTAATTGTGTACATCATCATTTACAAGTAACAGCATCCATTGTGGAAAACACAAATAGCAGTGCTTCAGGATGGCTAATCAGCTGCCCATGGGTTACAAAAAGGCCTAATTGAATTCCTAAAGACTCCTTGCCTCCTCTTCCTTCACTTCAGTCTCTGGGTCTTCACCCTCCAACTTTAGGAATATCAGCAGTACACTTCCACTGTCTGGGAAAACAATCTCACCTCCATCATGTGCAAAAGGCCAGGTCAGTGTTTTTCAAACTAGATACCACAGGTCTTTATTATTCTGGTTCACTCACATACACCATGCATCCACCACACAGGCTACAAGCAAACATGCAAAACGTATACTTGGGATGTTAGCGCTAGAAGTTAAGCGTAAAGCAGCAAAACTTTACATGATTGGGCTGTAGGCCTCTACTACTGTGACACAGATAAAATGGTCTGGCACAACTATGTATTCACAAAACACGGTATGCTGCCACCACCTCTCTATGTGCTAAACCCATAACAGGAACAGTATTCCATTTCCTGTAAATGAGGGTGCATTTGGTTCTCCCCACCAGGTCACAGGACAAGTCTTGGACCTTAGTCCTGGCAAGGGACAGGTCTCGACGCGTACACTTAGATTAGCTTGAAACCAGGGCCAAACTCAAAAAACAAGATACCAGAAACACACAGTCGGGCACTCTGTGCAAGGGACACAACTGTACACCATGCATAGGGCATTTTCCATCTCAACAGTTTGCGCTGGACCTAAGAACATTCTGTATTCCAAATATTGCATATTGGTACTGTTATTGATAACCGCGTTCACTGCGTTAAGAACACCAGGTCCAGCAAGAGTATTGCAAATTAAAGTACATCACTCAAAGTTGTTCAAATAAATGGCATTGCAAAACCAAAATGTTTTAGAATATGAAGGGTCTTGCAAACAAAGATATCATTGTTTGGCCGCCTGAACTGCACAATGAAATTAAACAACCAACGATCCAAAGAGTACCACTTGCTCAAATGACAGGTTACATCACCCTAAATTGGTGTGAAGAAAAGTACTTGCTAAAAATAACTTTCAGAATTATAGATGGTAGCTGCCAATAACTCGATTGTTTTCCATGATGGGTTCCAAGTGATATCAAATAAGACAGCAAGAGCAGAGCTTGAGTTGCATTTGATGTCACTTGGAACCCAGAGGTAGAAAACTGTGTTACTTTAAATGAATAAAAGAGAATTAATTTCTAGAACGCAACTATTATCTCGAGTGGGCATCCAGGTGCTGAGGGGAAAAGACAAAGTAGTCAAGCTAATAGAAAGTGAAGAAAATGGTTTTCAGTTTCTTACAAAAGACCAGATGATCATTTATTGATTTCTTGAACAGTGGAAGATCCTTCTATGCGTAATGCAGGAAAGATTGACCACCAGTACAAAGCGTTTTCACAGCAGGAAGCCAAAGAAGGTACGCTGAAGAAGACTGCGTGGGGATATAATGTTTGAATTGATTTCAATGATGACAAGCAGGACGAACTAAAATCAAATGTAGAGCTGCGTTTTTGAGCGAGATGCAAACTGCGGATGAGATAATCTAGGAGGCCCAGATAGAGGGAACTTGAGTAATCCAGGCTCAACAAACTAATAGCCTGAACTACTGTTTTGTAGATATTTCCGGGAAGTAGCGACTAGAGATTATTTTTCGCAGGATCCGATGGTAAGAAAAAGAAGCTGAGGGAAGTTTAGCGATTTTATGAGACAAACTTATGGAATGATCAAAAATAAAACCAGAATTTATCACAGAGGATATAGTGAATGATGCAGATATTAGTTCCGGCCGCAGTCACAGAGAGGATGAGATGGAAGATTCACATTCAAATATGAGGTCTTCTGTTTTGTCCCCATGTAATATAACAGAGTTGGACTTCATCCAGGTAAGTCACAGCTTGGCAAGAACGAGGGTTGCATTGAGTGTTCCCACTGTCATATTGATGGAGATGAGCACTAATACTTCTGCACCAGTTCCAATGACCGTGTCTGACCATTTCATGGTACCTTTCTTACTCTGGGCGAGGGATGGGGCTATTATTAGAGTTAATGACAACACTTCAAATAAAAGCTGGGCCATTATTAGAGTTAATGACAACTCTCCAAATAAAAGCTGGGCCATTATATGAGCATGGACCAACATTTCTAAAGCTAAGCTAGAGAACATATCAATGTCCACTTTCCCTTGCTAAATAGGAACAAGAGCAGCAGTACAGGAGCTGGCGGTACTGTGCTTTTAAAGTACACATTAGAAATATATAATTTAGGACCAACATCTACTATGGATGCTCTAAGTCCTCCCAAACTGATGTTATTGAAGTGTTTCAGACCTCCAGCCCCCTGGAATTGGTTATGGCTTAGCTTAGCTGCAAGAAGCTTGAGAGAATCAAGAGCCTATATTAAAACCTTGCTGATAAGGCTTCCTATCAAATGGCAATAAAACATTACAAAATGAAATTGAAACAAGCCCTCATTGATTATTTTGCCAGGAGAATAGATGCTACAAAATATTCTGCCGAAGATACATAAGACCTTAAAAAGCCTCCAGGACGACCTATTATATCCAGCTGTGGCAGCCTCTATGAAAATGTAGCCTCATATGTGGACAATTTTTGGCGCCAATTATGCCTACCCTCAGTTCTTACATAAAAGATACAGGAGACTTCCTAAGAATACTCATGGAAACCAGCTGGCAGCCTGATTATCTTTTGGTAACGATCGACGTTGTGTCGTTGTACACATCGATTAATCATGACATTGGAATACAGGCCACTTTGTACTTTTTAAAGCAGAGACCAATTGGAAAACTGAAACACACGACCATGTTGATAGACATGATAGAGCTCTGCTTGAAAAATAATATTTTTCTATTTAACAAAAAGCTGTATTCCCAAAGCTGTGGCACTGCGATGGGAGTTTCCCTTCTCTCAAGCTATGCCAACCTCATGATGGGTTGGTGGGAGAAAAACATAGCTTGGAGAGAGGAAAATGATCCTCACACAATGAAGGTGGCCCTTTGGCTTCGCTTCATTGACGATCTTTTCCTGTTATGGAGGGGCACTGAAGCGGAGTTCCTGATCTACTTAGCGATTCTCAATGACAATAATGTGGGACTTCAATTTACACACAATATCCATCCCAAAGAAATTGAGTTTCTAGACACGAAGGTCTATATCAAATCGAACACCATACATACAACTGTGTTTAGAAAAAAAACTGCAACAAATAGTCTATTACATGGCTCTAGCTTTCATCCCCAATCCCTCAAGAGAAGTATCCCCTACGGGGAGTTCATAAGGATGAAACGAAATTGCTCTGAACCCAGAGAAATGAAAAAAAGTTTAAAGAGACAACAACACGTTTCCTTAAAAGAGGGTATAACTATAGAGACATCCAACGAGGAGAGATGAAGGCTAGACACAAAAGCAGAGCACCAACTTTGGTGGATAAAAAGCCAACTGACATGACAATTGAAACTCAGGAAGAAGCACCACGATTGATTCTGACTTATAGCAAGGAAAGCTATAAAATACAACAAATCTTGAAGAAATATTGGGAAGTGTTGACTAAGGATCCAGACATCGGTACAAAATTAGGCAATCATCCACTTGTAACATACAGGAAGGCACCCTCCATATCTGATACATTGATCAGAAGCCATTTCGAAAGTGCCAAAAAACCACCTGGTTGGGAGCCCAACAGAGAGGATTTGGTAAATGTACAACATGCAAGGCGTGCAAAATTGGAAGGAATCTTACATCTATTAAAGATCCAAAGGGGAGAGAATTTGAGATCAAGGAAAATATTACCTGTGAATCAACACATGTCGTATATGTGATAGAGTGCTTGTGTGGCAAGAGGTATATAGGAAGCACAATCTGTCCCCTCAAAAAACGTATACTTGAACATATCAGAGCTATACAGAATGAAGATCTTTCCTATGCTGTCGCCAAACATATGAAAGTACATGAGAATCGAACTTGGCTTGACATGAAATACTCTGGACTGATCACAATACCACCGCATGAAAGAGGAGGGAATCGAACATTGAAATTAAGGCGCCAGGAGTCCAAAATGATCATTAGATTCAAGACAAAGGTCCCCTTGGGCTTAATGGGGACGAAGAAATGTACATACATCTGTGAAACATACATAGAACTCTTGCTGAGAACTTGGTCATTCATTAATAAGATAGACTTTAAAATCAGTCGTAATATATAATGAATTTGCAGCTCATATTCCATTGAAATAATGCTCTGGCCGAAGAAAAGAATTAAGTAATCAAATGTTATGTATCATGTAGTTCAGTTTTTGCGAACGTTGCTAATTACAATTGCCATTTAAAAGAGAATTTGTAAGTATGTATCTGCCACAGAGATATTTGGGCACTTAGCCTATGCATAATAACCTTGAAGTCTAGTTTATACTAGCAGCTCAGATATTGGAAGATAAAAAAATTCATGTGTACTGGACTAGAAACGATTACAAGAATGTCTTAATATGCATTGGTATATGTATGCTACTTTGAGACTTCAGTGATATTGACGACCGGTCAGTCCAGACAAAGTATCTGAACTGATGGATATGTACTTATGTGGGTGATCAATATTATTCCCTTAATTTGTGGGTTAATATGTTTAGCTTTAGTTCGCAAAATTTTGAAGTCACAAGAGCGGTTTAGAAAACCGGCTTATTTTTAAAGACTACCAATCCCATAATGCTTCATTGCGGGTATCAGTGGTGACTTGGTATAAATAGCTAAAAGTGAAGAGGGACTCCGAGTACTACCGTGATCAAGAACTTTGTGTTCGAAACGCGTAGGAGGAGGAGAGGAATGGTCGAAATAAAAGAATCTAATTTAAGCCAAGGAGAGTGCCGTGTCATTAATCAATTGTTGGATTATTTATATATATATATATATATATATATATATATATTCACTGAAAAAACCACAGGTTTTAGGGACGTTATAGTTAGTTGGACATTTCACTCGTACAAAACCTGAGAAATTCGTCCGTTATAGGTAGTTTAGCTAACTATAACTCGCGCCCCCGCAATGCACTGCTGATGACGTCACATATTACATCATTCATGACATGGTCAGTGACATCACTGATCAATCAATCAATCACAGAATTTGTAAAGCGCACTACTTACCCGCGAGGGTCTCAAGGCGCTGGGGGAGGAAAAAGGGGGGGGTGCTGCTACTGGTCGAACAACCAGGTCTTGAGTAGCCTCCTGAAGGTCAGCAGGTCTTGGGTCTGTCGTAGGCTTAGTGGAAGGGTGTTCCAGGTCTTGGCGGCGAGGTGGGAGAAGGATCTGCCGCCGGTGGTGGTTCTTCGAATGCGAGGGACGGTGGCGAGGGAGAGGTCGGCGGAGCGGAGTTGGCGGTTGGGGACGTAGAAGAGGAGTCGTCTGTTGAGGTAGGCTGGGCCAGTCTTGTGGAGTGCCTTGTGTGCGTGGATGAGGAGTTTGAAGGAGATTCTCCTGTCGACGGGGAGCCAGTGCAGGTTCCTCAGGTGGGGGGTGATGTGGCTGTGGCGTGGTACATCGAGGATCAGGCGTGCGGAGGCGTTTTGTATGCGTTGCAGTCGCTTGATGAGCTTGGCCGGGCTCCCGCGTAGAGGGCGTTCCCATAGTCGAGTCTGCTGCTGACGAGGGCCTGGGTGACTGTTCTTCTCGTGTCTGTCGGGATCCACCTGTAGATCTTGCGAAGCATGCGGAGGGTGTTGAAGCAGGAGGATGAGACTACGTTGACTTGCTTGGCCATGGAGAGCGTTGAGTCGAGGATGACTCCCAGGTTGCGTGCGTGGTCGGTGGGTGTCGGGGCTGCTCCCAGCGTCGTTGGCCACCAGGAGTCGTCCCAGGCTGAGGGGTTGGAGCCGAGGATGAGGACCTCTGTCTTCTCCGTGTTCAGTTTTAGTCGGCTGATCTTCATCCAATCGGCGACGGCCTTCATCCCTTCATGGAGGTTGGATTTGGCGGCGAGGGGGTCCTTGGTGAGGGAGAGGATCAGTTGAGTGTCGTCGGCGTAGGAGATTATGTTGAGGTCGTGCTGTCTGGCGATGCGTGCGAGCGGGGCCATGTAGATGTTGAACAGTGTTGGGCTGAGGGACGATCCCTGGGGTACGCCGCAGATGATCTCGGAGGCTTCGGATCGGAATGGTGGGAGGCGGACTCTCTGGGTTCTGCCGGCGAGGAAGGAGGTGGCCCATTCCAGGGCCTTGTCTCGGATCCCTGCGTCGTGGAGGCGTGCGCGTAGAGTGCGGTGGCAGACAGTGTCGAAGGCGGCGGAGAGGTCCAGCAGGATGAGGGCTGCGGTCTCACCGTTGTCCAGCAGGATCCTGATGTCGGTGGCGGCGATGAGGGCAGTCTCAGTGCTGTGGTTGCTGCGGAACCCCGATTGGGATGGGTCCAGGATGCTGTTTTCTTCGAGGTATCGGGTTAGCTGTTTGTTGACGATCTTCTCGATGACCTTGGCTGGGAACGGAAGCAGGGAAATAGGCCGGAAGTTCTTGAGGTCTCTCGGGTCCGCCTTGGGTTTTTGAGTAGGGCGTTGATCTCTGCGTGTTTCCAGCTCTCTGGGAAGGTCGCGGTCTCGAAGGAGAGATTGATGATGTTGCACAGGTGGGGTGCGATGGAGCTGCTGGCTTTGTTGAAGATGTGGTGCGGGAAAGGGTCTGACGGGGAGCCGGAGTGTATTGTGCTCATGGTCTTGATGGTGTCCTCGATGTTCACGCTGGCCCAGGCTGGCAGGGGATCGTGGTCGATGGTGTGCGGCGGGTCTGGTGCATCGATCTTAGTTGGGGCTGTCTGGGTGTTGAAGCTGTCGTGGATGTCGGCGATCTTGCGGTGGAAGAAGGTGGCGAGGGAATCGCACAGGGGTTGCGACGGTGGGATGTCGTTGGTGTTGGAGCTGGGGTTGGAGAGTTCCTTCACGATGTTGAAAAGCTCCTTGCTGTTGTGTGCGTTGTTGTCGAGGCGGTCTTTGAAGGAGATTCTCTTGGCGGACTTGATGAGGTGGTGGTGGTTACGGATGGCGTCTTTGTGGGCTGCGTGGCTGTCCGGTGTCTTATCACTGTGCCATTTCTTCTCTAGTTTCCGGCAGGTACGCTTGGAAGCTAGGAGTTCCGAGGTGAACCAGCTGGCTCTTTTGGTGGTGTCAGCGTAGGTGAGTTTTTTCAGCGGGGCGAGGGTGTTGGCACAGTCGTCCATCCATCTTCTGAGGTTGCAGGCAGCGTCGTCGGTGTTGGATGGGTCGGAGGGAGGGCTGAGAGCGAGGGTTGCCCGTAGTTGGTCTTCGGTGACTTTGCTCCAGCAGCGGCGTGGGATCTGTTGGGTGCGGTGGTGTGTGGTGGGTTTCTGGAAGGTGAAATGGATGCAGCGGTGGTCGGTCCAGAGGAGTTCTGTGGTGTGGCTGAAGGAGACGTGGGAGCTTGAGGAGAAGATGGGGTCGAGCGTGTGGCCGGCGGAATGGGTCGGTGTTGTGACGAGCTGGCTCAGACCGAGGTTGGCGAGGTTGTCGATCAGGGTGGTGGAATTACTGTCGTTCTTGTTCTCCAGGTGAAAATTCAGCTCTCCGAGGAGGATGTAGTCGGTAGAGGTCAGGGCGTGCGTGCTGATGAAGTCGGCGATGGAGTCGCTGAACTGGGGTCGGGGCCCAGGGGGTCTGTAGACGAGGGTGCCTCTGAGGGTGGTGTTGGGGTCCATGTGGATCTGGAAGTGCATGTGTTCGGCGGTGCTGAGAGTGTTGTCGGTGCTGGTCGAGACTCTGATGGTGTTCTTGTGGACGATGGCGATTCCTCCTCCTACTGCGTTGACGCGGTCTCTGTGGGTGATCTTATAGCCGTCTGGGATGGCTATGGCGATGTCGGGGGCGGAGGAGTCGTTCATCCAGGTCTCTGTCAGGAAGGCGACGTCTGGTGATGATGTGTCGAGCAGGTCCCAGAGCTCGACGGCGTGTTTGCGTGCGGAGCGGGTGTTCAGTAGGATGCATCGGAGGTGGTTGCGGTCCTTCTTGGCGGGCGCCTCGGTGGCTCTGAGGCTGGTGTAGCTGCAGTTCCGGCAGGTGAAGGGACCATGGGTGCGTTTCGGGGCGTCCTTGAAGCAGTTGTGCGTCCGTCCGGGGTTGATAGCGTGGAGTGTGGTGGCATCGTATCGGCGTCGGTCCTCGAGGCTGGTGCGGGGGGGCGCACGGCCCAGGGGGTCTGGCGCTGGGCGCGGTCCAGGCACGGACGGGCGCAGACGGGCTTGCCTTAGGCGCGGCCGCGCAGCGGCGCGGCCGCGCAGCGGCCGCCATATATGGGGAGGTGGGAGGGAGGAGCAGCTGGGAGGCAGGGACAGCGAATGGGCAGTCAGGGGGGCGGGGACGCAGCGGCGGGAGTGGAGAGAGGCAGCGAGGGGTACAGAAGGCAAGAAGGACACAGGGAAATGGGGGCAGCGAGGGAAACAGAAGAGAAAACGGGCACACATCAATGGGGGCAGCGAGGGAACAGAAGGAAAAAATGGACACAATACAGTGGGGGCAGCGAGGGAACAGAGAGAGAACGGGCACACAGCAATGGGGGCAGCGAGGGAACAGAAGAGAAAACGGGCACACAGCAATGGGGGCAGCGAGGGAACAGAAGGAAAAAATGGACACAATACAGTGGGGGCAGCGAGGGGAACAGAGAGAGAACGGGCACACAGCAATGGGGGCAGCGAGGGAACAGAAGAGAAAACGGGCACACAGCAATGGGGGCAGCGAGGGAACAGAAGGAAAAAATGGACACAATACAGTGGGGGCAGCGAGGGGAACAGAGAGAGAACGGGCACACAGCAATGGGGGCAGCGAGGGAACAGAAGGAAAAAATGGACACAATACAGTGGGGGCAGCGAGGGGAACAGAGAGAGAACGGGCACACAGCAATGGGGGCAGCGAGGGAACAGAAGGAAAAAATGGACACAATACAGTGGGGGCAGCGAGGGGAACAGAGAGAGAACGGGCACACAGCAATGGGGGCAGCGAGGGAACAGAAGGAAAAAATGGACACAATACAGTGGGGGCAGCGAGGGGAACAGAAGAGAATGGACACAATACAGTGGGGGCAGCGAGGGAAACAGACGGAAACGGGCACCGAGGCCACAAGCAGAGGGCGAGCTTACCAGCAGCAGCAGCGGGCAGGACACCACAGGCGGAGCTGTGTGGCGGGGGAGCGACCTACCTGGTAAGGTCAAGGGTCGCTCTCAAATGATGACATCTCAAATGACATCACTGATGACATCACTGATGACATCATCCAGTGACTGTGTGTTTCTGTAAAGTTTAAATATGTTTTACATATATAAATGCCAAGGTGTATTGAAGAATGAGTGAGTTTATGAGTGTCTGAATGGATGATTTAGTAGGTGTGTGACTGACTGTATAAGTGAGTGATTAAATGTGTCTTACTGATGCATGGGTTAGTGACTAAACTGTGTGAATGTCTGTATCAGTTTGTCTGTTGGTGTGTAAGCGCTGCATGTGTTGGTGAGTAGCTACATGAGTGTCTATGTGGGTTATTGATTGGTTGTCTGAGTATCTGTATGGGTGCCTGAGTGTCTGTGTAGGTGGGTGGGGGTGTGTGACTTTGTGCATAGATGTGTGAGTAGGTGATTCACTGGGTGTATGGGTTCAAGAGCACATCTGTGAAGGGCTGTATGGGTGGGTGAGTGTGTGTATGGATGTGTTGGTGAGTGAATGGATGTCTCAGAGGTACATGTGTAAGTAACTACATATGTAAAAGGCAGTATATGTAAGTGTTGGAGTATATAAATGACTATATGTGAGAGTGAGTGATTGTGAGAGTGGCTGTATGGATGAGTGTGTGCTTGTATCAGTGATTGTATAAGAGAGTAAGTATGTGTTAGTATATGTATGAATAAGTGAGGTGGTGTGTGTATAACTGAATAGGTGAGTAAATGGAAGTGTGATTGATACTTTGTATGACTGGATAGGTGTGTGAGTAACTCTATGGGTGAGTGGCGATGTGTGAGTGTCTCTATAGGTGTATAAGTGCATATGATAGTGCTGTATTGATGAGTGACTGCATGTATGAGTGACTGTATAGGTGAATAAGTGGATGTGTAGACCTAGGAATCAGTGAGTGGGTACGTAGTAACTGGTATTGGTGTGTCTATGGTTTTGAAAATGGTAGTCTGTGTTTTAGAGTGGGTGTATCAAAGGTTATATTAGGGTGTGAGGAGGTGCATCAGATTATAACGTGGATGATGTCATCAGTGATGTCATCAGTGATGTCATTTGAGATGTCATCAGTGATGTCACTGACCATGTCAGGAATGATGTAATATGTGACGTCATCAGCAGTGCATTGCGGGGGCGCGAGTTATAGTTAGCTGAACTAACTATAACGGCCGAATTTCTCTGGTTTTGTACGAGTGAAATGTCCAACTAACTATAACGTCCCTGAAACCTGTGGTTTTTTCAGTGAATTTCTAAGGTTTTTTAAATGCTAATTTCTAACTATAACGTCCCTGAAACCTGTGGTTTTTTCAGTGAATTTCTAAGGTTTTTTAAATGCTAATTTTATATATTTATACCACACTCATAAACAACAAGATGGCTATACTGGCCGTTTTTAAAAGCAAATACCAGGAATGTGGGTAATTAATACGCCATCTCCATCTGCTGGAGGAGACAGACTTAGGCTCTCTGTAACCACAAGGTACCCCGCAGCCACGTCCGATGTTTTAGAGATTCATTTTAGCTTTCTTCAGTTCCTGACATTGGTCCGGATCGCTCAGTGCCCTTCTCAGAGCCCTCTAGAGTTGGCTTACTCGCCTTTTTGTTTCCTTGACAACAAGATGGTTATCTTTCCAGGTACATAGTTTATGGGCCTTCCATAGCAGTCCCTACTAGTGAGTACTGATGTTGTGAAAAGATTAGCAAATTTAGTAGTGAAGCATTCCCAGCTGGTCAAATAATCCTGTGCTGCAACTGCAGTGAGCAGAATTAGCTTTGCACCATGGACAAGGTGTGCCAGGAAAGTAGGCATACATCTGATCCGCTTGTTGCTAATTCTGTAGGATAGTGTCGCCTGCTCGGCTGGGCACTCCTATTCTCCTGTGGATATTGCTAGAACAAACTCTTAGGGGTGATAGTCGCTTTCAGTCCTCTCACCAAGCCCAAAAGAGGTTGCATGTTGCATTAGAGGTAGACACAGCAGGGTATAGTCTAACAAGGATGCTCCTGCTCTGGAGTGATACGAAAGCCCTGACGGTTTGTCGTAGGCGAAGTGACCATTCAAAACTCGAAGGCCGAGATGCTCCAGGTTCCCTAGTAACCGCTGGCCTTTTTTGACATTTTTATTCTGTAACAAATTCTCTTGGTGCGGTTTGCCCCAATATTGATCTTGTGCCGTCAGGATTTCATTTGAGGCCGAAGCCCCCATGGAGCGCATGTTGAAGTTGCCAGAGATTTTGAGTTTGATGTCGTTTCTCTCACTTTTTAGGCTCATAAGCTTGTCCGTCAGAGTTGCTGAAAGCTCCAGTCTCGCTTTTTTGCTGGGGTGAATACATGCGTTCACTACGACAATGGTGATAAAAGAGAGCCTCCAGATGATTTCAGGGCCAATTCCAACAGTTGCAAGCCCTCTGTGTTGCCCTCGAGTTCTTGGCGTTCTAAGTCATTGGCTGGAGATAGATAGATTGCAAACCCCCATTTCCGATGCCCGTGTTTTGGAGCTTTTGTTGCTGAAGTAAAGTAGTTGGAGAAACCTTCTAATGGCACAGACTTCAGCACCCTGGTCTCTTGTAGTAACACCACATGGAAAGAGCATAGATACTGCAAGGTCTGTAAATCTTCCAGTTTGCTAGCGAGCCTGCTGATATTCCAGGAGCATACTCGCAGTGTGTTTCCTCTCTGTGTGCTTTTTTTGCTCCTTATCATTGTAGATTTCGAATTGTTTTTTGTGTGCCTGCTAGCCACTCCCATTCAGGTACACCGCGCATGTGCTGGATTGGTGTCGAGATGAAGTTTCTGGGCATGTTTGTAGCATGATTCAGGGGATATTCTCAGGGCGTTCCTCAGTACCGAGTGAACTCTTCTGGACCAATCAGGCCAAGTTTCCTCATTGAGTCATTCAAGTGGATTGAGTGGTTTGTGCCACTTAGGTTATGGCAACCTAGGGCATTGCTGGAGGTGTGATTCCAGGATAATGGTTTTGCCAGCTGGCGTTCGGGCTGGGTTATCCTTAGCGCTAATAGGTCATGCAAGTCCTTTGTCAAGTTCCTTGGTTAGTTTACAGGACAGACTCTTTGCCCCATGATCTGCTGTTGCCACTGCTAGATCTTTAGTATCTCCATTTGGAGGCCATTCTAGAGGGTTCAGTGGGGGATAGCCTCTCTTATTGGACCTTTGGGGGGTGGGGCCAGAGAGATTTTAAGTTATGCTTGTCGTGCTTTGCTCATTAACAGATTGTATAAAGAGGTCCCATCTGGACCTTCCCCCTTCTTTGGGCTCCTCGCTGCCTTCGCTTGAACCAGGGCTGAGGAAGTTGGGTGTTCTGGGGGTTGCTTTATAGGTGTCTCTCTTATTCACCTGTTGAAGATTGAGTAGGCTAATAGCCAATTCGATGTTTGAGGTTTTTTATTTCGCCCTTTTCTCCTTTTAGCTCTGTTGGTTTTTAACTTTGCCCCTGTCATGTTGGGCGCACTTTCTATGCTGTTGCTTTTTCTGTTTTACAATCCAGTTCCCTCAGTGCTGCTTCCTTCTGTGGTGATTGCGGCATGGAGCTACAGCCTGTGCCTCTTCCGTGATGGCTGTGACCATCTCCATATCCCCTATTGCCACCCCGGTTCCCCCGGGGTGGATAGGATGGTTAATTCCGAGTTCACATTTGACCCCAGAGCGTTTGGTGCCTTTTGTATTGAGTTGACATTTAGCTCGTTAAGGAGCTGAGACATAGTTTCAGGGAGGGTCGCCAGTTTGTCCAGGACAGATGAGCAGTTGCATCCTTGCTGTACCCTTTGGGTGTCAGCTTGCACTCTTCTTATAAAGCTATTAAGGTTTGCAATTTTCTCATCTATCCTTGAAGTGAACATGGCCAAGGTGTTTAAGAGGCTGATCTGAATGTCCATTTTATTTGCCTGATAGTTCATTGCCTCAACTGAACTTTCCAATATTCTGAGGAGTGAAATCCAGTAGCCTCGTCGCAGTTCCTTACTTTCGATTGGGCTGGGGTTTGAATTAGGTGGAGCATCTTTAGCGTACGTGGCAAACAACTTTTCCTACTCTTTGTTGTTGAGATATGTGAAGTCTTTTGCACATCCTGGCATGCAGTCACTTGAGGAGGCTGGTGGTGGGGACAGTTTGCTTTTGTCCGGGTGCCCTAACTGTCCCGACTGCCTTCACAAATATCAGTCCAGGTTTGGTGGCCCTTCTGTGTGGGTTCATTGCCAGGCGTACGACCAGCTGTCTGCCCGAACAACTTCCGCCTAGAATCCTCCTCTTCCAGGCAGTTTATTAGATGGGACAGTTCATCCTCTCCCAGAGATGAGATGAGCGAGATAACTGAGTTGTCCTGCTCTGGGCCCTTTTTTTTGCCAATAACTTGGAGATATTAGAGGCCCTAGCAAGTGGTTCAGGGTGCTCCGTGTGTGGCAGCGTGATGCATCTTGCGGATTTGGTTTGATCTTCTTCCCCATCTGAGCTGAGAGAGACCGCTGCAACTGGCTCTTCGAGAGGCTCTGAGTTGGCTGCAGGTGGCCCCTGCCGCCAATTTACTAGCACAATAGGACTGAGTGGAGGGGGGAGTCCAGTGATGTTACTGTTGCCGGAGTATATTGCCGCCCCTGCATCTTTCAAATACTTAAACTTTGACGTTTTTGTGGTTGTGATGGACTTGAATCCATTTTAGGTAACAGAGGTTCGGGTAGCTCTGTTGAGCCCTGTCGTTGAGGAGTTGATGGCATTGCCAGAGTAGGTGGTTTTGCTTTTCAAGTCTCTGTCAGAGCTCTCCTCCACTGTCCACTGAGTCACTACTGGTCCCCTAGTTTTACCAGAGTGCAAAGTGCTGCTCTGTCTGGTTGGTGGGTTTCTTCTCTTTATAGCTGAGGCAACAGCTGCGTCGGTTTTTATAAGTCCTGAGCTGCCTTGTGTTGGGCCAAACCTAGTACTCTATTTGCCTTAGGCATAAGCAGTGTATATCCTGACCGGTATTTAGAGAGTTTAGCCAGGATTAGTTCCCAGGAATATGTCTACTCCAAAATGAGAGGATCTTGAATTTTGCTGAGCAGTTTGATGCGTTTTGCTGGGCCAAGCTGTGCACAGATTCCGACAGTTTGAAACGGGGAGTGGCAGAAGTGTGGTATATAATTGGCTGGGCAGATGGCTGGGCTGTCAGTGTACGAAAATGGCAGTCCTGAGGTTCGGTTGAGGGTTTTGTGGGTTTCAGTGTTGGTTTGGGAGTACAAACACAAACTGAGAGCTAGAGGTGGGCTTGCCATTCCTTCTGTGGAATGCAAACCACACCGACCTAATACCGGCCACCTCCGCGATGCACTGAAAAGCCAGGCGACCTTTGCCTGCCCTCCCTCAGCTCCCAGTAGTCCCCAGTCGTTCCCAGATCACTGCAAATTGGCTGCTGGCTCTCCGCTCTCCACTTTCTGCCCCTGCAGCACCTTGAGGACTGCCTCACCGCCCTGCCGTCTGCTGCCTCCAAGTTGCTGACCTGTTGTCTAAGTGTCTCCAAAATGTCTCCAAATGTTCCCTTGCCGCCTTATTGCCGACTTTACTACCGGCTTGTAGAGCAGAGACAATTGCTCTTATGCTCACCGATTTATGCAATTCCTATTTATCTGCAGCCGTAGTGTCATCAGAATGGAAACGAGCACATTTATTTCCTTTATCGAAAAAACATGATACAGGTCAAGGCCTGTATCTTTCCTACCTTTACCTGCAAGAGCAGTCGGTTAGTTGGCAATTGACACAATTTATAGAAACTAGTGATTTGTTTGACTCATCACAGTGGAGTTTAAATACTCAGCATAGCACGGAATCTGCTTTCAATTCAATTGTCTTTATTTCGATTTTGCTAATCATAAAAGACACATAAAATATATACATTGTCTTAGCAAAGACAGTATACTACGTCATGACAATATTGTTTTATACTATGACGCAAAAAAAAAACCATGCTAAAAATACAGTTTGGGAAAATCCTAATCAGACACTAAAAACGGATTTTTAAAACAATTTGATACACTGTTCAGGCGATTGAGATGCTTACTTTACAGTTCATCCAGTACCAAATTGGTTAAAACATGAAAAATTATTTACACTATATACAAAGTATACAAAAATCAAAACAGACAGCAAAAATACGAAACAGTAGCAATACAACATACAATATATTAGAGATGTTCACTGTTATCTGATATTTTTAAAAAATCGGTTTGAACCCTCCATATCCAACCTAAAAATTTTGCTACAGCAATCACAGTTGACTCTTGTGTGCTAGTTTTCAATATGCGTAAAGCAATAGCACACGACCTAGTGCCCATGTTGAGAGAGATTGGTTTCAACCATTTTATCCGTGGTAGTTTGTATGCAGGGCATACAAATAGAATATGCTGTATATTCTCTTCTAGATCAAAGCAAAATGGGCATTTGTTATCAGAAGTGTTACGCCAATTTTTAGTAAAGCATTTGATCGGAAGTGTGCCTACCCGGAACTGAAAAAATAATTTCCTGTCACTAGGCTTAGTTAAAAAGTCCTAAAAATGTTCATACATTGAATCTGGCTTATGTTCCAAAAAAGCATTAGTCAACGATAAATTCTTAATAGACCGCACATTATTTACTTTTGTCATATCCCAGTATGCTTTCTTATAAACGTTTTTTGGTGGGAACAAATTATCGGCCGGATCTTCCCACAGATGGCTCATACCCATGTTCACCAAAGAGCATTTTACCTTGCACAGCCAACTAATCTTATGAGATGTATCAAAGTCTATGACATCTTTAAGCGCATTGGCATAATGCGACAGGTCCGGGGTAGACCATAGTCTTCTCCAGAACGCTAATGGTCTGAATCTTGCAACCTCTACCAATGAGCTGCAACCCAGATCAAAATATAGGGGTTTAAGTGGGGTATTTTGGGGGACACCAGTGAGACCCCTCACAAATTTATTCTGGCTAGAGCTAGAGAGGACAGGTTTTCAAAAACCCAGAGTTCTGCTCCATACAGAGTAGAAGCCATGACCTTTGTGTTATAGATCTTTAAAACAGGGCCTACCGGATTAGTCTGAGAGAGCCTATGTTCGATTAGTAGGGCACCTGCCAGTTGGGAATGTTTGAGTGCCAGTAGGTCAATTTGGGGTTTCCAATCTAACTTCCTGCCTAAGGTGATTCCGAGGTAGGTAAATACATCCGCTTGCTCCAATAACACATCGTTCATGACAACCCTTCCCTTAACTGCTTTGTGCTTATGCAGAACCATGAATTTTGTTTTATCCACGTTTACAACCAAATCATGGTCCCTGCAAAAGTCCTCGAAACGAGAAAGCGCTCGCTGCAGCCCCGTTTGAGTTTTAGCTAAGATTAGGGTATCATCCGCGAACATTAGTATCAGAACTTTTGTGCCTGCAAGTGAGGGAGCGTCAGTGGGGTGTGAATGGAAATAATTGACCACCCCATTTATAAACAATGAAAACAAAGTGGGGGCCAAAACACACCCTTGCCGTACCCCTTTTAGTATTGGAAACTTGGGGGTGACATTACCCTGATTTCCCCAAAGGACCTACGCAAAATTAGACTCGTGCAGCTTAACTACAAGCAATAAAAGCTCCAGAGGCAACCCCAAATCTTTCAAAACAGCCCAGAGCTTGTTGCGCGGAACCGTGTCGAATGCTGATTTGAGATCGACAAAAGCGGCATAAATAGTGCCACCTGCTAAAATTACGACGCACCAGTAGATTAGGATAAGACGAAAGGCCTGGTCAATCGTACTTACATGTGCCCGAAATCCTGCCTGAAAAGGGGATAATATATTATTTTCTGCGATCCACGTCTGAATTCTGTTCAGCACTAATCTGGCCATAATCTTTTGAGTAGAATCGATTAGGCTAATCGGCCTATAGTTACTAGGACTGGATCGTTCCCCCTTTTTGTATATTGGTAGGATTTCAGCTCCTCGCCAGGAGTCGGGAATAGCTGCTCCACTGGCTATCGCATTCACAAGCAACAAAATATACTTGAGCCAGTTATCTTTGTCGTGTATAAACAAATCTACTGGAATACAATCGATACCTGGAGCCCTGCCCCTTGGTGCCACATTCAGGGCGGATTCTACCTCACTTTTAGTAAAAAGCACTGTCGAATCTGGCTTGGGTAATTGCAACAAGGTTTCACCTCCATCATTTTCCTTGGCTGCAAATTGTGCCTCAAAAAAGGTGACCCACTGATCCGGGGCTACATGATTTTGTGGTATGTGACCTGTCCCTCCTTTGCCCCACTTTACCAGTTGCCAGAATTTTTGCATACTTTTCTCTTTACTGGCCTGCAGGAGTTCTAGCCACCTTAGCTCATCCCACTCTTTTTTTGCTGCAATTTGTGTGGTTTTATACCTTTTGCGAGCTATTTTAATGTTAGCCATGTCTTGCAGTTTTATTACTTGGGACAGATGCTTATATGCCTCTCTGCATGCCTTGTTATACCACTTGTCTTGCTTTGGGGGAATCCTACTACTTACTTTATGAGGTTTTGCAAAAAAGTTCTTAATTGTGTTAAACATGGACTCATGGATTTTAGTTATGTTAGAATTTAATTCATCCTGGCTAGTAAACTTTTGAAGGTCCACTAGTGTACTCTCTACTGCTTCCTTCATTTTGGTAAGAGAACTTTCGTTTTCTACGATCCTGGACCGTTTGACCCTCCTCATGCTGTTACATATAACAACATCTGCAGTCACACTCTCGACAAATTGGGGCTGATCTATTGTATAGCCAGATACCAACATCTTGAGCAGGAGTGGATTATGATCACTTTCATTTCTCACACGTACCTCCATATCGACTAATGACGACCAACACTCAAGATTAATAAAAATATAGTCAATACGACTACTTCTAAAGCCATTACAGTACGTGTGGGAGCCTGATCGATCTGAAAGCGTTCTCCCGTTCACCGCCCTAACTCCTCTCTCCAAGCTAAAAGCTTTTAATTGTAAAGCGGCCTCAGTCCATTTCCTTATTGGATGCAGATCCAATAAGGGAATTCCCCATTGGGAATCTTCTTCGGCACTGAGGTTGCTATCCTCATAATCAAGCGGTTTAAAGGTAGTATTAAAATCTCCTGCTAAGATCAAATTATTTGTGTCTCTTTTTGTCTCTAGGAATTTATCAAGTAAGGAGATTATTGGAGAAGACCTGCCACCCACCAGGCCTCTAGCATACACATTAACCACTAAAAGGTTTGGAGGGTATTTGGGCCGGAGTAGTAACACCATAATGTCTGGACTGTCAATAAATATTTCCTCAATTGTATAACTAGAGCTTTGCCTAACCCAAATGGTAAGCCCTCCTGAGGGCCTGCCTTTTTGTCCACCTGTCGCTGGCTTTGAATAGTTGAAATAACCATGATGATAAACTGGATTAAGCGACCATGTTTCCTGAAAAACTGTTATATCTTGGGTCTCTATAAAAGCAGTCCAGTCCAATGACATAGTCTTAGAGGACAGACCCGCTATGTTCCATGAAGCAAAGGCCAGCTGTGGGGCATCCTGTGTATGGAAAATACTGCAAAAGTCTACCTCAGTACCTTGTCCCTTAGCCTGGGGCAATGATGCAGCTGCTGGTTGTTCGGGAATGCACAATAGGTCTTCCTGAACTAGAACTTTTGGCATTACAGGCCCATCAACAGTGTCAAACCCACTAGTACTATTACAATCAATAGATGTGCCTATGCTACTTTTATCTACCCTCCCGAACTGCACTACTTCCCCTGGATATAGAAAAGGGGTAGTGTTCCTTAGGCATCAATCTATATTCTGCAAGGAGGAATCCTCATATCTTTCGACTGAATTACTAGTTGTCTGATTTATGTGTGGCTCTGGAGGGTTAAGTTTTTTCCTAATGTTAGTTAGGATCAAGTGAGATGTTCTTAGTTCAAAGGCCACTAAATTCTTTACCAAATCAGTGTTTGCAAGTGTAAGACACACAAAATCGGGTTTTGAGCCAATAGATATGTGCCTTTTAGCAGAAAGTATATCTTCCCTGATTATGGATCTAAACTTAGGCACATGTCTTAGCCACTGTGTAGATTTGTTAATCAAAGATTGCTCATCTTCCTTGATTAAGCTTGGGGGAAGTTTAGGGACATTATTCAAGAAGATTTGGCATTTTCGGGAGTAAATCAAAGGTTTCTCATTGTTAATAGCTCTGTTTGATGGTAGTATTCCAGAGCAATGACCAGATCGCAACGGTGTCTGATGTTCTCTATTAACTCCCTTAGGTTGTGGGCGAGGCCCCCCTTGTCTAGTTTGTATATTCAGAGTAAATGGCTGGAAAATGATTGAACCAGTATGTAGGCGTCTCTCGCTAAGTACTCGTTGTTCTATAATATTCCTATCAGTGAATGCTCTATCAGCACAATCTTTTGATAGGTCTACAGTTTTTGTTTTTTGGACCGTTGTTTGGCCTACAGTCGCTATTGGCTTAGGGCCGAGGTGTGTTTTCAGCGCAGTAAACAATAGATCTATCATACCCTTGAGTGAGCTAACTGTGTCTGTAAGCTGTTTTGTCTGTGTCTTTAGATCTACTATTTGATCACTAAACTGGTTGGTACACGAGTTCTTACACAGACAGGTAATAGTTACGGTTTTATCAGTATCTCCTCCTACTATACCCTGGTAATCACTGGATTGCGCTTCATTTAGTTCCATTAGGGGTAGGAATCTGTTGGTACACTCTATTCTAGACTCAGGGTGACTTATGTTAGCTGAGTTAATGTTTGTAGGGTTAAAATAACTCTTTACTTTGTTCTTGCTGCCTTCTTGAGATGCCATTGGAGGTCCCTTTAATAATGACCTTTTAAACATCTCTGGAATTACTGGGGGACCATTTGGTGAGATGGATGGGGTAGGAATGGAGGAGGGGGTGGGATGGTGCGCGTCTATAGCACTACAGTCTGCATCCAGTGGTGCTGATAGAAGCTCCTCACAATCGCTAACTAGGTTTTCAATGCGATTCAGGACGCAGGTGTTATTTTTACGCGACAATTGCTTAGTCGATCTTGTTACTTTTTTGCCTTTTCCCACTAGACCCCCACCCAAACTGTCCACCGCTTTCCTTTTCCCCATATCACTTGATACAAACAAAGTGTTTAAGCAATGGCAACACTGGTCTAGCTAGTCTAATGACTAACAAGTTTAAATCGGCAAACAGATACTACACACAAGTACAGATAGTTAACAAGAGTGTAGCAAATAAGCTTGTACAGACTTAAACAGACTTGGATAGCTTGTAAGTTCAAACAAACACCCAAGCAGAAGGCGTAAAGTTGTCAATTTACAGTCATAAGTAGACAGGCCAAGGGGGGAAGCAAAATAGTACCTTGTGAACACAGGGGGGCTGCCGATGTCCAATTGTCAGGGGGGTGGCCCTGTCCTGTCGCCTCCTGTCACGGACGGGCGCAGACGTGCCCGCCCTTGGCCCGGGCGCGCCCGTCCCGCGGGAGCCCACGTTCGTTTTTAAGCGCCTCCAGGCGCTAATCAATGACGTTGTTGACAAGCGCCGTTTGAAGCAGGGCAGGCTGGTTGATGCGGTCCTCCCTGGACCAATGTGGACAGCAGTTGTGGCAGCGGCTGGAAATGCGGGACCCCTAAGGCATCTGCTTTGTTACTAGTCACAGAAAATGTAAGTGAAATCTCGGATTAGGGTAGTATAGCAGCCCTTCTCCTATTGGATTTAAGTGCTGCATCCAATACAGTGTTCCCATAGCACACTTCTAATATGATTAAAGTTCAGTGGTGTCCAATAGAAAGCGTTGGAGTGATTCACTTTTTTAAGGTGTGCAACACTAATGATAAAGTTCACTGACATTTATTTTGCAGCTCACCCCCTTGCAAAGGGTGGCCCTCGTGACTCTCCATTGAACCCCACATTATTTAACATATGTATGTTGCCCCTATCTGCTCTCTTTTGTTCTTGTGGCTTTCAACTAATATTGTAAGCCAGTGGCACACAGATTCTGATCTACTTTGAAGAGGAGGCTCACTCCGTTGCTGAAAACATCCAGCGGTGTCTGTCGGATGTCACTCAATGAATGGCCTTTAACTTTTTTAAATTGAAACGGGGCACGACAGAAGTGGTAATCCTTGGTGGGCCACCATCTCTAAGGTTCCTGTGCTGGTTGACAGCAGATTTGCATCAGTTTCACGAGGCAGAAAAGAGCCTAACTGTATATGTTTAACGAGCTATACGTTAAAAAGCTGATTGAAAAAATCTGCTCTTACTGCTTCTTCCATTTGCGCTTACATTGGAAGATTTTGCTGATTCTACCGTTGGAGCAGAGTAGAGTAAAGCAGTGATCTAGGCAGTGGCCTGAATCCGGCCGGACTACTGCAATTCGCTTTACGCGCAATGGCCTTAGCACCCCATAATAGATTTCAGAATGTTGCCGCTAGATTGCTGCTACACATTCCTCCCTACCACTCAAAAAGAAAATGAGTCAGAATCATTGTTAAGAAAAGAGCGATCTTTAACTCGCTATTTATGTCATAAAGTGCTAGCAAATAAAGATCCAGTTGCAATCAAATCACATTTCAGACTATATCAACCACTATGA
The DNA here is from genome assembly GCA_963921515.1 of Calotriton arnoldi. Lineage (NCBI taxonomy): Eukaryota > Metazoa > Chordata > Amphibia > Caudata > Salamandridae > Calotriton > Calotriton arnoldi. Next base: position 1,182,603 of record CAWUFW010004544.1, on the reverse strand, counting down.
ACTCTGCCTTCTGTCTCCGAATTCTTACGTAAAATACCCAGATTTAAAAAATTGCGAATTTGGGGGCTGATCTTTGTTTTATCATTCCATCAGAGTGTGGAATGAACCCCTGATGAGTGTCCGTAATGAATGTAACCATCTAACCTTTAGGAAGAAAATCAGATCATGGCTTTTTAATTAAATCCTGGTCAGTCAGCTTTCCACCTGCATCAGGACACCCTTACTAAGTATTTGTTGTGCTCTATAAGTCTAATATTTGTTCATTGATAATATTCTGCACTCTGTGCGCATACAACATTAGGGAAAAGCCAAACAGATGGATCATGAGCTCCAGAGGGGTAATATCAAGGTAGGGCAAACACCTCAGGGAAAGGGTTTAAAGTACAATGTTATGCTGTGTAAGCCCCTTCACTATCAACTCCTCTTCCTCTGCTTAGATCAGCTGCACAGGGGTAGAGGAGCCATCAAGGAGTGTTTATGAAATCTACTCTCTGAGGGTAAACAACGTCCATGGACTGCAGTGAACGTTTAAAGCATTTTTAGGCTATTTTATTTGGACTGATTCAATGTTCAAAGAGAACAGAATGCCATTGAAAGTAGTTCAGGCAGTACCATACTGGACAACATGCAATACACCATGTTGCATAGCTTCAAATTATTGGTTCTTTTGACTAATAGGGGATCTGTTGTTTACACATTACTACATAAGGAAAAGAGTAATTACCCTGCATAAATGGCATTAACATAGGGTGTGCAAGTTAGGGATTGCATACTTGGATAGTTCTCAAAAGACGAAACAGCAGGACTGTAAAGTCACCAGCAGATTCTGGTTCTTTAGAGTTGGAGTCCGGTGGGGCACAGGATGTGTAGTGAGCCTCCTCGACCCCCCACACATGCCAACTGAAGCAGAATTCTATGCAGCTACTCTTTGCAGGGGAGAACAGAGATCAGAGAGTGGTGAGAGGAGCCCTGTGGTCTCAATAGAGGACAGTATCTTCACCCTCCTAGAAATGTAAACTTATTTGTCCATTTTCATCAACTGAAGGCCCTAGAAATATATAAAAGAAAACAGACAGCTACAAAAATAAAAAGAAGAAAACAAATGAGAATAAGGACATTTAAAAAATCTGTTATATATAAAAGACATTTACCTGCGCCAATTGCCACATCAAAATAAGGTAATTTTTTTACTAAAATAATAGCATAATTGACATCTAACATTATATTCTAAAAACAGTGGTCAAAGATAGCAACATCATAATCTGACACAAAATGAATCTTAGTAAGCATACATGTACAAAGATCATTGTTACATAAAAACTTTAGAAGCTCACATCCCCTGGACTGGCCCCCGGCCGGATCCGTTGTGCCTGGAGTGGCCCAGGTACTCAGTTGGACTGCAGCGGGGTACACTGACAGTGCATAGAAGAGACACAACAGCCAAGTATAGGTACAGAGAGCAGGAGAGGGCCCAGAAAGACCGGTCATACCCATTGGGACAGCAGGAAGGTCAGGCAAGTGGTGGCGAAGTATTTTGGAACCTGCCTGGCAACTTCATGTTTGGACTTGCCCATGTCCTCCAGGGTGTGGGTGCAGGATATTTCAGTATCAATCAAGAAACACTGAGGTTTAGCACAGTGCTTTGAGACCCACTAGAAGGCAGGTGCAAGATGGAGTCAGCGTGAGCACTCGCGCTGATCGGCCGCTCACGCCAGCCGCATAACTGATCGGCTAGGCGCCCTGCGATGCACAGACAGACGCGGGGACTGTCAGCGGGAGGATCGCAGACGTCCGGCTCGCGTTCTCAGCGGTATGCAGTAGCTGCCGCGGCAATTTACTTTATAATCCCCGTGGATCCCCGTGTGCTGCCCGCTTGGCACTGGAGGATTCCGCTTTTGACTTTGATCCTCTGGATTATTGCATTTCTGGCCCCGGACTCGGTCGCACTCACCGCCTCAGCCCTACCAGGACACAAGAGGAATTGGCGGCGGCAGCATCAGGGCAGCCCTTGGATCATGAGCAGCAGGGGGGCCAAGAAGGGCAGTAAGCTGAAAACGGCCACCGCCAGCACTGAGTCCAGAGATGCCGCTCCTATGGAAAGCACCACTAGATCTAGACACGAGGTTAGTGGGAGCAAAAAGCTGCTGGGGAGGCCCGGGGGAGGTGGGTTGCCTAAAGACTCAGCAGGCGCTCAGCCACCGATAGCAAAAATGTTTTTGGGTGCTAAAGGTCAGCCTTCTGCCATAAATACTAAGACCTCCATACATACTCCTCCCCTCGAGAGTGCCCCCCTGGATCTGCTAATCACCCAACTACCCGCGCCAAGTCAGCAGCAAGAGACTAGTTCAGCAGAAGCAACCCCAGTGGAAGCGCTGCAAGCTGAGGCAGGAACCATTGCGGGCCCACAAGGCTCGGCTGAGAACTTGAGTAATTCCCCTTGTCTTCTTGCTGTTGATACTGGTAAGGGGGCAACCGAGCAGAAAACCCAGTTAACTTTAGCCGTTATAGCTCAGAACGCGGAAGGTTGCTCCTATACGAGTGGTCCTGGTAATCCCTCCATAACCCCTGATGCTGGTATTGTTAACTATATCCAGGGCTTGGAAGCTGCCGCCGGCGCACAAGCACCGTGGACTCCAGAAACTGGGCCTGAGAACTTTTACTCGGTATCTGACGGCACAGGGACCTCTTCCGACGAGGGGGGTTTTGACACAAGCGAAGACGACAGCGAGGAATCGATCAAAGACACCAGAACGGTGCAGCGGCCCAAGAAAGCAAGAAGTAAGGGCAAAAGGCGCAGCCAGCCAAAGTGGGACTACTCAGATTCACAGATGTCCTACCCCTTGGATGAAGACGACCCTCACATGACAAAGTGGGAAAAGGCAAAGAGCTTGCCAGCAGACACTGCTGAGCCCTCACTAGCTTCAATCCTAGCCTCAATTAAAGAATTTCAGGAAGAGGTTCGGGCAGACAACTGCGCAGCCAAAGGGGCTGCTAAAAAGCTGCAAGGAGGCTTAAGACGACTGACAAAACATGCACTGACATAAGCGATCGTGTCTCTATGATCGAGGGGCGCACCGAATGTCTGGAAACAGAGACCACGGCTGTCAAAAAGCAGAGCGAGACCAACACCGCCTGCCTAGTGGATATAATGTCTAAAATGGAGGAACAGGAAAATCGCCAACGCAGAAACAACCTTCGCTTGCTTGGAATCCCGGAGGGGAAGGAAGGCGAAGATCCCAGGCGCTTCATTGTAAAGCTCTTGCAAGAATCCTTCCCCGAACACCCAGGCTGGGATTGGGAACGCGAGGTGCAGAGGGCCCACCGCTTCCCCTTCAACCTGAGGCGACAGCGCGACGGCAGCAGTGCAGCGGGTGGACAACCAAGGGTGTTCTTGGTGTACTTTGGGAACTTCCTTCTGAGGCAACTAATATACGACCAGGCTCGCCCAAACTCCAAGAAGGGGGCTAATGGTATAACATTTTTCGCAAAGCCCGACTTTTCCCACCAGACAGTAGAGCGAAGATGGCGTCTAAGACAACTAATTTCCCCGTTCCAGCAGCTGGGAGCACAAGTGTACCTAATGAACCCTGCCAGACTTAAAGTAATCTTTAATGGGGGTACCAAAATCTTCTTGCCTGAAATTAAGGCTGGGGAATACCTGGACGAGATTAAATCTAAGAAGGGCCCAAGATAAGGAGACTACCACACGGGCACGGGCAGGGTAGGGGAGGGCTAAGGAGGGATATCTTTTTTTTTTTCCTTCTCCTCTTGGTTTTTTTGTTGTTGTTTTTTTTCCGCTCCTTCTCACTCCTAATTCCCTGGGGTTTTTCACAGCAGGTTAGTTTTATGTAAAGCTTAAGGTCTGTCGATTTAGCAATTTTTTTACTTTAACTCTCAAGGGGGATCTAGCCGAATGCATACTTAACATGTTTTAGGCGTGGTCAGCGGCTGAGACTCACTACTGACTACCATCATTCAGGTTATTCCTGATTGCTCAAAGAAAGGGGGGGGTGGGCTGGGGGGCGAGGGGGGTATCTAGAATGACACAGAGGAATCAAGGACACCTTTTTGCACATAATCACTCACTTAGACACTGGGCAAGGTTAAAGAATTCACCAAATGAAGTGCACTCAAAGGACCAAGAAATTTCTGGCTTAAATCTTTTTAAAATACCCAAATGGCTAAGTTAAATTCCCTCAGGTTTATTTCTGCTAACATCTGTGGGCTGAACGATGCTTCAAAAAGTAGCGCAAGGTTTGCGCTCTCTGGGGGCGATATCATTTGCCTCCAGGAGACTCACATAGAGGGATTACAAAAACATCTATTAAACTCACTAGGGCTTAAGGTTGTGGGGGCTACTACACAGGGCGCCAAAATAAAAGGGGTAGGAATTTTGGCTGAAAAGAGATTTCCTCTAAAAAGTCCACGCGTTAAATCTGACTCACTGGGTAGATGGGTAATTTCCGAATGCCACCTTTCCCCTAATCCCCCTTTTACCTTGTGCTCAATCTATGGAAGCAATGCAGACGACCCAGGGATCATTAACTTGATTTCTGGGGAGTTAGCTCACTGGCCTACTCCAATAATCATTTGTGGCGATCTTAACATCAATTTGCCCTGTAATTGGCAAATGGACAGCAAGTGGAGGTATAAAGGTAGAAAACCCCTAGTGTACCAATCACTAATTAATCTAGCTCAAATTCACGGGCTGAGTGACGTTTGGTCTAACCTAAACTCCACTCAACCTGGCTACACCTACTTTTCTGCCCCACACCGGACATTTGCTAGACTAGATTACTTTTTAATTTCATCCTCTTTACTAGGCAAATGCACCATAGACACTGCTCCGCGCTTTATGTCGGACCATAATCCACTTATTTTAAACATTGGGGGACTGGGGAACTGGAAGGAAACACCGAGATGGAGCTTCGAGAAAGCGCTATTGCAAGATGCGGGCTATCGGTCTCACATTCAAGTTTGGATCCAGGAGTTTCTGGAAATAAACATTGGAACGGCCCCGACTATGATAGTTTGGGACACACTAAAAGCGGGTATTCGGGGAGAGACTCTAAGGTTCTCAATCAGGAAAAATAAGAAAGAAAAATTGTTAATGTGTGATCTCCAGGAAAAACTAAAAAAAGCAGAAATGAAACTAGTCCAAATGGTTCAAACTGGAATGGACACTGAGAACATTCAAAATGAAGTAATACTCACAAAGGCGGAAATAGGGGCAGTATTCGCGGAAAAAACCGCAGCCAAGTGGGCGGCAATGCACGAAAAAAACTATGAGTGTAGTGACTGCATTGGTCATCATCTTGCTATTAAAACCAGGCAGCAGGCCACAAGCAGCGAAATACCTGTAATCCAATTGTCAACAGGGATAGAGACCAGTGATCCTATTAAAAAACAAGAGGGTTTTCGAGAATTCTAGGCTGAGTTATATGCAGAAGAGAATAGTAGGTCAGCCGACTTAGGAGAAATCGAGATCACCAACTATATAAAAGAGGTAGATCTAAGGCAGCTCAGCCAGGACAACTGCGAGCTGTTGGATGTTACCCCGACCTGGGATGACATCACAGAAGCCTTAGCCAGCCTGCCAGATGGGAAAGCCGCAGGAATGGATGGCATTCCTGTGGAATTTTATAAAATCTTCGCTCCCAAAATAAAATCCATCTTTCTTGCTGTAGTAACCGCCATATTTAATGGGGCCTCCCCTCCTGCCTCTTGGTCCAATGCTAAAATCTCTATATTTCCCAAAAAAGACAAATCACCCTTAGAGATGGGCTCATACAGGCCAATCACACTCATAAACTGCGACTCCAAAGTTTTTTCCAAAATCCTCGCAATAAGAATGTCCTCAGTAGTTGAGTCCCTGGTGTCAGAATGGCAACACGGATTCATCCCAAAGAAAAGTACCACTGAACACATTAGGCGGGCTATCACTTTGTTTGACGCAGCACAGGTAGCTGGAGACCCGATGTCACTGATTCTATTAGACGCTGAAAAAGCATTTGATCGGGTCTCCTGGCGGTTCCTGTGGTATGTCATGAGGAGGATGGGCTTCGGGCCAAAACTAACGCAAGCTGTACAAGCTCTGTAGCAGAGCCAGACGGCTTGTGTGTCGATTAATGGGAGGCTAACTGAGCAATTTATCTCCTCTCGGGGCACCAGGCAGGGTTGCCCTTGCTCCCTTTTGCTTTTTGCCCTTTACATAGATCCCCTAATTAAGAAAATCGAAAAGAATCCAGCAATCTTGGCAGTAAGCAGGCAGGGAAGTGACACCAAAATTATGGCCTATGCTGATGACCTGGCCATAACCACCCCTGAACCCGAGAGTGCTATTTTGGCATTGGAATTGGAGGCACAAAAATTTGGAAAAATCTCGGGGTACGCATTGAATAAAAAGAAAACCCAAATAATAATCAAAAAAGAAATTAATTGGATTGATAGCCGGATTGTCCCGAAGGCCAAATAGTTGGGGGTAACTATAACCGCTAATATAGACGAAATTGTAACTGAGAACCTATCCCCTCTGGCCACTGAAACAAAGAGAGCCCTCAAACAAATTGACAACTTACACCTGACTCTTGTGGGTAGAAGCAATGTAATCAAAATGACCTACTTCCCGAAATTGCTTTACTTTTTCTGTGCCATTCCACTGGAATTCAGCAAAACTAAGCTGCAGAAATTTCAGCAACTCTTTACGCAATTTATCTGGGCTTATTCACAACCTAGGCGGGCTCTAAAGCAACTGTCTCTTTACCCAGGGAGCGGGGTGGCTGGGCTTTTCCTAACATAGTGCTTTATTACTGGGCTTCAGTTCTGCAATACAGTACTGAACTGGTGAAGGTACACTCCTTCTCTCCTTCAACCGGGCTTCCTTCACCATTTCAGCACTTACTGGGAGAGGAGACCCGCGGCTGTCTTCTTAGACAGGTATCCTTTGGATACTACAAACATGTCAGATTCAAGACACTGATGAATTCCTTTAAGGTTTTTTGTAACATCCGCAGAACATACGGGCTGGGAAGACTTAACTACTATTCCCCTATCAGTGCAAACTGCAACCTGCCTGCTAACTTTGGCAGGTCCTATCTACTAGATTGGTATAAAGCTGGTATCACAAAGCTAGGAGACCTAATTTCCAGCGAAGGAGTTAAAACCTTTGCAGATTTACAAAGCAAATATGGTTTGAAAAACCAAGACGCCTTTAAATACTTTACTATACGTGACTTTCTTTCTCGAAAGGCCGGGGGATCCGCAGGGTTTTCAGAAATTGAATTCATCAAAATGCTACGGGCCCCAGTGACTCCTCGGATAGGTCTTATATACTCTGCACTAAATAGCCAAACCCCAGATGATCTACCTAGAATAGCAGACAAATGGCTCGCAAAACTGGAGGCCCCACATAGCACGTTCTATAACTCACTGGAACTTTCCCAAAGCGACTTGTTGTCAGCTAAACTGCAGGCGCAACACTTTAAAACCATCTTTTTTTTTATATATTACCCCTAGTAAAATTGCCAAATGGGGAGCAGGCAAAGGAACGCTGTGCCCTCGATGCTCGGAGTTTGGCGCTGACGCAGTACACATGTTCGCCACCTGCCCAAAACTCACTCCAGTCCTTCTTAAAGTACAGGACTTTCTGGGGAGGGTTATTTCTCAGGCTATAGTGCTGACTCCCATAACCATCCTGTTGGGGACACAAGAGGAGGCCAACAGGAAAAAAGGTGGAGCGCTTATCTTCGTTGCTATGACAGTGTGGAGGATCTGTGTTGCTTCAGCATGGATAGAGACCGACCCCCCTTCTTTTTCCCAATGGCTGGCTAGGTTAGTTGCGACCTACCACCTGGAAAAGGCTGTATATGCTAAAAAAGGTCGTAAAGGGCGAAAGAAGGGGCTAGAGATCTGGGGACTTCTCACCACCTGGCTGGAACAGCCTGGTTCAAACGGCTAATCCGTCCTCTTTTATTCGAGGGACACCCTGTCTGGAAAGGGGCAGTTCATGGTCAGCCAAAGGCCTGATGGCGCTCTCTCCTCTTTTTTTTCTTCCTACGTTTTTTATCATTTCTTCCTTCTTTTACCCTGTATGTTTCCTTGTCATTTCTTCTCTTTTACCGTTTGTTTCTTTATTTGGTGACCAAGAACTCAATTCTTTTAATGGTATATATTTTTGTGCCCTTGAAACGTAGTAACTTCGTAGTTGTAGGGGGTGGGGGGTGGGAGTTGAAAATGTCATATCTCTGTATTTACTGCTTTGGAAAATAAAATAAAAAAAAGAAAAAAAAAGAAAAAAAAAAAGAGACCCACTAGAAGATACCTGTGGGCTTGAGAATTAGCGCAGTAGACCTGCACAGTGGTGTTTGGAGATTGTATTGTAATTGCATTTATATAGCGCTTACTACCCCTGATGAGGCGTCAAAGCGCTTTTTCGGCGAGTAGCACGCTACTCCGGAATCCATAAAGGATTAGTGTTGAATTAGTATAGTGAAATATGAAAGTAATTTGAGTGGTGGATAGGTTAGTCAGTTATTTGGATTCGGAAGGATAGAAGAGGGAAAAAGGTTTGTATTTATATAGCGCTTGTTACCCCTTATGGGGTGTTGAAGCGCTTTTTTGGCGAGTAGCACGCTACTCCAGAACCCATAAAGGATTAGTAGTGAATTAGTATAGTGACATATGAAAGTAATTTGAGTGGTGGATATGTTAGTCAGTTATTTGGATTGAGAAGAGTAGCGGAGGGATAGAAGAGGGAAAAAGGTTTGCATTTATATAGTGCTTGCTACCCCTGATGGGGTGTTAAAGCACTTTTTTGGCGAGTAGCACGCTACTCTGGAGCCCATAAAGGATTAGTGGTGAATTAGTGTAGTGAAATATGAAATTTGAGAAGTGGACATTTTAGTTATTTTGATTGAAAAGGATAGTGGAGGGATAGAAGAATGAAGGATTTAGACTTTTTTTTGTTTGTTTTGGAGGTCATAGCAGTAGGAGGAGGCTTGGGAAGAGTAAAAAGGGATGTGGAGGGGAAGAGTATGGAAAGGCTTGTTTTGGGGGATCGGTATAGTAAAAGAGGTGTCAGATGATGCAAGGAGGGGTAGAGTAGGGGAGAGTCTATAAAGGGTTATATTGGGGATCATAGTAGTGTATGGGGTTTGGGAAGAATGAGAGAGTGGCTGTAGAGGATATATTGATAGAGGTATAGGGTGAGAAATAGGGTAGTGCATTGGAAAGAGTAGTAGAAAGAAGTTTGAGATGAGTCAGAGAGTTGGGGTAGAAGATATATTGAGAATGGTATAGGGTGAGAAATAGGGTAGTGCATTGGATATGCTGAATTAGAAGAAAGTAATGAATATATAGATCCATAAGTACATGGAAAGTATATAGATGCATAAAGGAGGTAAGTATATGTAACATCTTGCGGCAGCAGGGGGAAGAAGAGGTGGTACTCACCTGGAACCGCTTGCCTGAGAAGGGCCCATCCCTCGTTATGTTGGGTGCTATGGTAAATCCCAAGGGCCAGAGGCCGGCCCAATCGAATAAAATGGACAAATGCACCATAGCTAAGTCCCCGGCAGCTGGATCGGAGCACCTGCAGGAACAGGCGGAGCCCCCCCCCGAGCCTACCCTAAGCTCCATTATGGCGGCCATCGCTGACTTGAAGGGGACAATTGAACCAAAGCTCGACGTCATCACCATAGATGTGAATCTACTCAGGGCAGACTTCCATAATATCTCAGACATGGTCACTAAAGCTGAAACAAATATCACACAGCTTCAGCAGGCAACCAAACGCTGGGAGAACAAGTTGACCAACTTAGCAAGCAGCACGCCATCATGGCTTCAAAACTGGAGGACCAGGAGGGGTGGGCACAAAGAAGCAACATACTGGTGGTTGGGAAGCGGAGGGACCCAGTGTCGATCTCTTTCTGGAGGACTTAATACTTATCCACCAACACCTTAAGCGTTTGTCAAACCGCTTTACAATAGAGTGATTGCACAGAGTGCCTATTCCCAAACCGAAACCTTTAGCTCCCCCTCGTACGATCATAGCCTGGATCTTGAACTAACGAGACTGAGACGCTATCCTGCAGGCCACACACTCCCAGGGGGAGCTTCAGTACGAAAACACGACGATTCACTTCTTTCCTGACTTCATGTTACAGGTTCAACGCCAGCGACGGTGTTTTGAGGCCGTAAATAGGGCTCTACGTACCAGGGAAATCAAATATATGATGCTATATTCAACTCGTCTCAGGGTAGTAGCTTCTGGGAAGACGTGGCACTTTAATTCACCGGTGGACGCCTGGGAGACGCTGGATGGCTGGTGAGTGGTGGATCACCGATCGCTTTGGAATGGTCAGAGAGGTCGAGCTCTTGGCCGAGCGGGAGGGGAAACTTTGAACAGTGACGGCTGGCAGGAGGAAGGAGGAACCCGAGATGCAGAGTGGCAAAGACATCGATGGCTGAGTTGAGTGGACCCTTTTCATAATTGTTGGACCCACACCAGACTTGATCAATGGACACAATGTATCCTTTCGTGAATGTGGCATGGTTTGGGAGGAGGTTGATCCTGGGGCGGGGGGGGGAGTAAACTGCAAACTGCTTGAGCATGGAAGACACAGGCTCTGTTGCAAACTATAGCAGAGTAAGGTGTGTTCGAGGGCCAGGGGGTTGGGCCAGCTCACCCTGGAACGAATTAAGTTAACATTGAGGTGACAGGCACTCTGCATGTTGGGGTGGTGAGTGGTTTTAAACCCCCTGAGCAGGGTAGCAGGGAGGGGGGACTTACGAAGTTGGGATTGTTTTAGCCAGGTTGTTGTATTTCACCTTACAGGTTCTTATCAGCTTAGAAGACACTATGACACTGGGACAGATGAACACACTAGTTTAGAACAAGGGCTTTTTCTTGAAGGCCATAAGAATTTGGTGCGTAGGATACCACATAGCACATACTCAAGATTGAGGGACCAAACGACAGACACACTCTCTAGGACCCCGTAGGAAGGCCACACTTAAGATCATGACCTGGAATGTCAATTGTTTGGGGAACAGAATTAAACGCACAATAGTCCTACAATATATTAAAAGGCACGCCCTAGACATATTCCTCCTACAGGAAACCCACCTGAAGGGCAATCATTATAAAGCACTGGACTGCTCTGGGTATGCGCTAATTGCGCATGTGGGCCATACGACTGGCTCCAGAGGAGTGGGCATTCTTGTCCGAGACACTACCCCGTTTAGACCGGGCCAAAAATGGCACAACACTTTGGGCAGATATGTTGCTGTGACGGGAGCATGGGTAGGAATGACGGTGAATTTGTGCTCAGTCTATGTCCCCCCATGGCTTCACTGGGACACATTACTGGCACTGAGCACCTTATTACTAGACCTGCCAATAGGGCACATTGATATTGGGAGGAGACATGAATGCGGTCATGGACCCTGAGAGGGACAGAGTCTTGAATTCCTGAGACGGGATGGGAGTGGAACCGTTAAGAGAATTCGTGGAGGGAATGGGATTACTGGACCTGTGGCAGGACCACAACCCTGAGCTATGACAATTCACGTACTACTCCGCTGCACATGGTAGCTATTCCAGACTGTATCATATCCTTACGCATTATTCTCATGCAGGCCTATTCAGTTCCGCGGCCCATTGGGTGCGCGACATCTCAGACCATTCTTCAGTGGTGGTACTGCTGAGAGGCCCTCCGCGGGACTACACTCTCCCCCTATATTAGATTCCTGGTTCTTCAATGACAAATCATTTATGCAGAAGATCAGAAAACGGACAGACTTATATTTTGAAGAGAACGAGGGGACCGTGTCTTCAGTGTGCCCGTTATGGGATTCCTATAAGACGGTCATAAGGGGACAGGTTCAGGCACTGATCGGGGGCAGACGGAAGGAGCAAATATTGAAGTACGACCAGCTTGAACTGGAAATAGCACAATTAGAGGCTGAGGCATTGGCGGCTGAGTCCCCCTCCCTCATCTGTTGCCCACTAAATTTGACTGAAGCAGCAGGAACTAAGGGACTTGGTGGAGGACAGGGCCCGGGCGCAGGCATTAGCGACACAGAGAAGATTATATGACGTTAGAGATAAGGCTGGTAAAATGATAACGTGGTTGGAGCAGGGAGACGGGAGTAGAAACTGGGTCTGGGAAATACAGGAGCCAGACCTGACAGTACACACGACCGGGAGGGGGCTATAGCGGGAGCATTCGCTGATTATTACGACCAGTTATACACGCCGGTCTCAGTGAGGTCTGCTGAGGACTGAGCTGAGCTCCTGTGAGATATCTCTCTCCCAGTACTGTCAGTCGTCGATAGGATAGCATTGGGCCAAGCTTAAACAGTGGAGGAAATTGAGGGGGCATCAGAGACCTACAGTCTGGTAAGGCAGCAGGCCCCAATGGTGTCCCAGTAGAACTATAGAAGGGCGTAGCGGGTGCAGTGGCGCCCCATATGTTAAAAAAATTTCAGCCAGCCAGGGATGAGGGACGTCTGACGTAGATCAACGCATGGCTACCATAGTGGTCATACCCAAACAGGGCAAGCCCCTGGATATATGTAGGTCTTATTGGCCCATATCGTTGCTCAATTTATTTGGAGGCGAAGGTCCTAGCTAAGACCCTGACATCCAGACTCAGTACTGTAATCTCCTCGGTGATACACCCAAATCATTTGTGCTTCATGCCCGATAGAAATACCAGGCTGAATCTTAGACGGTTATATGGGGTAATGCACATGGTCCGGGAAAGACAGGGAGAGGAGGCTGTGCTGCTTTAGTTAGATGCACATATGGCATTTGATAGCATCGAATTGCCATACATGTTCTCGGTGCTGGAGAGGATGGGCTTTGGCCCAGACTTCATAAGATGGGTTAAACTTTTATATTGCGACTTACTGGCACGGATTTGCATCAATGGTATGGTATCTCGATCGTTTACATTGCACAGCGGCACGAGGCAGGGATGCCCATTGTCCCCAATGGTCTTCGCACTGACACCTGAGCCCTTGGCAGCATGGATTCGGGAGACCCCCTAATATCATGTTTCAAGGTGACGGAAGAGTGGGAGGAGCGCATATCGCTCTATTCCGATGGCATACTACTATTTGCCACCTGACCATATTGTTCTGTGGCTAGGCTGTTCCATTTATTTTGGCTGCTTAGTAGCTATTCTGGTTACCAGATTAACTGGGATAAGTCTTTATTGCTTCCTCTATCCGGGGGCGTCCGTCCTAGACTGGCCAGAGAGAGATCTTTAATGGTGAAGACCAAATTCAAATACCTCGGCATCCTTGTCTCAACAACACAAGATGACTTTATGGCAGACAATCTCCTTCCACAGACAGAGAGACTTAGAAGCGATGTGTCGCACTAGTAAAGTCTGCTGTTGTCTCTGATGGGCAGAGCCGTCCTGTTTAAAATGATGGTCCTGCCTCGCCTCCTCAATGTATTACAAAATATGCCATACAAAATCCCTCCTGACATTTTCCGGAAAGTGGATAGGGAGCTGCGCAAACCTCTCTGGGAAAGGGGAAGTTCCCGAATATCGTTATGTAAGCTAGAGAGAGGTGTCTACGATGGGGGGTTTGGCGGTCCCCGACATTAGAAAGTATTACTGGACAGGGCAATTGATCACATTGAATGCATGGATGTACACAGGTAGGGAGGAACAGGCCTATCGGGTCAACCGCCAGGCAATGGGTAAGCAAGGGCATCAGGCTGCGCTCTATCAGAGAAGGATGTTGAGACACCTGCCACCAAATATCCAGACGGTGGTGTGAACATGGCATGAGGTCAATCTTTTCCTACACTGCGTGGGTACACTCACGGAGAAAACCCCCTTATGGGACAGCGACCTATTAGGCGAGGTGGGAAATCTGAAGGGATTCCATAAATGGGAGTTTCTGGGAATAGACACACTGGGAGACATTTGGAGGAACCAGGCTACGAATACCTTCGAGGACATGAAGGTTGAATACAACTTGGCAGACACCAAAATATTTCACTATTTGCATTTGGGCCGTGCACTACGAAGACACATAACAGAGGGAGAACAATTAGTGGAATACACGCCCCTAGAAGATAGACTCTTACTAGATCCGATGGAGTCCAAGGCCACCTCTCTAATATATAGGAAGATCATGAACAACTCCCCTGATCCCTTTGTGGTCCTGCGGGAGGCCTGGGAAACTGATATTGGTCTATTAGAGGATGATGATTGGGCTGAGGCACTCCAGAGTCCGAGGGAAGTGGCAATTTGAACTTGTTTCCGCCTGACACAATTGAGAATATTACATAGGTTTTACTCTTCCAGGGTCCGTATGCACAGATTGAGACGATATGAGGGCTGCGGATTGGTGGGCCCCTTTTTTTCTATACTGTGGGGCTGCCTTGTCATTCAGAAGTGTTGGGGAGCAGTTACAAGGGTCATGTCTGAGGTCACAGGCCTGGTGGTCCCACTGGAGGCCAGGTGGCACATCCTGTATGTAAAAGGAGAGGAGGCCTGGCCCAAGTACCACAAGATTTGGCTCATGGTGTCGGAGGTGGTGGCCAAAAGGAACATTGCAAAGGCCTTTAGGGCGAACCTCCCGCCAAGGGTGTCCGATTGGAAAAATGACTTGAACTGGTGCAGTTAAGCTGAGAAAGTCGTGTACCAAAGCCAAGGGCTGTCCGAAAAAGTGGGTAAAAGTATCAGGCATGTGGGAGGCATATAGGGGGCATTAATTAAATGCCAGGTATACTGGGACTCAATGTGGATGGAACTATTGGTGTTTACCCGCACAGTGTTATAGATAGATTTATACAGTATGGTTCAGGGGCGTAACCAAATAACGATGACCCAAGATGGGTGGGAGGGTGATGTATCAGAATGTTCATAACTGTGTCAAGGCTTTATTGACGTATATGTGTACTTAAACTGAGCAAATTTTATGGCTGTGGGGCCTTATCGTGGGATACACTTGCAAAACCTTTATTGGGTTCAGTCAGGCTCGTTTGAACAACCTTAAGCTCAACCCTGGGTAGCTATGTCTTTCAAGCAGCAAGGCTTGAACAAAGGAACTTAGTGTATAGCATTTAACAGTACCAAACAACAAAATACGAAAGTCACCCAAACACGAAAGAAACACGACACCAATTTATAAACATGGTTTGTATTTTTAGAGTGCAAAATGATCAAAATCAACCGGAGCTGGCCGCATGGGTCCGAATTGATGCGCAGGTGGCCGGGCTTGAATGGGCCAACGGACTGTCGGATCGTATTGCCTTATATGCGGACGATGTGCTGTTCTTTCTTACTCAGCTGAATAGGACTGGCCCGCGGTTGCTGCGCATCATGCAGGTGTTTGGGGAGACTACGGGCCTTTATATGAATGAGCGTAAGTCTACTCTGTGGGTCTTGGGTGGAGGGGCTGACCCTGGTGCCTGGGCCTCCTCGGTTCAGGTGGTGCGTGGGGGGCTGAAATATTTGGGTGTGTTCCTCTCAGACGCGCGGAAGATTGCCTGGGAAAGAAACTTGGTGCCGGTGTGGAACAGGGTACGTGAAGATCTTAAAGTCTGGTCCCACATGCCCCTATCTATATATGGTCGCTCGGCTATCTTCAAAATGGTCTCTCTTCCTCGTCTGCTGTACCAGTTGCAAAATCATCCATATCCTATTTCTTCGGGTTGGTTCCGCCAGGTGGATGTGGCCTTGGGCCAGTTTCTATGGGGAGGGGGGGTTGTCAGGGTGGCTCTTCGTACCTGCTTTAAATCCACGTATTGTGGGGGACTCGCTACTTCTGACATACTTTCGTACTATATGGCCTCACACCTGTTGGTTCTCAATGAATGGTGGTATGGCGATAGGTCGGATCCGGCGTATGCCCTGGAGCGCCGTTTGATGGGCGATTACTCGCTACATACGCTCCTCTTCGGCGCCCTTGCGGCGTTCTCTGCCGAATGTGACACAGCTGGTGTTCCGGGTTTGGCGGCAGGCGCTGCGGAGGATGGGCTGGTGGAATCGCCTAACTTGAGAGACGCCGCTTTGGCAAAATGGACGTCTGCCGCAGTTGGCGGCCTTGCCTGGCTTCCAGGATTGGGATGCAATTGGGATCTCCACCCTAGGGGATGTTATGAGGGGGCCCGTCCTGAAATCGTTTCAGTGCTTGCAGAAGGACTTTCAAATGCCGCGTACACAATTTTTTAAATATTTGCAATTTCGGCATGCTCTCTCCCCTAGCTTGGTGCGCCTGGAGGAGTTGGCTGACTTCAGTCCGGTGGAGGCAAAAGTTTTCATGGGGGACCTGCAAGACCACAAGATATCTAAAATCTACCAGTCCCTGGTTACACACTGCTCCCCCTCGTTACAGCGTCTTCGCGGGGCCTGGGAGGAGGATGTGGGCTCACTTGGGGAGGAGGACTGGACGGAGGCCCTGGCCTCCCCGCGCGGGGCGGCTTTTGCTATGAGCCTTCGACTCATCCAGTTTAAATACCTCCGTAGGGTCTATTTTACTAGAGTCCGACTGTTCAGGGCTGGCTTGGTGGCGTCCCCGGAATGTCTCCGCTGCTTGCATGAAGAGGGTACTTTGCTGCATACTATATGGGATTGTTCTGCGCTAGCTAGGTTTTGGCGGGGCGTACTGGCATGCCTCTCAGAGGTTCTAGGTTGGGATCTCCCACGTTCCCCTAAATTAGTGCTCCTGCATGTTATGGACGATATAGGGGGCAACGTCTACAAGCGCCACCTGATGCTCCTGGGCTTTACCCTTGCCAAGCGCGATATTGCTAGGGCCTGGAAGGCGGCTGCCGCACCCTCTGTCTCAGTGTGGAAGGAAGGACTGGATTTCTGTATGGGCCTCGAGGCCCCCATTTTCATGGCACGGGGATGCCCAAGTAAACATTATAAAATCTGGAAGCGCTGGGCGGATTACAGGGGATTAGAATTGGAGCCCATTTCAGCGCAGGGATTGGGTGGGTTGTAGTCTTCTCCGCCCTTGTCTTGGGGGGGCCGGTACTATGCGTACACAGGGCGGCTTGGTGTCTCTTGGACATTATCCATAGCGAGTGTAGAACGGTTGCCCTGATCATGCATGCTGATCTTGCTGGGTTGACTGTGCGATGGGGTGTGGGGTGGGGGGTGTTCTTTGTGTTTCTTTTGTTTAATTTTGTAGTCTTTCATATGCACGTCTCTTCATTATTTCTCTTTTGGTATTATATTAGAAAACTGTCAAAGTCAGGATATTATTCATTGATGCTACGGAAGTCTCTGGATTACAGAGCTCCGCTGTATGTGCATTTGACTAATAAAATTTGTTTAAAAAAAAAAAAATCAACCGGAGAGTTCTGGAGATATGATTGTTAAATGGTTTTATCACTTTTAATTTCAACCTCAAGCTAGCATTGGTCAACAGAAAATTTGCAAACTTTTCAAAAGTTTGTAAAAGTTAGTACTACTACTCCGGCCCAGCTTGGGCAAACAAATCCGACAGGATGGAGGCCTAGGGGGCCAGTGAGGTAGATTTGGATAGTTACTTGGCGCGTAGAGCATTGTTCAGTCCAGTTCCAGTCTTTGTATTATGACCGTCATAGACGATAATGGATTTGTCCTGATGCTGGAGGTGTAAGATAAAAAGATGCTTAAGGATTCTCTGGTTGTGATGCGGTCGATGAGGGTGCCTTTATGGTGGTTCCTCGGTCAATGGGTGATGTGGGGCGACTTTGGCCACAGAGGTAGGGGTCCCACGAAGTCCTCTTTTCGGTGGTCGAAGGTCAGCACCTGTTGGGCTTCAGGTCTCCAGGGACAATGGTTGGGGTAAAATCCTTTTGTGGGGGCTAGTGTCCCTCTGGAGTGACCAATCCGGACTTTGATGACATTCCAGTGGACTCGGGGGCAACTTTTTTCCGTCAAAGATTGATCTCTCTCAACTCCCAGCGGCAGCTAGCAACTAATCTTCTCCGGTGGCTAGCACTTTGCCAGTTTGGGCTACTTCAGCTCTTTTGTCCCTGGAGCTGGTTCCAGGGGATCGGCAGACTGATCCTTCGAGTCACGGCTCTGGGGATCAACTTTTCCTCAAGCTAGGGGCCACAGTCCCAAGTTCGCTAGCCCAAAGTGCAGCAGGTGCAATCCAGCAGATGGTGCAGTCTCTCTTTGTGCAATTCTAAGGGCAGCAGGGCAGTCCTTCTCCTGTTCTCCTTCCACATCCAGCATGATCAAAGGGTCCAGGGTGCCATATCTATCCCACTACAGTGCCTTGAGGGAACTACATGGTTACCAGTAAATGGGCTACCAGGTCTCCTCCCTATGGGTGACGACCTTCCGGTGATGTGTGGCATTTGGCATTCCCAACGTGCACCATTCTGGCCACTCTCAAGATGTTGGGACCCTTCCTTGGATGTAAGGAGCTTGGTAGCCCAACCCAGACGCGTGGCTGCCTGGGGAGCTACTCGCTCATGGGAAAACTGTTTTGGGCACTGGTCTCCCCCCTTTGTCCCTGGATTCAACTTGTATGCCTGAACAATGGGCGGTGTTATCGCCATTTGCCCATCAAAGTCAGCTTCCCCTTTGAAGCTTGATCCTAAGCCTGGGAGTCATAAACACCACTCCTAGGTGGGGAGAAAGGTGTCTGTGGGTCCCAGCCTGTGTGAGACTACTGGACCACTGGGGCAAAGAGTGGCAACTGTCTAAAAGTTGCTTAACTTTAAAAGTGGCATTAATTCGACCTGGGCATCAGGTCGGGTTTAATGCCATGATTAATTTGATACCTTGCCGTACCCAGTTATGTAGTCCCATTCAGAAGTTAGCCAGGCTGGGGTGCCAGCCGGTAACTATATGTTAGCCAATGGGGCTACTAACCTTTCCCAGCAAAACAACAATTTGGGGGGTTTGCTGTTAAGACAGAAATATATGTCTTACTTAATATACAGCTCCCTGCCGTATGGGCTCTATAGGCTTTTCTTAGGGGAGACTTGCAAATAATTTTAAGGGAAGGGATGGCTTTGCCATTGGTTTGAATGGTAAAGTCGAACTTGCAGTGTGACAGTGCCCTTCCAGTCTGCAGTGGCAGACTAGGAGCCAATTTGTGGTGTTGACACACTCAGGGTGGCACAATCAGTGCTACAGCCTTGGTTACTCTGCCTTACATGTACTGGATACCCTGAGTACCATATACTAGGGAATTAAAAGTAAGTCAGTACTTGCGAATTGGGGTAGCCAATTCGACATACACTTTGTAAGAACACTGGCACTGAGGTCTGGTTAGCATGCTTCAGTGCTCTCTCAGAGTTAAAAAAACAGCTGCTTCAGTCCACAAAGTGGGGGTGTACATACAAAAGAGGCATTTCCTTACATAAAGCCTTAGAGTCAGCATCATTTTGATAATATCTTAAACAAAGTGAAACCTTTCAAATTCATGAAAACATTACCACAACTTCTTTCTGCTAGGGTTGTCCTTTCACTACAACCCACCTGTAATCAAAGGGAGCATTATAAACCTCAGACACCTGAGGCTCTCTCCATATTGGGTCCCTCAAAGCTAGAAAAATCAATTCTTCCACCAATGAAAATAACCTCAGTCCTATATATTACACTGGGGATCATTTTCCATGCAATGGCCGATATAACCAGACTCTTTATGATCCCTCCATAACATGCATTATACTTTTGTAAACCTGTCATGACCGCCAAAGCTTTAACCTTCAGTGTTTCCATGTGACCATTCCAGATTATTGTTTCAGTAAGAAGAATTCCTATATATAAACATATATCTTCAAACACTATCCTCTTTTCCTTAGATGCCAATTTACTGTCCAGGTCTTCCAACAGAAACTATTAGTTTTGTCTAAATTGATTCATTTATATAAAAGATAATATTTCTTAAGGCTGGCAGGTTTATGCTGAAGCTCTATAATTTTTAAATCCACAAATACCAAATCATCAGTGAGAAACATTCAGCTACCCCACTTCAGTTATATGAGAATTAGCTATGCTAAATTGTCATTAAAACTGTATTTCAGAAACTAAAGGTTTTATAAAAGCAGACATAAATAGTTCACAAATCACAGTTCATTATCCATCCAATAGGTTAAAAAAAACAGTCATCCCCACCACTACACAATGTATAATAACAACATTCCCTTAATAATAATAAAAACACCCCATAAAAATTCATGAGTATAAAAAATGCATATAGATACAATACAGTCGGATATTTCAATAAAGGCAAACATGTGTCATTTAAAAAAAAAAAGAAAGAGTATCCTGTAGAGAAAAATTCACAGCCCCAGGTATACTCTCAAATACCATTTAAAAAATACCTAGTCTAGAATTCAAGTTATAAGGGCTCCATTCCTTATCTAATGTTTATCGCCTCCTTCAAAAAACAACAGAATAATAAATTAATCTTTTAAAAGCTGAAAGTACAACAAGGCTGGCCGAACTCGCAAAAATCCCAATCCCTTCAATAGAGGTTTGATGTATAGACTACCGGATACCTGTGACGGGATACCTATACATCCCACAAAACACTGTAAAACAGAGCTTATCTTGTGACGAGGAAGAGTCACAACCAGAAGGCCCTAAATTGCCCACTTGAGACCACCCTTTGGGTACAGCTAACAAGCAGTGTAACATGTTTACCTGGAACCTGGGTAACAGATACCGGTGTTCTCTGATAGTCACAAAAGAGAAGTAGGGTTCAGTGGATGGAACCATCTTAAGCATGATAAACACTCTGTTTAGAAAGCTCAATGTCTTCTCATTCCTCGCTTTTAATCAAAAATTAATTATTTTTAGTCCAGGCAATATCTTTCTTCGATAAATATTCTGGGGTATCAAACATATCTGGGCGACCCACTGCTGAAAAAGCTGTTTCTAAATATTGAAGAGAGGGAATGTGCATTGCCCCGTCAAGGCATACATGGTCATTTAATACTTCTCTATTTAGGACTGGTTGGGGTTTAGACCTACCAAAATCCATCTGATTAGTGGGCGAAATGCAAGGTGTATGAGAGGTACGGTAACCCTAACTCCTCATGTGTGACGTAAGCTGAGGTTGATTTAGGAAAACTCAGTACTCGTCTGGTAATATGATTCTCAATTATTTGAAGAGGGACAACATCCCTGTACCGCTATAAATCACTTCCATAGGAGGTGGCAGTTAGCACTTCGCCTGATAAATCTGTAACACTGCTTTCACCAGCTTATTGCATAGTCTAGAGGCAAGATCTAGCATTCCTCTTAGAGATAGGGGTGAGACAGGGTTGTCCGCTTTCCTCACTCCAGTTCGCCTTAACGACAGAACCCCTGGCGGCAGGAGATGCCCAGGCGTGGGGAATGGATTGGGATGGAGGCATCGAGGACCACATAACTCTTTATGCAGACAGTGTTCTGTAATATCTAGAACGTCCGCAATTGTCGGTCCCTAGAATCTTCAGTATTCTTACTATATATGGATATGCTTCAGGCTTAAGGGTCAATTGGCATAAGCCAGTAATGGTCCTGGGATGTTTGAAGAGATGGTTATGCCCACAATCCCGGTCCTACAGACGATTTTGAGTCACTTAAGTTACGTTGGCCGTCAGATCTTGCTGAGGCAGGATGAGTGCTAGGAATTGAACATAGAGCCACTGTAAACACAAGGAAATGATGGATGGAGCGCTGAAACTTTTCAGACACTTACCCCCCAGTCACAGATCTGGGTTGAATCCATCATCGCTCTTTAACTCACTCCGCCACCCCAGTTCAGACCCAGCCATATGCAAATCAGTCTTGATCCTGTTCCTCATGGGAACAGTCCAGCCCGAACTGCCAAGCCAGGTCTTCCCTGGACCGGAAACAAGCATCCTGTGACCGGATTCGGGGTAACACCCCTCATCAGCCAGGCTAATTTGAATCCAGTGGTAAAGTGAGCAAGGGACCCATGTCTGGGCACACACTGCCAACTTGGGGCGAACAAAGCAAACACAAGGAGATGATGGACGGAGTGCTGAAACTTTTCAGACACTCACCCCCAGGCACAGATCTGGGTTGTCTAAACCGAAACAGCAGCTGACGGCATGGGGTAAACTCATGCTTTTGATCATGGGAAAGGTGGTCCTTTAGAAATGCCTTATATCTTACAAAATTATCCGTTTTATTTGCCCTCCTCCTTCTTTAGTAACTTTCGGGCTAGTCTCACTTCTTACTTGTGAGGGAGCCCCACGCGTTGAATTTGCTAAATATGTCCACTCTACCTGGATGATCTCTTGACCCCCTATAACCCTACTCGGCAGTTGAGATCGACAGGAGCCCATCTGCTCAAAGTTCTAAAAATCAAAAGGGCGAGGATGGGTGCACGCTCATTTGGCTATCTGGCAGCCAAAAATTGGAACACTCTTCCACCTTGGCTGCTCGCAGAAAAATCTGAGAACGTCTTTCTTAGAGGCTTAAAAACCTGGCTTTACCAGTCATAAGCCTGTCTCCCTGTCTGACTCTCGCATGCAACTGCTTCTATAGCGCGGGGACACACAAGTTGGTGTAGCCAGGCGCTTTATAAATGACTTTATTATTATTATTATTATTATTATTATTATGGGACAGGGGGACCAGGGGATACCTGACATCCAACTTTACTAATATGATTCAGTAGAGTAAGATACATTTTGAATTCTAATGTTCTATCACTTCTGCCGAAATTATTGTTTTACAAAAAATGTTATGCTCTCAAAGTTTCCGATTGATTTAGGATTTTAGTGATAAAATAAGCTGATGTTGTTTTATTTATCGAGATAACACCAGAGCAAGCAAGCTGAGCACACGTCGCCACTTTTCACAAGTGAAGATTCTCTGGGAAGTCCTTAACCTGTTCTTTGAGGCCAGGGGTCACCCACTAGTATTCACCTTTGCGACTCATCTGTAGAGATTGTGTTGTAAATTTGCTTCTTGGATGGGCAGGACACCTGATCCATGGGGGACCGATTGATGTTGGCTTGGACAACAGTGTTTCTGTACTCCTTCCCCCAACTCCTTTAACACAGAGGACCCTTCAAAAGATCAGGGCCAGCACAGGGCAGTCAGTCATCTTTGCTGTTTCTAGCTTTTACTCACCAAGTCTGGTTCTGTGTCTCTGGAGGAAGGGGACAGTACTGCACTCCTCTCTTCCATCGCACACTGAAGGTACATTGTTGTTCAGGTGAATCTGAGATTTTCCTCAGTAAACGTCAAGCTCCTGGTGACTGCCAAGGAAAACCTCCTGGAAATGGCTCAGATTTTGTCCCTAGGTACTAACGAATGCCATCAACCAGCTTTCATTTTCAAGTGAGCGCAGGGGGACACTTTCTAAACCTACTACACAGTTCTTGGAGTATTCCTCCTCTCTAGCACAAGTGGCCGTCAAGAAACATCTGCCAGAGCGAATGTATTTATTTCCCCTGGTAAGGCCTCTGATGGAGAAGGATTTCGCAAAAAGAAACCTGCTCAAATGAATACCCCCATAATACGTACTAACAGTAAGTAGCAATAGAAACTAACGTACACCTTACATAAACACAAGGGAAAACTGTTTGTGCATACATGCACTAATGTGAAATACCGCATGAAAGAACTAAAACCATATTTACATTGTGCTTTGGAAGAAGCGAGAAATAATGCATGACTAGGCCGCATGTGCATTTCGTAGTTTGCATGTTGCAGCTTGCTTTGAAATTATAAATAATACCGCTTTTGGATAAAACTATGCTAGGAAAAATGCTAACAGGGAATAGTGCAACGGTGGGTGGTAAACAGTGAAAACTACATTATCATATAATTAATGAATGTTCATTTTCCATTTGCTATAGTGAGCTGAATGAGACGCCATTTTCCCTTAATTCAGCCGAATAAAGGAGGGGCAGGATAAACGAGTGAAATTGATCTGTCAGAGGCACACTGAAGCGCTGAGCACAGCAGAAGAGATGCAAGGGTTGAAGGCCAATGTGATGATCGTCTGCTAAGCGATGTGACTAACCGTGGGACAGAAAGATTCTTTCCGCAGACATTTGCTTAAATTTATGTACAATTGTAACATAGATTAAATTGTGTGAACATAGCTATTATGAAATCATGGGAATGGGTGTAGAACAACGAACAAGCCCAAATTTTGAGAAAAGTCACAGTGGTGTGACGATCCACCTCTAAATTCTCCAATCATCTGCTTAGTTTCGTAAAATGTTTCAAATGTTGTGGGACGGACATGTAGGATTTAGGTTATAACTGGGGTGCCTTTAGGGGTATGGGGAGGTTAGGCAGGCTACAGAGAGAGAGAGGGGAGTTGCGTCGCTGTCCGTCGGTTTGCAGAGAGGCCTAGCTGTTCCTGTCCTGTCCCGTTCCTGTCCCTGTAATCTTTGTTCCCTGATCCTATTTCAGGGGACCCCCACCATCACTTTGGCCAGAGGGGTGGTTTTCTACAGATCCTTTGGGTTAGTATTATTCTGACTCATTCTTGAAAATTACCTGCAAATGTATTTTGTCTCTGAAACTTTTGTCTCTTCATCTATCCACTCCTTCATGCACAATGCCAATGCGACCAACGCCAAGGAACTGTTCAACGTCATACAGCAGTTCGCAAAACCCACCTGCGAAGCCACGGACGTCACACCTTCCCAGGAACTCTGCGACAAGCTCAGCTCCTACTTCCATCTGAAGATCAAGGCCCTCTACGACAACTTCAGCGAACCAACGACGAGCACCACCCCCTACCCACCGCCGCCGATAAGCCGACCATCACGTCCTGCGATCCCGCTACCGTCGAACTCATCACAGCGACCATGAAGAAAACCCACTCAGGAGTCCCAACGGACCCCTGCCCACCGCACATCTTCCACAGGGCCGCCACCGTCATCGCACCCGAACTAGGACACACCATCAACGCCTCCCTCTGATCAGGCATCTGCCCAGATGACTGGAAACGGGCGGAGGTAAAACCCCTCCTCAAGAAACCATCGGCCGACCCAACGGACTTGAAAAACTACCGGCCCATCTCTCTCCTCCCTTTTGCGGCCAAAGTCACAGAGAGTCGTAAACGCCCAGCTGACTGCCTTCATAGAGGAGAACTCCATCCTGGACGCCTCCCAGTCTGGATTCCGCAGCAACCACAGCACCGAGACCGCCCTCCTCACCGCCACTGACGACATCCGCATGCTACTCAACCAGGGACACTTCTAGACCTCTCCGCAGCCTTCGACACCGTTTCACATCGCACTCTCGCAACCAGACTGCACGACGCGGGAATACAAGGAGCCGCCCTCGACTGGATCCAATCCTTCCTCTCTGGCAGAACCCAGAGGATCCGACTCCCTCCCTTCCTCTCCAAACCCACGGAAATCAACTGCGGAGTACCCCAGGGATCATCACTCAGTCCCACGCTCTTCAACATCTACATGGCCCCCCTCGCCGCCATCGTCAGACAACATGGACTCAGCATCGTATCCTACGCAGACGACACCCAGCTCATCCTCTCGCTCACGAAGAATCCCGAAGACACCAGACTCTCTTTCCAGGAAGGTATGAAGAACGTGGCAGCCTGGATGAAGGACAGCTGCCTGAAGCTAAACTCAGAGAAGACCGAGATCCTCAGTCCCTGCACCTCCGCCGGGGACAACACCTGGTGGCCCTCCGCCCTCGGGAGCCCACCCACCCCTACAGACCACGCTCGGAACCTCGTCATCATCCTTGAATCCTCCCTCTCCATGAACCGCCAGATCAACTCCGTTGCCTTCACTAGTTTCAACTGCCTTCGCATTCTCCGTAAGACTTTAAAGTGGATCCCCCCGACTGCAGAAGGACCGTCACCCACGCACTCATTACCAGCAGATTGGACTACGGCAATGCCCTCTACGCCGGAATCAACAAAACTCTTCTGCACAGACTCCAGACCATTCAGAACGCCGCAGCCTGACTCGTCCTCTGGACTCCGCGCCATGAGCACATGATCCAACACCTACGAGGCCTCCACTGGCTCCCCGTCGAGAAGAGGGTCACCTTGAAACTCCTCACCCACGCCTACAAATCCCTCCACAACATCGGACCCAAATACCTCAACGAGAGAGTATCCTTACACGTACCCAAGAGGAACCTCCGCTCCGCAGACCTCGCCCTGGCAGAGATCCCCCGCATCCGCAGAAACCGAACCGGCGGGAGAGCTTTCCCCTACATCGCAGCCAAAATCTGGAACGAGCTCCCTGTGAACATCAGACGCTCCCCGACCCTGCACAAGTTCAGGAAGGACCTCGACCTGGCTCTTCGACTGATCCGGAGCCGCCCCCCCCGATCCCCCCGCCCCCCCCCAGCGCCTTGAGACCCTCACGGGTGAGTAGCGCGCTTTACGAACCCCTGATTGATTGATTGAATGTCATTATTTGATTGATGAGTTTGTCTCCATCTGAAATTGCTAATGTTTTTCTCCCCCTTTGTGAGTCCATTGTTTGCACTTGTGACCATATACATTGAGCATTTTTTTCATTTAATTGGAGATAAAGCTTTATTAACTTCAACGAGTCTGTGTTTATTTAGCTGATTGAATAGTTAGTTAGATAGTATCATTACCATCAACTATTTAACTAATTGGTTCATCGACCAAGTAGAAGGAAAGTTGATGTATAAATTAGATAAGTATTTTAAAATGTCAGACATGGATTTTAGAAGGAAAAGAATTGAACATATATAAATTGACCCCAGCGCATCAGGGATTTGGGTGAATGTGTATGGGCCATTGTTCTGTGATATTATTGAGTATTGATCCCTTATCAGGTATTGGCTGTGCGCTGGATCAGTTTCTTCGTAGCAGAGGACGGTTTAATTATTGATTAGTTTGGTAATGATTATTGATTATATGTTCTTAACATGAAAAAGTTAGTGTCTTGTTCTATGTTGTCTAGAAGTACAGGTACAGAGATACCCGAGGAATCCCGGGAATGGAATTTAGCCTGAAATAGGCAGAAGAAGAGTGTGGTAAAGAAATCACACTGCAGAAGTACTTTGTCTGTTGTAATAATACTGAAGCTACGGAGGGCTGAAGGTGTTATATTTAGGGAAATTTCGTATGAGAGTAGAGTGTCTGAAATAGCGAAGGGTCCACTTCTGAAACTCTAGCCTTATCCCCAGAAGAGTAACAAGACCTCTTTTCACACCAAAAAGTCCTCTTGTGAAATTTTGGCCTTATCCCTAGAGGAGTACCAGGTCCTCCCGGAGCTTGTTTGAAGGGTAAAATAGTGCTGGTCGTTATTAGGACTCGTAGTGAAGAAAACCTCTTGGACAAGTGAAAACTGTCTCTTTATTAGTGGAACAGACAAGGTAGCATTGTTTTTGTGTTGTTACTAATCGAACTTTTGATTAAATATACTTAGAAATATATTGCCGTATTATTTTGTAAAGGAAGGGTCAGTAGAAGGAGTAACACCGACGTCAGAAATAGCCGCGCTGTCATTGGTCAGGCAGCGGGCGTGTATTGAGCTGTGATTGGTTGGTTGGTGTGAGCCGGGCTAGTATTGGTTGAGACTTTGCTTACGTAGCAGTGCTCTGATTGGATAGTTGGTGTGTGTCGCGCTGGTATAGGACGAGAGCTGACAAATAGAATAAGTAGAATTTCGGAAAGGTTTCCATGTTTATTTAGTTGAGATATATTAGCGTAAAGAGTCAGAAAAATGAAGTTGCTTAAAAAAATAAAGAATTTCTTTATAAAAGATAAACCGATTGTGACTAGAGAGGGAATTCCTATTCCACCTCCAAGAACGCCTGCTTCCTATATGATGTTGGAGCGAGGATACCATACGTGTATGTGGTTAGAAAACTGGGTGGAATATACGAAGGATGATGGCGTTATTGCTTTCCCACAACATGGTTCGTTTAATGTCAGGATTTTGCATAATTTGAGAAATCGAATTAATTCACTAGAGCTGAACCCCAGATTAACTCAGTACGAAGCCTTAGAGGAATGGGAAGTTGAGGCATTTGAGAGAGAGAAATATAGAGGTAACAAAAGATACAGAAATTTGATGTTCGGATATCCTTTTGAGAGAAGAAAAGTTGAAAAGATGGAGGAGAGCTGTGGTAACAGAGGGCTTGTACCCCGTTTTAGTTGCTGATGATCAGACAGGAGGCAAGTGTAAAGAGAAAAAGAAAAATATAGAGACTTCAAGTTTAAGAGATGGTCCGAACGAATCTGATGATGAGTTGTTAGAGGATATTATGACCAAAAGACCTCCGCCGTATGAGGAAAACTCAGGAGAGGTGACTCCAAGTGCCCCACAAATGGGCACCCCATTAACTCCACAGGTCACTGAAACAGCTAGGGTAGTACGAGAAAATGAAGTGAATTTGTTGAATAAGGCAAGACTGGAGCAGGTTCAGAAAATGAATCAGTGAAGTCTGAATGCGGAAGCATTGACGGTACCCGTCACGATTGGTCCCCTGGTCCCATTGTATGGAGAAAGGCAAAATCTGACCAAAGTACATACGTTGGCAGTACCGAGAAGTAGCGTCGGGGTAAAATGGTGACGGTAATGAATGAGAGTGGACAGGCTGATCTGAATACTACATTGTTGGATCTTCCGGTTTGTGAATTGATAACGGAAACCCCTAAAAGAGGTTTACAAATAGACCCAAGGAGAATAGGACCGGATGTCACTCCAATAGCAGGGAGTTCAGCAGGTCCTTCACCGGAGGAATTGAATAATTGGATAACAGGAAATGACAAAACCAAAGCCGCAACCACAGAGTATAAATGTGAGTCAATTGAAAGTGGATTTGGAAGAGATGATTATTGGCACAAATAAGTCCAGATAGATTAGGGACTTACAGAGATGGTGAACTGTTGTTTTTGTGTAAAAGCATTACATGGAGGGCAAAGAATCTTCACGAGAAAATATCCGAAGCTGCTAATGAGTATGGAATAGATATAAAAAAATCGAAGGTGTTGCATAAATCATACAGGTTGGCCTTCACTGATAAGGATTTAGAGAGTTTGAATGCATCAGGAAAAAGATTGCAGATAAAAGAATTGATGAACATTCTGAAGAAATGGGGAGATGTAGATCGATGGAAAAATAGATGGATGAGAAAGAAGGAAGAAGCAGCTAGTAAAGGAGTGTCTATGTTTCCGGTAAAAGAAACAGAACAAATTGAAAGGGTATGTCCGATGAGAGAAGTTCCAGGTGGTGGATATGTTCATGTTCCATGGTCAAGGCAGGATATATTGTCTTTTACGAATGATTTTCCCAGGTTAAGAGAGAAACCGGTTGAATGGTATAAACAAGTAGAGAGGTTTGTGAAAGTTTCGAAGGTTTTGTTGAAGGATTTAGATGGGTTGTTTGAGATTGTTGTTCCAGCAGATTTATGGACAGAATGTAAGATCACCGTTGATTGGCCAAAAGAAGAATATCCTAGAGATCCAAAAACAGGTGCACCATCTGAGGAGGTGATGAAAAAGTATAATCAGGTAATCACCTTCTTGAAAGGGAAAATATCTCCGAAAGAAACAGATTGGGTTAAAATTGATAAGACGACCCAAGAACCAAAAGAGTCAGTCCATGCATACTATGAAAGGTTATTGCAGGTATTTAAACAGTATAGT
Organism: Calotriton arnoldi; assembly: GCA_963921515.1. Classification (NCBI taxonomy): domain Eukaryota; kingdom Metazoa; phylum Chordata; class Amphibia; order Caudata; family Salamandridae; genus Calotriton; species Calotriton arnoldi. The sequence continues at coordinate 1,153,026 of CAWUFW010004544.1, read as the reverse complement.
AGGTTTGAGAATATTGGAGAAAAGGATATGGGACATTTTGTATATCGTTTTGTGTTTGGATTGAAACCAGAAATTAGTAATATGATTCAGCAACATTTGATTTGCTGGCAGAGCAAAACAATAGATGAAATTCTGAGGTATGCAAAGTATTGTAGTGATGACATTGAATCAAGACATAAACAGTTAAAAGAGAAAATGATGTGGGCACAAGTGAAAGTGGCAGAGCAGCAAGAGGCAAATAATAGTCCTCAAGCTGGTTACCATATGAATGGTCAAAATCAAACTGGTCAAGTACCCAGTGGGGGTAGAGGAAGAGGTCAAATGAGTAGAGAGGAAGCTATGAAGAAATTTCCTTGTCATGTGTGCGGAAAGCATGGACATTGGAAGAATGAGTGTAGATCTGCTAAAAAGAATAATGGGGCAAATCTAAATTTAATTCCACAGATGCAGAATGAAGTGGGTGTAAATCAGCAGCAGATAGTTACTCCACAGTTACAGGTGCCACAAGCTCCCATGCCAAACAATGTGAATGCTCAAGTGCAGAGGTACGGTGCAAATACTGGATTTCACAGAGGTGACCAAGGTGGTAAGAATCAAACTGTGCAAATGATTCCGCAATATTGGTTACAGTGCAATGAGAGTGATTCAGACTCATCTCAATGACGTTGCCTGAGGGGGGAGGAAGAGTGCATACTTGGCGCATCCTTGGCGGTAGATCAGTCAGGTCCATTTGTTGACGGAAAGGTAGAAGGGAATGACATTACATTCTTAAGTGGACACTGGTGCTACCCGTTCTACTGTGAGAGCAGCAGAAATTCCAAACCTACCCCTCTCGGGAGAAACTATCCACATTGTAGGAGTCTCAAACAAACATATTAGAACCCCAGTCACAAATCCAAAAGAAGTTCATATTGGAAACTTCAAAGACATGCATCGGTTTATGGTATGTGACTCGAGTCCAGTAAATCTCTTAGGTAGAGATTTATTATGCAAAATGAACTGCACCATCTATTGTACGCCGGATGGTATTGCATTTCAGACACCTGATGAGGATGTCGAATTTAAAATGATGCTAGCAAAACAAGGGACAGAAGTGGATGAGTTGTTTTCACTTCTCACAGAAGAAAATTTGCCGGAAGAGTTAAAAAGTGCAGTAAGATGTGTGGGATTTTTCAGGAAAAGAAATTGGCTTAATGACAAATATAGATCCGATTCAGGTAACGGTGGAAGAGGGTGCTGTATATCCAAACACACCTCAATACAAAATGAGTCCGGAAGTAATTGCAGGAGTCACTCCTGTGATTGACCAAATGATTGAACAAGGAATTTTAAAAGAAATACTGAGCAGTCCTTGTAATTCACCTATCATAGGTATCAAAAATCCCAATTGGAAATACAGAATAGTGCAGGATTTACGAAAAATAAAAAAAATTGTAGTACCCTGTTGTCCAATTGTGCCAAATCCAGCAGTGATACTTTATCAAATTCCCTGTGATGCTGAACGGTACATAGTAATTGATTTGTGCCAAGCATTTTTTTCGATTCCTTTACATCCGGAAAGCCAATATTTGTTTGCATTCCGGTTCGGAGACCGTGTTTTGGCATGGTGCCAAGTTCCTCAAGGGTACAGCGAGAGTCCCTCAATCTTTAATCAGATCTTGAAAAAATGTCTGGAGACTCTGGTCATTCCAGGAAATTCAGTTTTGGTTCGTTACATTGATGACTTTTTAGTGGCATCAAAGACACGAGAGGCATGCGTAACAGATACAGTTGCCTTACTGAACCATTTGGCAGAAGGAGGACACAAAGTGTCCCCAGCAAAATTACAATTTTGTAAACAAGAAGTCCAGTACCTAGGACACAAAATAGAAAAGGGAGTCAGAAAGGTGACACCAGAAAGAATCGATGCGATCAAACAGATGAGTCCACCTAAAACTCAGCAAGAAGTACGAATGTTTTTGGGAATGGTTGGATACTGTAGGCAATGGATCAGTGGCTTTTCACTGATTGCAAAACCTCTACAGAGGATGACACGAAAAGATGTGAAAGATCCGATTGTGCTGGATGATGAAGGTATGGAGGCCTTTACGAAATTGAGAAACAGTCTTTGTTGAGCACCTGCATTGGGAATGCCTGATTATACAAAAGAGTTTGCGTTGTACTGCTGTGAAAGAGATGGGTGTGCACTTTCAGTCCTAACTCAGAAACATGGAATGGCACGACGTCCAGTAGCATATTTTTCTGCTACTTTGGATTCAGTGGCTGCAGCGTTACCAGGCTGTTTAAAAGCAGTAGCCACCACTTGTGTGAGTCTGGAACAAAGTGAAGCGATTGTGATGGGATATCCAATCAAGGTGTATGTGCCACATTCTGTTGAGATTCTTTTAACTAGAACCCGGACCCAGTATATGACCTCTAGTCGGCTGACTAAGTATGAGAGAGTGATTCTGGGTGCTGAAAATGTGACTGTGGTGAGGTGCACAACTGTAAATCCGGCAACCCTACTACCAAATTCTCGTTGTGAGGAGGTGAGAGAGGAAGTAGATCATGATTGTTTGGATGTGACAGAACTGTGCACCAAACCCAGGCCTGATATAGAGGATGTTCCTTTGGAAGAACCAGACTGTGAGATATTTGTGGATGGGTCATGCCTAAGAAATGAAAAAGGTGAATTATGCACTGCCTATGCTGTTTGCACCATAGCAGGAGTTCTAGAAGCATCCTGTCTAAAAGGGGTAAACTCTGCCCAAATTGCTGAATTGATTGCTCTAATTAGAGCGTGCAAAATTGCCAAAAGGCTAAGGGTGACCATATTCACTGATAGCCAAAATGGGTTTGGGGTTGTCCATGATTTTAGACAGCTATGGATGCAAAGGGGATTTCTGACTTCTTCAGGTTCCCCTATCCGTAACAGCAAAACTGTAAAAGAATTATTGGATGCTTTACAATTGCCCAAAAGAATTGCAGTGGTCAAATGTGCAGCACATAAATCAGGAGATGGTTATGTGACAAAGTGCAACAGATACGCCGACCAAATAGCGCGTTTCTGTGCACGAAATTTAATGGCCTTAAACAGAGCAATTGAGAAGGAAAATACCAAATGCCATCTTATGTTTACAACCACATTTAAAACCTGGGATGAAGTGAGGCAGATGCAGGAAGAGGCAAGTGATGAGGAAAAGGAAATTTGGAGAAATACAGGTTGTAGAAAGCGAGCAGAAGACGAAGTGTGGGTATATTTTGACGAAAGATCAGTCATGCCAGATTCTTTACTTTCCCATATGGCCAGGGTATACCATGGAATTGCACATGTTGGTAGAGATGCAATGATCAGACTCTTCAAGCAGACATAGTAAAACCCAAAGTTCAGGGTCATTGCAGAGAGCCTTTGCCAGAGGTGCATCACTTGTCAGAAGCAAAATCCAGGCAGAAAGACAGTTGTTAGTTGGGGACGAATTGGAAGAGCAGGAGGACCATTTACCCGTCTTCAATTGGATTTTGTCAAACCTCCCCCATGTAATGGGCTGAAGTATGTGTTGGTTGTCCTCTGCTTGTTCTCTCGTTGGGTGGAGGCCTATCCCACGAGGAGAAATGACAGCCTAACTGTAGCAAAATTGCTATTAAGAGAACTGATTCCTAGGTTTGGATTTCCAGTCACTTTAGAGACAGATAGAGGAACACATTTCAATAATGAGATAATTCGGATGATTTGTGCAGCATTACAAATTGAGCAGAAGCTGCATTGTGCCTATCGACCTGAAGCATCCGGAGTGGTCGAGCAGATCAATGGCACTATAAAATCTAGGCTAGGAAAAGTGTGTGCATCCACAACACTGAAATGGCCTGACACTTTACCCCTTGTATTGATGAGTCTTAGAAGTATACCTGACAAAAAGACGGGATTGAGTCCACATGAAATTCTGATGGGAAGAGCAATGAGACAAGCATACATACCAGCAAACAAAGTGATGAGTATATCTGATGATCTAGTGCTTGATTATTGCAGAGGATTGGCTGATCTGGTGCGTTCTGTGTCTCACCAGGTTGGAGAAAACGCCACCACAACACAGCCGAATCAAGCTCATGATCTGAGTCCTGGTGAATGGGTTCTTGTCAAGAAACACGTGAGGAAATCGTGTTTAGAACCCAGGTGGAGTGGTCCTTACCAAGTTATTCTGGTGACGACAACAGCAGTGAAGTGTGGTGGTTTGCCAAACTGGATTCATGCAAGCCATACCAGACGAGTCCCAAGTCCACTTGAAAGACAAGAAGAGCAGCAACTGGTAAAGCAAAGTCAAAGACCAGAGGTTGAAGTGTGTGAAGCTGAAGAATCTAGAGTAACAGATTCTATAGAACAAACTAATGATGAACAGCCAAGCACAAGTCAAGTAAAGTGGGCACCAGCTACTGGGTCTCGTGAGACTGCTGTTGAACCAGAGGAAGGTGAGACTGTTGTTGAACCAGAAGAAAGTGAGTTCACGGTTAAACCAGGAGAAAGTAAAATTGCTGTTGAATCAGCGGAAACAGAAGTTACTGAAAATCCAGAAGAAGAAGAACAGATAGAAGAAAGGCCAAACAAAAGAACCTGTGAACCAGCTGGAGAAGGTGAAAGGGTAGTTCAAACCAAGAAAAGGTGACAATTGGCCAAGTGGAGTGAAAAGACTGAAATATACTCTTGTGAGGAGAAAGTCAAAGAAAAGACCAGAGCAAAGTAATGAGGTCTCAAGTCAGACAGAACAAGAAGAGTCAGGAGAAGAATTAGTACGAAAAACAAGGAGAGTAAGAATTCCAAGCAGGAAATACAAAGCACCAGAATGGACTTACGTGATCTTGGAAGAAATTGAAAGCTCAGATCCAAGTGAAGAAAAAGAAAATTCCAACACTGAAAATGTTGATGAAAGCAAATTAAGACCACCTTAAAAGAACTGTGACAAAAACTAAGGTGCAACGTTGTCAGTTGGAAGAAGAAGTAAAGAATTCTGAAGACCTAAAGTAAGGAAAGAAAAAAAAAAAAGAAAGGGGGTAAAGAAAAAAGTCTGAAGTGTGGAATTACACAATTTTTCCTAGAAATGTAAAAAAATAAAATTAGTTTTGGTGTTTATAGATTTAGATAGATTTTTATATAATTTTTCGGTAGAATACAAAATGGCTGAAGAAAAGGTGACTGAACATCCAAAATCTAGTCTAAAACGTAGATGTATTAAAGCTTGCGTATGTAGTGTTTTGTTATTAACATTCATGTGGATATTACTAACTATCTTTGTACCTATTCTAATGGTAACTAATAATGGAAATAATACTAATGATGCAACAAGTGAAAGAGTGAATGATGTTACTAAAGAAATACCTAATCCTAACATAGAACAAATGGATGGAAGCATTCTCCATCATGATAAATCAATTAGTGATTTCTCGTTAAATGTGTTTACTAAATTGTTGTACGAATACATTGATACGATGAATGTGAGTTATTGTTATGTGTGCATGCAATTACCTTTGTCTGTCTCAGAAGGGGTGACGTATCATCACCTTCCTTTAACATATGGTGTGTCTTGCAGTGTCTTAACAAGTTTGTTTTACGTGACGGGGAAGCTCGAATATCATTATTCCAATATAGATTTAGTGTTTTCAGAGATACCTGTTATTAAGGAACTAAATAAGGTTTTGAGTAGTAAAAATGCACGCTATATGGGAGAGTTCTTCCATATTACCAAAACTTTAGATATTGAATATGCCTATAAAAACAATTTAACATGTAGTTTACAGGTTGAAGAAAAAGTATTTATAGAAATGGTAGAAAGTAGAAGGGAAAGTTTTCAAAGAAAAGCTGCTGAACAGAAGTCACAGATACCACCATGGGCTTTCAGGGAAGTAAATTATGAGAAAAGCGAAACATACGCTGCAATGTCCCTGGACCGGCATCAGAAGGGAAAAATATGTTTGCTTAGAATGAAAACTAACTATAACAATTATTTCATTGGTACTAGTGAATGTGAGCATACTTTCCAAATTACTGGAGGTTGGGGATTGAAGGGTGAAACTGATCCTGTCTTTCCAGGAGTCTATTATGTGTGTGGTAAGAAAGCTTACTATAGGTTGCCTGCACATAGGTATGGTAGTTGTTATTTTGCGATCGTTTTTCCCAAGGTCTACCATATGGACCGAAACAACAACAGACTAAGTGAAATAAAACAAGGACTAACACCTAACAAGAGAGCAAGTTTCTCAGAAATAGTAGGTGATATTTTTGGTGCACTGATACCCTCAGTTGGAGTCGTTCTAAATTCGCACAAATTTTGGAAGTTATCCACAGTGGTTGATCGTTTATCAACAGACACTGCTGGTGGTTTCTTAATGATTGACACAGAAATGGTTGCAATCAGATCAATGGTTTTGCAAAATTGACTTGCCCTTGATATCTTATTGGCAAAAGAGGGTGGAGTTTGTGGCATGTTGAAAATCCAACACTGCTGTACCTATATCCCTGACAAAAGTAAAGGAATTGAGGGATATATAAAGTATATTTCGAAATTACATGAAGATTTGACCCAACTAGAGGTTGACGGTGTTTGGGAAAAACTAGATAAAAGGTTCTCCTCTGTAGTTAAATGGTTTTCTACCTTTGGAAGTAGCTTATTAGGAAAAATACTAATGCCAATTATTTCAGTATCTGTAGTAGCCTTAGTGATAATAAGAACATACAAATGTTGTAAGTGTAAGAGTGGGGAAAAGGAAGTGACCGAATCAGAGAATAAACGAAGAGCGAGAAAAAGAAAAAGAGAGGAAATAGAGCTAGAAGAATACTATAATATGATGAAAGATATAGATGAGAGTACCATAAAAAGAGAGAAGAATACTGAGTTTTAGAAAAATGAAGATGGCACTCGGTATGGTAGGTATTTTTATGATGGCTCCAGGAAGCCATCAAAGGGGAGATTGATGGAGCAGGATTTCGCAAAAAGAAACCTGCTCGAATGAATACCCCCATAATACGTACTAACAATAAGTAGCAATAGAAACTAACGTGCACCTTACATAAACACAAGGGAAAACTGCTTTGTGCATACATGCACTAACGTGAAATAACGCATGAAAGAACTAAAACCATATTTACATTGTGCTTTGGAAGAAACGAGAAATAATGCATGACTAGGCCGCATGTGCATTTCGTAGTTTGCATGTTGCAGCTTGCTTTGAAATTATAAATAATACCGCTTTTGCATAAAACTATGCTAGAAAAAATGCTAACAGGGAATAGTGCAACAGTGGGTGGTAAACAGAGAAAACTACATTATCATATAATTAATGACTGTTCATTTTCCATTTGCTATAGTGAGCTGAATGAGACGCCATTTTCCCTTAATTTAGCCGAATAAAGGAGGGGCAGGATAAACGAGTGAAATTGATCTGTCAAAGGCACACTGAAGCACTGAGCACAGCAGAAGAGATGCAAGGGTTGAAGGCCAATGTGATGATCGTCTGCCAAGCGATGTGACTAACCGTGGGACAGAAAGATTCTTTCCGCAGACATTTGCTTAAATTTATGTACAATTGTAACATAGATTAAATCGTGTGAACATAAATCATGGGAATGGGTGTAGAACAATGAACAAGCCCAAATTTTGAGAAAAGTCAGTGGTGTAACGATCCACCTCTAAAATTCTCCAATCATCTGCTTAGTTTCGTAAAATGTTTCAACTGATGTGGGACGGACATGTAGGATTTAGGGTATAACCGGGGTGCCTTTAAGGGTGTGGGGAGGTTAGGCTGGCTACAGAGAGAGAGAGGGGAGATGCGTCGCTGACCGTCGGTTTGCAGAGAGTCCTAGCTATTCCTGTCCTGTCCCTGTAATCTTTGTTCCCTGATTCTATTTCAGCGGACCCCCACCATCACTTTGGCCAGAGGGGTGGTTTTCTACAGATCCTTTGGGTTAGTATTATTCTGACTCATTCTTGAAAAATTACCTGCAAATGTATTTGGTCTCTGAAACTTTTGTCTCTTCATCTATCCACTCCTTCATGCACAATGTCATTATTTGATTGATGAGTTTGTCTCTATCTGAAATTGCTGATGTTTTTCTCCCCCTTTGTGAGTTTGTTTGTACTTGTGACCGTATGCATTGAGCATTTTTTTTCATTTAATTTGAGATAAAGCTTTATTAACTTCAACGAGAGTCTGTGATTATTTAGCTGATTGAATAGTTAGTTAGATAGTAGAATCATTACCATCAACTATTCAACTAATTGGTTCATCGACCAAGTAGAAGGAAAGTTGATGTATAAATTAGATAAGTATTTTAAAATGTCATACATGGATTTTAGAAGGAAAAGAATTGAACATATATAAATTGACCCCAGCGCATCAGGGATTTGGGTGAATGTGTATGGGCCATTGTTCTGTGATATTATTGAGTATTGATCCCTTATCAGGTATTGGCTGTGCGCTGGATCACCTCCAAATCATTAACCTGGGCCGGGCTAAGCTGCTGCATAAACCTTTTGAACCGGTGGTCTCTTGTGGGATCAAGCTAATTTCTTTGAAGATAGATGTTTTAATGGCCATAACGTTTTCCAGTCACACGAGAGCTACAAGTTTGTTTTGCCTCCGAGACTCCACAATGATCCTCAGAAACATGGTTGTTTTCCGGACACCTCATTCATGCAAAAAGTGCTGTTGGTGTTTCAGCTGAAAGAAGAGACTGTTCTCTGTCCTTCGTTCTATATCTTCATCCTGCTGTCACTTCAATCTAGAGGCTTCTTTCCGCAGCGCTGCATAATTGCACCTTTATGGCCTCGGCTTTAGTTGCAAGGTGCTTCTTTACTCCTGCTCCCTTTCTCATTGTCACTAACAATAGAATCTTTCTATACATTTCTGTCAGGCAATCTACACTGATTAGCTGATTTTGTTTATGAAAGGACCCAGCAAGGGCGCGCATAGATGCAGGGACGAGGGTGTGCCACGTGTAATGCACACAGTGTGCAGTGCTGTTTCACAAAGCTTTGTGTTAAGAGATTTCAAAAATAGTTTCCTGTCTTTTACAGTGGTGGCAGTGATACCCATAGGTTGGCAATGGGAAATTACTTGGGGCCTTAACGTGACTATAAAGGTACATTCTTTTTATTTCCTTTTCCAAAATAACAACTTCAAATCTTTGAGAGAACTTCTCATGAGAAACTAAAGTGTCCCTGATAGAAGGCTATTAACTAACCACCTGGATCAACAATATCTTTGTTGCCTCATGCACAAAGCTCCACACCCAGCAGAGCCGAGGCATAATTCGTGATTACATTTGTGATTAAAACCTATGAATATAAACAAAACTGTATCAATACATAGAACAACATCACAGAGCATGTGATATTATCACAATCAATCATTGTGATCAAGGCCAGTGGAGAAGTGCCCCCAAATCAGGAGGCCTTGGTGAACATCCACCCTACAGCACAGGGCAATGTATAAGCCCACTTCAGCCATTGATCAGTTACTCTGCCAATTACATTTTGCTTCCGCTATTCACAGCATACATCGTGAGGCAAGGGACAAGCCTACTTCACCACTTGCTCCATTTTTAGGTCGATCGTAGAGTCAGCGGGCATGCGCTGCTCTGCGATGCATGCTGTATTCCCTCTGTGGAGTTTTGGCCACGCCCACCGGTTTTTGGCCACACCCACCGGTTTTCATTGGTTCCTTCCTGTGCCTTTCGAACTGCCTTTCTTTTGTGTGATGAATTGGTGCGGTTTGTCCTTCCTTTTGTTGTGTTTGTCACACCCATGGCTACTGGCCCTGTTACACGGGTCATTTCACTTCAGGACATTTCTCTGACTTATGCGCACTCTTTTTGAACATTTGTTTTGCCTCAACACTAGCGCTCGTGTTTTGAGTCGTTATGCGCTCTTGTTTTGTTTTAACATTTTATTTGGCCCGAACACTAATGCACGTACCTTTCCCACCCTGTAATCCTTTACAGGCTCTCCGGTCTGTCTGCACACTGGTTAACATTTCTTTTTGGCCGGAACACCAACACTCGTGTGTACCTTCCCCCACTCTGTAATCATTTACATGCCCGCTTTGGCGATCGGTGTTAGGGCAGTGGACATCGTTTGGCCAGTTGCACACAGTGGATCTTGGCTCCGTGTTTTTTTATAGGTAACCAAAGAGAAAGAGGGGATGGCACAGCTCTGCCATGGACTGGAACCATGCTTGCTGCCGGTCGTATGGTTTTAATGTTACAGTGAGGACGGAAGCTTGCATGCATTTGGAGACTGTATAATGTTTCGATGTCGCTGCTCTCAGAATTTGCATTGCAGGAACACACCCGATGCTACCTTTAGAGCCCCCACCACCATCCCTTCCGTTCCACCACCTTCCTTTCTGCTCTTAACTTCGTTACTCATTATACGGCCGCAATAGTTTCCGCTTACTAATGCCCGCTGCCGTATCAAAGTGGGGACCTCCCGGGTTACGTGGGGGGGGACTTGGCTTGGTAGGCTGCCACACCAATATGGGAGCATGCAGTTTCTGCTTGAGACATGTGCCAGCAATATTAAAAATCCTGCACCGAGTGCCCATCGCCATCTGAGGGCAGCAGTGTGGGGGACGCAAGTAGACTACATATTTTTCCCTCCCTCATTAGGGTTGGGTTAGGAAAATGGGGGGCGTTAAGCGCTTTGGCCATTTTAGCATGGCGGGAGCCAAGAGTGCTTGGGTCGCAGTTTGGGGGAGGCGTACACTGTCGAGTGCAGGGGCGTGGCAACAATGGAGTCACGTGAACAAGCCTTTATTTTTTCCTTGTTTTGTTATAATGTATGTATTTTGTATTGATTCAAAAATATTCTTTCAAATATATTGTCTGCGATACATTTCTTTATACACAAGCCTGCAGGAGAAATTGCTTGAGTCCTTCTAAAGGAGACAGTGTAAATAGTCTCTGTGGTCAAACCTTAACTCTCGCGATATCACGGGCCACGCACTCTGGTCATTACCGTGCACCGATCACCTGTGCCGCCTACGGCGAGTATTGACTGCAAGATGAGCGGACTTAAGGGGGGGAAGGAGGCCTTCCTACTAGTAGATATTGTGGACATGGGGTTTGGTGTTGTGATGACAGGCCTATTGCGAGAGGCCTTTTTCGTCTCTGCTGTTGCGGACAGGTGTGGTCATATGTGGGCAGACAATAGTGCCCTACTTCCTGCAGCCCCTGGGGGTTGCCCTTCCTCAACTTTCCTATCCAACAGTGTGCATCCCTATCGTCCACAACCCCCTGGAGTGTTCCCACTGCATTGATAAATACTTATAAGTTCCCAAAGGCGAGACTGATTGCATTGCAAATGCTTGTTCTTTCCTTTCCCTCCTCACTACCAACCATAAAATTATTTTTTTGTTGCCTGGGTGGCGGCATAAATGCTCCGCAAAGCAAAACAGTGGTTACCTGCAGGGGAAGTCACAGAGCCTAAACTTCCTAGGCCAAAGAATTCCTGTTCAAGGTCAAATCATCTGAATTCAAATGATAATTTAATTCAGTTTAGCAAATGGTAAAGCAAATAATACTAAAGCAGGTGCCCCAAATCTGCTCCGATGACAGTGCAAGGTGGCATTGGTGAAATAGATGTGCATAAGTGCTGTGCAGAATTTTTTTGTATATACTGTTGACATGTACATTAGATAACATAGGGCTGATTGGATTAATCTTTCTCAGGCTCCAACTAAGAATACATGGAGATTAATATGATCAATAGGAACAGTCTGCTAGTACAATTGTCTATGTTTCGACCCTGTTATAAACAAGTTGTCATGGTCATCATCAGGACAAACAAGATGTAACAGCCACTGCAGAATGTGGAGTGCGAATCAGGAAAATAAATTGTGTGTCAACTTGTCCAGTAGGTATCAATTAAATGGAACAAAACATCCTGGTCGCCAGGGAAATGTGCCAGCGTCTCAGTCTGTAGCTCGCAGCAGGACTGTTGGTATTGCAAAGCACAATAACACCGATCTACAGACGGTGCGCTCCCGCCCGAGGGATGTTTAGGAATGCGGGCCAAGGTAGACTCTTAAATACTGCATTCAGAGGGTCATCTGAGAGGGATCAGTTCTCTAAGTCAGACAATTGTTCCTATTCTTTGGGCCAATTTTACCACCAAGACCAATCTACACTGAAAACCCGGGAAGGAAATGGGAATCCCCAAACTATCCCTCCCATTAGCACACCAAACCCCAAAAATAGTTTGCACCTTCCCCCAGATTCTACGCCTTTGGTAGCTGTCCGTACTAGAGTTCCAGTGCTGAAATCAGGAGTAAGGGAATCTACCCTTCAACTTAAAAATAAAGTTGTTCACTGGTGCAATACACAGGTGTGAGGAGGGAATTACCTAGCTTCACACAATATGGCTAGAAGAAGAAAACAGAGTGGGTGGGCAATAGGGAGAAAGACTGGGAGGGGGATTGTGTTGTTATCAACTTTGATCAACCAGTTCTTGCTGGCCGTCTGATGCAGAAAGTCTACCAGAGTAACTTTCCACCGTCTAGGGTCAAGGTACTCCTATTGGGTTACTTCTATCCATCGGTGACCAAATTTAATATTGGGAACCGTAAAGGTCAGTTAGGGAGATAACCGAACCAGCAGGACATGGCCTTAAAGTTATCAAGCAGAGTTGAGACCCTTGGTTCACTCGACAGTAACAACTAACTGCATATACCTGGCAGTACCTTACTATCTCTGCAGGATTTGGAAGCCCCTTCAGCAACAATTCAATTATCTGCCACGGTAAAGGAATCAAATACAGTTATTAAGTTCCTGAACTGGAACTTAGCTGGCCTATGGAATAAGAAATCAGATCAAATATGGTGTAACTTTATTAAACGTTATAATACTGTTGGGTGGCAGGAAACATGGGATACAGCTAATTCCTTTTATGTAGATGGTTATATCTTGGGATGGCAACCCTATTGAGAGGGGAACAATTCACTACAGTGAAACCTGCCATGATCTTTTTACAAACGTTATCCAATAAATTTGTGTTTAACACATAGTTTGTTTTTTCACTGGGGCTCAGAGATACCCGGACCCTCGAGACTCTTTGATAACACGGATTAATTACATGTTGTTAGAAATAAGTTTAACTGACCCCTTTTAATAATAATGGATGATTTTACCTTCATTGTGTTTCACTTATTAATGTATATAGATTTCAGTTGGAGCTAATGACACGGCTGTTTATCTTACTGTTTTAGTTAATGATGAGTGTAGATTGATATCACTAACTTATTCTTGGTTAATTGGAAATATCTGTCCAACTTAGTTTGATTATTTTTAAATTGTTTGTCTTTCATGGTTTTAAGTAACTGAATAAAGAAATTAATTTATTGACAACCACTAATATTGCTACTTAACCGAAAGAGTGGTGATTGTGCTGAAAGGTTCTCGGTTATCTGACCCTGTTGGACCTCCATCTACGCTGGGGGCTGCATTTCCCTCCTCCCACAGCGCCAGGAGGCTCATCTGGAGTAGGGGTGGGCAGAGTTGGCGTAGTGCCACTACGCGGAGTTCCACGGAGTTATGGAAAAAATCCGTGGAACAGGAGCCCACATCCTGCAGCCAGCCGAGGGTCCGTGTGCCCGGGACGGGGGTCCCTCATGCCTGGGCAGGCTCCCAGATCCCCCCAGCCTGGCTGGGTTGAGAAGCAGGGACCGGGCCCAGGGCCTGGGTTTCGGGCTGGGCCTGGGGTGTGGGAGCCCCCGTCCTGCGGCCTGCCAAGGGTCCGTCTGCCCGGGACAGTGGTCCCTGGTGCAGAGCCCCCGAGCCCTCCAAAGGGCAAGCGGGAGCCCTCCCCCCGAAGGCTCGCGGCGGGCAGATTGGCGTCCTTCGGGCCCGGCCATCTGGTCGCGCCTTTCCCCTCGGCCATTTGGTTGCGCGCAATGCTTTCCCATGGGGCGACCAGATGGCCGGGCCGGCCTGAATGTCCCAATGAGGACTCGTCAACCTCCCCGATCCCAGCCAGGGCTCCAGGAGGTCGGGCGCATCCGCGCCCTGGGTCCCCTCCGTCACTCGGTGCGCACGGGTTCCCAAAAAGAGGGGTAGCTTTCCTCCGGATTACTAGGGGCAGGGTATGCCGGAACCCCTCTCGGGCTGGCGGTTCTCAGCCGGGGACCAGATGGGCTAGGCCCGGGCACCACCTTCTCCCCTGTCTGGGGCTCTGTCAGGACTGTAATCCTCAATAATGCGATTCCCTCAGGAGCAGATGGTCTTACCCCAAATCCCTCCCACTGAAGCCGCGACAAGTGAATAACAGCTGTCACCACTTCAGTTCGGGGGAAAGGGGAAGTGGAAGACAAAACGAGAGACTGGCCTCTGGACACTGGCTCCTCTTCTTATGTTCTGAAAGGAGTTCTCTGAAATGGAAGCACAAACAATTACCCTTCCTAATCTCCTATGAAAAGAACTCTAAACATCTCCTAATTTGTACCTTATTACCTGTGTATCTTTTGAGGCTAGCGCCTCTCTTAACTGTTTTGTCTGTGTGTATTTTTCTCAAGAAAAAACAATCTGATTCACTGGAAGAACCTCATCCAACACAATTTAGCACACCCCTTCAATAGAGTGAAAAGACCTCCAAAGCTGAGGAATTTCTGAAACGATATAGTGTCTTATTTAACAGTTTCTGTCTGCTCTAAGGAAAGAGGTATTTGAAAACAATGAGCTGGAACTTGTCCAACTCTGCTGGATTGATTCTTCTTTCAGTTCATGACACTCTTTTCTTTTTAGATAACAACTATTCTGAGTTCGATTCTTTCTCCTTCAAAAACTGCGTCAAAAATTGTCTAATGAAGTTCAGTTAAACTTCTTCTCAGGTGAATGTACTTCTGGGATTTAATTCACTCGCAGCGCCAAGATTACTTCTTGCCTCGAATGAGGAACAATGAATAAACACGCTTACTTGAATTTCGAAGCCCTTCTCTTGACCGAAGGAACTCCAAGAAGAAATATTCCTGTTCTCCCACCACGAAGGATTCAAGAAGAAGGCAGGAAATCAGCACTCTCCAGTGTCTTATTTTCAACGAATTCCTGCTGAGAAATTTGTCAGAATTACAAAGGAAATTTGGAACTCAAAGCAGAATAACTCTCTTACTTCCCTATAAAGGGTTCAATGCGGCGAAACCTCGGGTCTTTTTTAAGATTTCAGGTTCTGACACGAAGCGCAGATTCGAACGCTCCTGTCAGGGATTTTACTTCAGTTGAAGTGCGCCGCGCGATACTCGCGCAGGCGCATTAGCGGCTTGGAAATGTTTCTTGGCAGAATAACTAGACCGTGCACCACTACAGGAAGTGGGAGCGATCCAGTCTAATCCAAAGATGGCGGAACGCTGTAATTCCTGCATTACAGAACATAAAAGAGCTCTCCAAGAATGGCTCAGTCTCCTCCAGCGCGGGTACTTGGCAGCAGGTAATTTTGCAAGGCACAAAGCGCTTTTCCTGCGAACACCACTGGGGCAATTAGAGGGGTTCCTGACAGTACCCCCCACCAAGAAACGTTCCCCCAACCTGGGTTTTGTTGGGTTGGCCTTATGAAAGTCTCGAATGAGCCTTGAAGCATGAATGTTGGTATAAGGCTCCCAAGATCTTTCCTCTGGACCACAGTTCTTCCAATCAATCAGATAATACAATTTGCCCTTTCTATAGGTGGAGTCTTAAAATTTTGTGTACTTCAAATTCTTCTGCAGACTGAACTACTATTGGTTTAGGTAATGGGTGCCTTCTCAAGTTTGGTGGACTTTTTTTTTAGCAAAGAAACATGAAATGTTGGGTGTACCTTAAGATAGGATGGTAAATGGATATTAACTGTCACTGGATTTAACATCTTTTCTACCTGGAAAGGGCCTATAAATCGGGGTTGAAACTTGCGATTTTCTTTTAACTTAAGATTCTTTGTAGATAGCCATACCTTATCTCCTGGATTGAAAACTGGACTGACTCTTCTTTTTTATCAGCTTGAGCCTTATAAGAAGCCTTTGCCTTAGTCAAATTCTCCTTAACTCGTAACAATGAATTCTGTATTTCTGATACAAACTCTTC
Source organism: Calotriton arnoldi (assembly GCA_963921515.1). Lineage (NCBI taxonomy): Eukaryota > Metazoa > Chordata > Amphibia > Caudata > Salamandridae > Calotriton > Calotriton arnoldi. The sequence goes on along the minus strand of CAWUFW010004544.1, from coordinate 1,136,957 downwards.
AACTGCTGGGGCTGGACTTTCTTCCTTTTCTAATATTAAACTTGGATGCCTACCATAATTTAAATAAAAAGGAGAATTCTCTGTAGAGGAGTGTTTTGCATTATTATAGGCGAATTCAGCTGCCCAGACTAACTCTGACCACTCTGCCTTTTGATCTAATAGATAAGAGTCGAAGATACTGCTCTAAGTCTTGATTTACTCTCTCAGTTTGGCCGTCAGTTTCAGGATGGAAACTGGTAGAATAGCGAGCATCTAATCCTAACCTTTTAGTGAAGGCTCTCCAGAAGTGTGAAACAAATTGTGTGCCCCGATCAGAAACCAGAACCTTTGGGACTCCATGTAATCTCACAACATGCTGGGAAAATAACTGAGCCAACTGAGGAGCATTGGGAATCTTTTTTAATGGAACGAAATGTGCCATTTTGGAAAAGACATCTACCATTACTAAAATGGTATTAAACCCTTAACTTGGGGGAAGATCAACGATCAAATCCATTGAAACAGTGTGCCAAGGATGTGGTGGAGTTGGCATAGGCATTAACAGACCCTGTGAGGCTCTGCGATCAGACTTTCCTTTTAAACATCTCTCACAAGTGGACACAAACTGTCGTATCTGAGGTCTCATCCCTATCCACCAAAAATTCCTTTCCACTAATTCAACCGTTTTGTGAATTCCTTTGTGTCCTGCTAACAAGTTGTCATGGCAAGATTTCAGAGCCTTTTCTTGGAGTCTCGCTGTAGGAAGGAACAGACGATTGTCTTTGTAAGGAAGACCATCTTTAATTTCTCTGTCTTCTGCTTCTTGACTCCATTTGATCATCTTAAGGGTTGTCATGGCCTCCTTTATTTCAGTTGAAAAATCTGAATTTGTTGCAGCCAGTATAATCTTTTCTTCCGGAATGATGGATTGCGGCTCTTTGGAAGGTTCTTGGGAATCTGAGTTGATCCTGGAAAGAGCGTCAGCTTTGGCGTTACTTGCTCCAGGTCGAAAGGTTAATTCAAAATCAGCAAAAAACAACGACCATCTTAACTGTCTAGCAGTTAAGGTGCGAGCAGATTTAAGAAATTGTAAGTTTCTATGGTCTGTAAACACAGTGACCTTGTGTTTGGCTCCCATTAGATAATGACGCCATTCTAGAACTGCACACTTTACAGCCAACAACTCTTTGTCTGCAATGGAATAGTTACCCTCTCGAGGGTTCAATTTCCTTGAATAGTAAGCCACAGGATGTAGCTGGCCAGTATTTGGGTGACGCTGAGACAGGATTCCTCCAATTGCAACATCAGATGCATCTGCTTCCAGGTAGAATGGATCTTCAGTTCTTGGATGCAATAAGACGGGGGCCTGAGTGAAAGAATTTTTTAAACACTGAAAGGCTTCTTCAGTTTCCACTCCCCAGATGAACTTTGCTCCCTTCTTCAACAGACGAGTGATTGGGGTCACTTTTAAGGAGAAATCTGGAATGAATCTTCTATAAAAATTTGAGAATCCTAGAAAACTTTGGATCTCTTTCACAGTTTGTGGGGACGGCCACTCTTGAACTGCCTTGACCTTCGCAGAATCCATGCTGATTCCTTCAGGAGAAAGTACGAAACCTAAGAATTCTACCTTTTCTACATGAAACGCACACTTCTCCAGCTTCACATATAGGTGATTCTCAAGTAACTTAGTTAAGATGGCTCTCACGTGCAAGATATGTTCTTCTACACTATCTGAGAAAATCAGGATGTCATCGATGTAAACGACTGCCACTCTGTCCAAAAATTCTCCTAAGACGTCGTTCACGAAGTGCTGAAATGCAGCGGGGGCATTGCATAACCCGTACGGCATGACTTGATATTCAAATAGTCCATAGCGGGTTCGGAATGCCGTTTTCCATTCATCACCAGGAGCCACTCTGATTAAATGATACGCTCCCCGCAGATCCAATTTTGTGTATATCTTGGCATTTTTTACTTGGTCCAGTAATACGGAAATCAATGGGAGAGGGTAACGATTCTTTACAGTTACTTGATTCAATGCTCTGTAATCTATACAGGCGCGAAGGTCTCCGTCCTTCTTAGGGATAAAAAATAGAGGAGAAGAGACTGGGGACTGAGAGGGGCGTATGAATCCACTAGCAAGATGTTGGTCTAAATAGGTTTTCAAGAATCGATTTTCTGGCTCAGTGAGGGCGTAAATACAGCTGCAAGGAAGGACTGCTCCAGGCTCAATCTCAATTTTGCAGTCGTAGGGGCGATGGGGTGGCAGTTTCTCCGCTTCCTTCTTGTCAAAGACTGAGGATAAATCCTTATATTCTAAAGGAATTTCTTTGGTTTCCACTGAACAAATCTGAACAGGATGATGATGAACCAGTCTTCGAGCCGGCGAATCCTCAATAGATCTCGTTTGCATGCAGAAACAATTTTCTTTACAGAAGGAGGAGTCCATGACCACAGTTCTCTTACTCCAATCTATTCGTGGATTGTGCTCGGTTAACCAAGGAAGGCCAAGGATCAACTGAAATTGTGGTGCATCAATTAAATTGAACGTTATCAATTCAGTATGTCCCTTTAAACCTGTTAGTTGAATCAACTCGGTTTCATGAGTAATCGGCCCTGAAGATAAATTAGTTCCATCCACAGCTCGGACGGCCTCCAACACCTGCTTTTCTACAAACTGGATCCCATTCTGCCGAGCATATTTAATGTCGCAAATGTTTCCAGTGGCCCCAGAATCGATCATCACTGAGACCTTTTGTATTTCTTTATCGCGAAATTTAACTGTGAAGGAAACCACCAAATGGGGAGCAGCCGACTGCAAGGTATTTACTATCTGTTGCGATTCTGGAGCTGACTTTTCTATTGCTTTCACCCGAGCAACTCCTTCTACGGGTGAAGCCGACCTTTTCCCTGCAGAGGAGTTTTGGGCTTTTTTGGGCACTCTTTTACAAAATGTCCAGCCAATCCACAATACAAACAAAGTTGAGCATTTCTTCGACGTTCTTTTTCTTCCTTGGTTAAAGGACCCCTGACAGATCCAATTTGCATTGGCTCTTCTGTGGAAACACCTTCCGAACCTTTGTGACCTTCCGATTTCATTCGATCAAAGCGAGGAGGAGGAGGGCGAAAATCCTTCTTCTTCTCATTCCGACGTTCACTCAAGCGATGATCTAGTTGCAGCACTAAGTCAATAAGCTCCGAAACTTCTGTGGGTCTTTGAGGAATTTGAGCCAAGGCATCCTTGAGCTCATCTCTTAACCCTCTGTAAAAAATGGCAGCTCTTTTCTCCTCAGGCCAATTTGTTTCAACAACCAATTTGTTGAATTGAGCCAAATATCCAACAAGATCTCTGTTCCCTTGTTTGAGCTCTAACAACTCATTATCCGTGGCTTGTGAAGCCGCTCGTCGATTGAATATTCGTGAAAATTCTACCTTAAAGGCTTCAAAATTGAATAACACAGGATCATTTCGAGTGACCAGAGACATAGACCAGGCTGCTGCATCACCATTCAGATACGACAAGATAAATGCCACTTTAGCTTGATCCTCCGCAAATATCACTGGACGACATAAAAAGTGCAAAGAGCACTGCGTCAAAAATATCTGCACTTTATGAGGGTCTCCACCATATCTCTCTGGAGGAGCTAGGGGAATAATAGGTGAGATAGCGTGAATGACTTGAGTGGAGATGTCAGAAGAGGAAGGGTTAACTGGGAGAGAAGAGGTCTCTTTGAATATTGACCCTGAAGCTACTAACTCATCCAACCTCTGTCTAGTTTGAAGGGTCTCTTGACTGGACCTTCTAACTTCTTCTCTTAGAGATTTATTTTCTTCGAGAGTGTTATTTAATTGTTCTTGCATACTACTTAAAATGTTTGTTAAAGACTTTAAATCTACGCCTTCCATCATGCTGCCCAGGAGGGAATCTGTAATCCTCAATAAAGAGGTGGGCACTTCAATCTGTCAGGACTGTAATCCTCAATAATGCGATTCCCTCAGGAGCAGATGGTCTTACCCCAAATCCCTCCCACTGAAGCTGCGACAAGTGAATAACAGCTGTCACCACTTCAGTTCGGGGGAAAGGGGAAGTGGAAGACAAAACAAGAGAGACTGGCCTCTGGACACTGGCTCCTCTTCTTATGTTCTGAAAGGAGTTCTCTGAAATGGAAGCACAAACAATTACCCTTCCTAATCTCCTATGAAAAGAACTCTAAACATCTCCTAATTTGTACCTTATTACCTGTGTATCTTTTGAGGCTAGCTCCTCTCAACTGTTTTGTCTGTGTGTATTTTTCTCAAGAAAAAACAATCTGATTCACTGGAAGAACCTCATCCAACACAATTTAGCACACCCCTTCAATAGAGTGAAAAGACCTCCAAAGCTGAGGAATTTCTGAAACGATATAGTGTCTTATTTAACAGTTTCTGTCTGCTCTAAGGAAAGAGGTATTTGAAAACAATGAGCTGGAACTTGTCCAACTCTGCTGGATTGATTCTTCTTTCAGTTCATGACACTCTTTTCTTTTTAGATAACAACTATTCTGTGTTCGATTCTTTCTCCTTCAAAAACTGCGTCAAAAATTGTCTAATGAAGTTCAGTTAAACTTCTTCTCAGGTGAATGTACTTCTGGGATTTAATTCACTCGCAGCGCCAAGATTACTTCTTGCCTCGAATGAGGAACAATGAATAAACACGCTTACTTGAATTTCGAAGCCCTTCTCTTGACCGAAGGAACTCCAAGAAGAAATATTCCTGTTCTCCCACCACGAAGGATTCAAGAAGAAGGCAGGAAATCAGCACTCTCCAGTGTCTTATTTTCAACGAATTCCTGCTGAGAAATTTGTCAGAATTACAAAGGAAATTTGGAACTCAAAGCAGAATAACTCTCTTACTTCTCTATAAAGAGTTCAATGCGGCGAAACATCGGGTCTTTTTTAAGATTTCAGGTTCTGACACGAAGCGCAGATTCGAACGCTCCTGTCAGGGATTTTACTTCAGTTGAAGTGCGCCGCGTGCTACTCGCGCAGGCGCATTAGCGGCTTGGAAATGTCTCTTGGCAGAATAACTAGACCGCGCACCACTACAGGAAGTGGGAGCGATCCAGTCTAGTCCAAAGATGGCGGAACGCTGTAATTCCTGCATTACAGAACATAAAAGAGCTCTCCAAGAAGGGCTCAGTCTCCTCCAGCGCGGGTACTTGGCAGCAGGTAATTTTGCAAGGCACAAAGCGCTTTTCCTGCGAACACCACTGGGGCAATTAGAGGGGTTCCTGACAGGCTCCCTCCTCCGGCCCGCCGCGTGGCAAAGTGCCCGGGACGGGCTTTATCGAGCCCCGGCCGGTCCTCCCTTGGGCGTCCGGGCCTGAGAGCTCCTGCGGGCCTTGCCGTGCCTGAGGCTCAGCTGGGGTCTCCGAGCCCCCGGGAGGCAGAGCCCCCAAGCCCTCCAAAGGGCAGGCGGGAGCCCTCCCGCGAAGGCTCGGGCGGGCAGATTGGCGTCCTTCTGGCCCGGCCATCTGGTCGCCCCTTTCCCCTCGGCCAACTGGTCGCGCGCAATGCTTTCCAATGGGGCGACCAGATGGCCGGGCCGGCCTGGAAGTCCCGATGAGGGCTCGTCCGCCTCCCCGATCTTAGCCAGGGCTCCAGGAGGTCGGGTGCGTCCGCGCCCTGGGTCCCCTCCATCACTCGGTGCGCACGGGTTCCCAGAAAGAGGGGTAGCTTTCCTCTGGATTACTAGGGGCAGGGTATGCCGGAACCCCTCTCGGGCTGGCGGTTCTCAGCCGGGGACC